>OX122893.2:19977493-20577493 GCA_944738655.2 Andrena hattorfiana | reverse complement strand
CGACGAGGATGACGAGGACGAGGACGACGAGGACGACGAGGACGAGGACGACGAGGACGAGGACGACGAGGACGAGGACGACGAGGACGACGAGGACGAGGACGAGGACGACGAGGACGACGAGGTCGAGGACGAGGGCGACGAGGACGACGAGGACGAGGACGACGAGGACGAGGACGAGGACGGCGAGGACGAGGACGACGAGGACGAGGACGACGAGGACGAGGACGACGAGTACGAGGACGACGACGACGACGACGACGAGGACGACGAGGACGAGGACGACGACGACGGGGACGAGGACGACGAGGACGAGGACGACGAGGACGAGGACGACAAGGACGAGGACGACGAGGACGAGGACGACGAGGACGAGGACGAGGACGACGAGGACGAGGACGACGAGGACGAGGACGACGAGGACGAGGACGACGAGGACGACGAGGACGAGGACGACGAGGACGACGAGGACGAGGACGACGAGGACGAGCACGACGAGGACGAGGACGACGAGGACGACGAGGACGACGAGGTCGAGGACGACGAGGACGACGAGGACGACGAGGACGAGGACGAGGACGACGAGGACGAGGACGACGAGGACGAGGACGACGAGGACGAGGACGACGACGACGAGGACGACGAGGACGAGGACGACGAGGACGAGGACGACGAGGACGAGGACGACGAGGACGAGGACGAGGACGACGAGGACGAGGACGACGAGGACGACGAGGACGAGGACGACGACGACGACGACGACGACGAGGACGAGGACGACGACCACGAGGACGAGGACGAGGACGACGAGGACGAGGACCAGGACGACGAGGACGACGAGGACGACGAGGACGAAGACGAGGACGACGAGGACGAGGACGAGGACGACGAGGACGACGAGGACGACGAGGACGAGGACGACGAGGACGACGAGGACGAGGACGACGAGGACGACGAGGACGAGGACGACGAGGACGACGAGGACGAGGACGACGAGGACGACGAGGACGAGGACGAGGACGACGAGGACGAGGACGAGGACGACGAGGACGACGAGGACGAGGACGAGGACGACGAAGACGACGAGGACGAGGACGACGAAGACGACGAGGACGGGGACGACGAGGACGACGAGGACGAGGACGAGGACGACGAGGACGACGAGGACGACGAGGACGAGGACGAGGACGACGAGGACGACGAGGACGAGGACGACGAGGACGACGAGGACGAGGACGACGAGGACGACGAGGACGAGGACGACGAGGACGAGGACGACGAGGACGACGAGGACGACGAGGACGACGAGGACGAGGACGAGGACGACGAGGACGAGGACGACGAGGACGACGAGGACGAGGACGACGAGGACGAGGACGACGAGGACGACGAGGACGAGGACGACGAGGACGACGAGGACGACGAGGACGACGAGGACGACGAGGACGACGAGGACGACGAGGACGACGAGGACGACGAGGACGACGAGGACGACGAGGACGACGAGGACGACGAGGACGACGAGGACGACGAGGACGACGAGGACGACGAGGACGACGAGGACGACGAGGACGACGAGGACGACGAGGACGACGAGGACGACGAGGACGACGAGGACGACGAGGACGACGAGGACGACGAGGACGACGAGGACGACGAGGACGACGAGGACGACGAGGACGACGAGGACGACGAGGACGACGAGGACGACGAGGACGACGAGGACGACGAGGACGACGAGGACGACGAGGACGACGAGGACGACGAGGACGACGAGGACGACGAGGACGACGAGGACGACGAGGACGACGAGGACGACGAGGACGACGAGGACGACGAGGACGACGAGGACGACGAGGACGACGAGGACGACGAGGACGACGAGGACGACGAGGACGACGAGGACGACGAGGACGACGAGGACGACGAGGACGACGAGGACGACGAGGACGACGAGGACGAGGACGACGAGGACGACGAGGACGAGGACGACGAGGACGAGGACGACGAGGACGAGGACGAGGACGACGACGAGGACGAGGACGACGAGGACGACGAGGACGAGGACGACGAGGACGACGAGGACGAGGACGACGAGGACGACGAGGACGAGGACGACGAGGACGAGGAAGACGAGGACGAGGACGACGAGGACGACGAGGACGAGGACGAGGACGACGAGGACGAGGACGACGAGGACGAGGACGACGAGGACGAGGACGACGAGGACGAGGAAGACGAGGACGAGGACGAGGACGACGAGGACGAGGACGACGAGGACGAGGACGACGAGGACGAGGACGACGAGGACGAGGACGACGACGACGACGACGACGACGAGGACGAGGACGAGGACGACGACCACGAGGACGAGGACGAGGACGACGACCACGAGGACGAGGACGAGGACGAGGACCAGGACGACGAGGACGACGAGGACGACGAGGACGAGGACGAGGACAAGGACGACGAGGACGACGAGGACGACGAGGACGAGGACGAGGACGACGAGGACGAGGACGAGGACGACGAGGACGAGGACGAGGACGACGAGGACGACGAGGACGAGGACGAGGACGACGACGACGACGACGAGGACGTGGACGACGAGGACGAGGACGACGAGGACGAGGACGAGGACGACGAGGACGACGAGGACGACGAGGACGAGGACGAGGACGACGAGGACGACGAGGACGAGGACGAGGACGACGAGGACGAGGACGAGGACGACGAGGACGACGAGGACGAGGACGACGACGAGGACGACGAGGACGACGACGGGGACGATGACGACGGGGACGACGACGACGGGGACGACGACGACGGGGACGACGACGACGGGGACGGCGACGACGGGGACGATGACGACGGGGACGACGACGACGAGGACGACGAGGACGAGGACGACGAGGACGACGAGGACGAGGACGACGAAGACGACGAGGACGACGAAGACGACGAGGACGACGAAGACGACGAGGACGACGAAGACGACGAGGACGACGAGGACGACGAGGACGACGAGGACGACGAGGACGACGAGGACGACGAGGACGACGAGGACGACGAGGACGACGAGGACGACGAGGACGAGGACGACGAGGACGACGAGGACGCCGAGGACGAGGACGAGGAGGACGAGGACGACGAGGATGAGGACGACGAGGACGACGAGGACGAGGACGACGACGACGACGGGGACGACGACGGGGACGATGACGACGGGGACGACGACGACGGGGACGACGACGACGGGGACGACGACGACGGGGACGGCGACGACGGGGACGGCGACGACGGGGACGTGGACGACGGGGACGGGGACGACGGGGACGAGGACGAGGACGACGAGGACGAGGACGACGAGGACGAGGACGACAAGGACGAGGACGACGAGGACGAGGACGACGAGGACGAGGACGAGGACGACGAGGACGAGGACGACGAGGACGAGGACGACGAGGACGACGAGGACGAGGACGACGAGGACGACGAGGACGAGGACGACGAGGACGAGCACGACGAGGACGAGGACGACGAGGACGACGAGGACGACGAGGTCGAGGACGACGAGGACGACGAGGTCGAGGACGACGAGGACGAGGACGATGAGGACGAGGACGACGAGGACGACGAGGACGAGGACGAGGACGACGAGGACGACGGGGACGACGACGGGGACGATGACGACGGGGACGACGACGACGGGGACGACGACGACGGGGACGACGACGACGGGGACGGCGACGACGGGGACGGCGACGACGGGGACGTGGACGACGGGGACGGGGACGACGGGGACGAGGACGAGGACGACGAGGACGAGGACGACGAGGACGAGGACGACAAGGACGAGGACGACGAGGACGAGGACGACGAGGACGAGGACGAGGACGACGACGACGACGACGAGGACGTGGACGACGAGGACGAGGACGACGAGGACGAGGACGACGAGGACGACGAGGACGAGGACGACGAGGACGACGAGGACGACGAGGACGACGAGGACGACGAGGACGAGGACGACGAGGACGACGAGGACGAGGACGACGAGGACGACGAGGACGAGGACGACGAGGATGACGAGGACGAGGACGACGAGGACGACGAGGACGAGGACGACGAGGACGAGGACGACGAGGACGAGGACGACGAGGACGACGAGGACGACGAGGACGAGGACGAGGACGACGAGGACGACGAGGTCGAGGACGAGGGCGACGAGGACGACGAGGACGAGGACGACGAGGACGAGGACGAGGACGGCGAGGACGAGGACGACGAGGACGAGGACGACGAGGACGAGGACGACGAGGACGAGGACGACGACGACGACGACGACGAGGACGACGAGGACGAGGACGACGACGACGGGGACGAGGACGACGAGGACGAGGACGACGAGGACGAGGACGACAAGGACGAGGACGACGAGGACGAGGACGACGAGGACGAGGACGAGGACGACGAGGACGAGGACGACGAGGACGAGGACGACGAGGACGAGGACGACGAGGACGACGAGGACGAGGACGACGAGGACGACGAGGACGAGGACGACGAGGACGAGCACGACGAGGACGAGGACGACGAGGACGACGAGGACGACGAGGTCGAGGACGACGAGGACGACGAGGACGACGAGGACGAGGACGAGGACGACGAGGACGGGGACGAGGACGACGAGGACGAGGACGACGAGGACGAGGACGACAAGGACGAGGACGACGAGGACGAGGACGACGAGGACGAGGACGAGGACGACGAGGACGAGGACGACGAGGACGAGGACGACGAGGACGACGAGGACGAGGACGACGAGGACGACGAGGACGAGGACGACGAGGACGAGCACGACGAGGACGAGGACGACGAGGACGACGAGGACGACGAGGTCGAGGACGACGAGGACGACGAGGTCGAGGACGACGAGGACGAGGACGATGAGGACGAGGACGACGAGGACGACGAGGACGAGGACGAGGACGACGAGGACGACGAGGACGAGGACGGCGAGGACGAGGACGGCGAGGACGAGGACGACGAGGACGGGGACGACGAGGACGAGGACGACGAGGACGAGGACGACGAGGACGAGGACGACGAGGACGAGGACGAGGACGACGAGGACGAGGACGACGAGGACGAGGACGACGAGGACGACGAGGACGAGGACGAGGACGACGAGGACGAGGACGAGGACGAGGACGACGAGGACGACGAGGACGAGGACGAGGACGACGAAGACGACGAGGACGAGGACGACGAAGACGACGAGGACGGGGACGACGAGGACGACGAGGACGAGGACGAGGACGACGAGGACGACGAGGACGACGAGGACGAGGACGAGGACGACGAGGACGACGAGGACGAGGACGACGAGGACGACGAGGACGAGGACGACGAGGACGACGAGGACGAGGACGACGAGGACGAGGACGACGAGGACGACGAGGACGACGAGGACGACGAGGACGAGGACGAGGACGACGAGGACGAGGACGACGAGGACGACGAGGACGAGGACGACGAGGACGAGGACGACGAGGACGACGAGGACGAGGACGACGAGGACGACGAGGACGACGAGGACGACGAGGACGACGAGGACGACGAGGACGACGAGGACGACGAGGACGACGAGGACGACGAGGACGACGAGGACGACGAGGACGACGAGGACGACGAGGACGACGAGGACGACGAGGACGACGAGGACGACGAGGACGACGAGGACGACGAGGACGACGAGGACGACGAGGACGACGAGGACGACGAGGACGACGAGGACGACGAGGACGACGAGGACGACGAGGACGACGAGGACGACGAGGACGACGAGGACGACGAGGACGACGAGGACGACGAGGACGACGAGGACGACGAGGACGACGAGGACGACGAGGACGACGAGGACGACGAGGACGACGAGGACGACGAGGACGACGAGGACGACGAGGACGACGAGGACGACGAGGACGACGAGGACGACGAGGACGACGAGGACGACGAGGACGACGAGGACGACGAGGACGACGAGGACGACGAGGACGACGAGGACGACGAGGACGACGAGGACGACGAGGACGACGAGGACGAGGACGACGAGGACGACGAGGACGAGGACGACGAGGACGAGGACGACGAGGACGAGGACGAGGACGACGACGAGGACGAGGACGACGAGGACGACGAGGACGAGGACGACGAGGACGACGAGGACGAGGACGACGAGGACGACGAGGACGAGGACGACGAGGACGACGAGGACGAGGACGACGAGGACGAGGAAGACGAGGACGAGGACGACGAGGACGACGAGGACGAGGACGAGGACGACGAGGACGAGGACGACGAGGACGAGGACGACGAGGACGAGGACGACGAGGACGAGGAAGACGAGGACGAGGACGAGGACGACGAGGACGAGGACGACGAGGACGAGGACGACGAGGACGAGGACGACGAGGACGAGGACGACGACGACGACGACGACGACGAGGACGAGGACGAGGACGACGACCACGAGGACGAGGACGAGGACGACGACCACGAGGACGAGGACGAGGACGAGGACCAGGACGACGAGGACGACGAGGACGACGAGGACGAGGACGACGAAGACGAGGACGACGAGGACGAGGACGACGAGGACGAGGACGACGAGGACGAGGACGACGAGGACGAGGACGACGAGGACGAGGACGACGAGGACGAGGACGACGAGGACGAGGACGACGAGGACGAGGACGACGAAGACGACGAGGACGACGAAGACGACGAGGACGACGAAGACGACGAGGACGACGAAGACGACGAGGACGACGAGGACGACGAGGACGACGAGGACGACGAGGACGACGAGGACGACGAGGACGACGAGGACGACGAGGACGACGAGGACGACGAGGACGACGAGGACGACGAGGACGACGAGGACGACGAGGACGACGAGGACGACGAGGACGACGAGGACGAGGACGACGAGGACGACGAGGACGAGGACGACGAGGACGTCGAGGACGAGGACGAGGAGGACGAGGACGACGAGGACGAGGACGACGAGGACGACGAGGACGACGAGGACGAGGACGACGAGGACGACGAGGACGAGTAGGACGAGGACGACGAGGATGAGGACGACGAGGACGACGAGGACGACGAGGACGAGGACGACGACGACGACGGGGACGACGACGGGGACGACGACGACGGGGACGACGACGACGGGGACGACGACGACGGGGACGACGACGACGGGGATGACGAGGACGGGGACGACGAGGACGGGGACGACGAGGACGACGAGGACGAGGACGACGAGGACGGGGACGACGAGGACGACGACGACGACGGGGACGACGACGGGGACGACGACGACGGGGACGACGACGACGGGGACGACGACGACGGGGACGACGACGACGGGGATGACGAGGACGGGGACGACGAGGACGGGGACGACGAGGACGGGGACGACGAGGACGACGAGGACGAGAACGACGACGACGAGGACGACGACGACGAGGAAGACGACGACGAGGACGACGACGACGAGGACGACGACGACGAGGACGACGACGACGGGGACGGGGACGACGGAGACGAGGACGAGGACGACGAGGACGACGAGGACGAGGACGACGAGGACGACGAGGACGACGAGGACGAGGACGAGGACGACGAGGACGACGAGGACGACGAGGACGACGAGGACCAGGACGACGAGGACGACGAGGACGACGAGGACCAGGACGACGAGGACGACGAGGACGAGGACGAGGACGACGAGGACGACGAGGACGACGAGGACGAGGACGAGGACGACGAGGACGACGAGGACGAGGACGAGGACGACGAGGACGACGAGGACGAGGACGAGGACGACGAGGACGAGGACGAGGACGACGAGGACGAGGACGAGGACGACGAGGACGACGAGGACGAGGACGAGGACGACGAGGACGAGGACGAGGACGACGAGGACGACGAGGACGAGGACGAGGACGACGAGGACGACGAGGACCAGGACGACGAGGACGACGAGGACGAGGACGAGGACGACGAGGACGACGAGGACGACGAGGACGACGAGGACGAGGACGAGGACGACGAGGACGACGAGGACGAGGACGAGGACGACGACGACGAGGAAGACGACGACGAGGACGACGACGACGAGGACGACGACGACGGGGACGACGACGACGGGGACGGGGACGACGGGGACGTGGACGACGGGGACGGGGACGACGGGGACGGGGACGTCGGAGACGAGGACGAGGACGACGAGGACGACGAGGACGAGGACGAGGACGACGAGGACGACGAGGACGACGAGGACCAGGACGACGAGGACGACGAGGACGAGGACGAGGACGACGAGGACGACGAGGACGACGAGGACGACGAGGACGACGAGGACGACGAGGACGACGAGGACGACGAGGACGACGAGGACGACGAGGACGACGAGGACGACGAGGACGACGAGGACGACGAGGACGACGAGGACGACGAGGACGACGAGGACGACGGGGACGACGGGGACGACGAGGACGACGAGGACGACGAGGACGACGAGGACGACGAGGACGACGAGGACGACGAGGACGACGAGGACGACGAGGACGACGAGGACGACGAGGACGACGAGGACGACGAGGACGACGAGGACGACGAGGACGACGAGGACGACGAGGACGACGAGGACGACGAGGACGACGAGGACGACGAGGACGACGAGGACGACGAGGACGACGAGGACGACGAGGACGACGAGGACGACGAGGACGACGAGGACGACGAGGACGACGAGGACGACGAGGACGACGAGGACGACGAGGACGACGAGGACGACGAGGACGACGAGGACGACGAGGACGACGAGGACGACGAGGACGACGAGGACGACGAGGACGACGAGGACGACGAGGACGACGAGGACGACGAGGACGACGAGGACGACGAGGACGACGAGGACGACGAGGACGACGAGGACGACGAGGACGACGAGGACGACGAGGACGACGAGGACGACGAGGACGAGGACGACGAGGACAACGAGGACGACGAGGACGAGGACGACGAGGACGACGAGGACGACGAGGACGACGAGGACGACGAGGACGACGAGGACGACGAGGACGAGGACGACGAGGACGAGGACGACGAGGACGAGGACGACGAGGACGAGGACGAGGACGACGAGGACGAGGACGAGGACGACGAGGACGAGGACGACGAGGACGAGGACGACGAGGACGACGAGGACGAGGACGACGAGGATGACGAGGACGACGAGGACGAGGACGAGGACGACGATGACGATGACGAGGACGAGGACGACGAGGACGAGGACGAGGACGAGGATGACGACGACGACGACGAGGACGACGAGGACGAGGACGAGGACGACGAGGACGACGAGGACGAGGACGACGACGACGACGACGACGACGACGAGGACGACGACGACGACGACGAGGACGACGACGACGAGGACGACGACGACGAGGACGACGACGACGGGGACGACGAGGACGAGGACGACGAGGACGACGAGGATGACGAGGACGACGAGGACGACGAGGACGAGGACGAGGACAACGATGACGATGACGAGGACGAGGACGACGAGGACGAGGACGAGGACGAGGATGACGACGACGACGACGAGGACGACGAGGACGAGGACGAGGACGACGAGGACGACGAGGACGAGGACGACGACGACGACGGGGACGACGAGGACGAGGACGACGACGACGAGGACGACGACGACGACGACGAGGACGACGACGACGAGGACGACGAGGACGACGAGGACGAGGACGACGAGGACGAGGACGACGAGGACGACGAGGACGACGAGGACGAGGACGACGAGGACGACGAGGACGAGGACGACGAGGACGACGAGGACGACGAGGACGAGGACGACGAGGACGACGAGGACGAGGACGACGAGGACGACGAGGACGACGAGGACGACGAGGACGACGAGGACGACGAGGACGACGAGGACGAGGACGACGAGGACGACGAGGACGACGAGGACGACGAGGACGACGAGGACGAGGACGACGAGGACGACGAGGACGAGGACGACGAGGACGACGAGGACGAGGACGACGAGGACGACGAGGACGAGGACGACGAGGACGACGAGGACGAGGACGACGAGGACGACGAGGACGAGGACGAGGACGACGAGGACGACGAGGACGAGGACGACGAGGACGACGAGGACGAGGACGACGAGGACGACGAGGACGACGAGGACGAGGACGACGAGGTCGACGAGGACGACGAGGACGAGGACGACGAGGACGACGAGGACGACGAGGACGACGAGGACGAGGACGAGGACGACGAGGACGACGAGGACGACGAGGACGAGGACGACGAGGACGACGAGGACGAGGACGACGAGGATGACGAGGACGAGGACGACGAGGACGAGGACGAGGACGACGAGGACGACGAGGACGAGAACGACGAGGATGACGAGGACGAGGACGACGAGGACGACGAGGACGAGGACGACGAGGACGAGGACGACGAGGACGACGAGGACGAGGACGACGAGGACGAGGACGAGGACGACGAGGACGACGAGGACGAGGACGACGAGGACGACGACGACGAGGACGACGACGACGGGGACGACGATGACGGGGACGGGGACGACGGGGACGTGGACGACGGGGACGGGGACGACGGGGACGAGGACGACGAGGACGACGAGGACGAGGACGACGAGGACGAGGACGACGTGGGCGAGGACGACGACGACGAGGACGAGGACGACGTGGGCGAGGACGACGACGACGAGGACGAGGACGAGGACGACGAGGACGAGGACGACGAGGACGAGGACGAGGACGACGATGACGAGGACGAGGACGAGGACGACGAGGACGAGGACGAGGACGACGACGACGACGACGAGGACGACGAGGACGAGGACGACGAGGATGACGAGGACGACGAGGACGACGAGGACGAGGACGAGGACGACGATGACGATGACGAGGACGAGGACGACGAGGACGAGGACGAGGACGAGGATGACGACGACGACGACGAGGACGACGAGGACGAGGACGAGGACGACGAGGACGACGAGGACGAGGACGACGACGACGACGGGGACGACGAGGACGAGGACGACGACGACGAGGACGACGACGACGACGACGAGGACGACGACGACGAGGACGACGACGACGAGGACGACGACGACGGGGACGACGATGACGGGGACGGGGACGACGGGGACGTGGACGACGGGGACGGGGACGACGGGGACGAGGACGACGAGGACGACGAGGACGAGGACGACGAGGACGAGGACGACGTGGGCGAGGACGACGACGACGAGGACGAGGACGACGTGGGCGAGGACGACGACGACGAGGACGAGGACGAGGACGACGAGGACGAGGACGACGAGGACGAGGACGAGGACGACGATGACGAGGACGAGGACGAGGACGACGAGGACGAGGACGAGGACGACGACGACGACGACGAGGACGACGAGGACGAGGACGAGGACGAGGAGGACGAGGACGACGAGGACGAAGAGGAGGAGGACGAGGACGACGAGGACGACGAGGACGACGAGGACGAGGACGACGAGGACGAGGACGACGAGGACGACGAGGACGAGGACGACGAGGACGACGAGGACGAGGACGACGAGGACGACGAGGACGAGGACGAGGACGACGAAGACGACGAGGACGAGGACGTCGAGGACGACGAGGACGAGGACGACGAGGACGACGAGGACGAGGCCGACGAGGACGACGAGGACGAGGACGACGAGGACGAGGACGACGAGGACGAGGACGACGAGGACGACGAGGACGAGGACGACGAGGACGAGGACGACGAGGACGAGGACGACGAGGACGACGAGGACGAGGACGACGAGGACGAGGACGACGAGGACGACGAGGACGAGGACGACGAGGACGACGAGGACGAGGATGACGAGGACGAGGACGAGGACGACGAGGACGACGAGGACGACGAGGACGACGAGGACGACGAGGACGACTGGGACGACGAGGACGACGAGGACGACGAGGACGACGAGGACGACGAGGACGACGAGGACGACGAGGACGACGAGGACGACGAGGACGACGAGGACGACGAGGACGACGAGGACGACGAGGACGACGAGGACGACGAGGACGACGAGGACGACGAGGACGACGAGGACGACGAGGACGACGAGGACGAGGACCAGGACGACGAGGACGACGAGGACGAGGACGAGGACGACGAGGACGACGAGGACGAGGACGAGGACGACGAAGACGACGAGGACGAGGACGACGAGGACGACGAGGACGAGGACGAGGACGACGAGGACGAGGACGAGGACGACGAGGACGACGAGGACGACGAGGACGACGAGGACGAGGACGAGGACGAGGTCGATGAGGACGACGAGGACGAGGACGACGAGGACGACGAGGACGACGAGGACGACGAGGACGACGAGGACGACGAGGACGACGAGGACGACGAGGACGACGAGGACGACGAGGACGACGAGGACGACGAGGACGAGGACGACGAGGACGACGAGGACGACGAGGACGAGGACGACGAGGACGAGGACGACGAGGACGACGAGGACGAGGACGAGGACGACGAGGACGAGGACGACGAGGACGACGAGGACGAGGACGACGAGGACGAGGACGACGAGGACGACGAGGACGACGAGGACGACGAGGACGACGAGGACGACGAGGACGACGAGGACGACGAGGACGACGAGGACGACGAGGACGACGAGGACGACGAGGACGACGAGGACGACGAGGACGACGAGGACGACGAGGACGACGAGGACGACGAGGACGACGAGGACGACGAGGACGACGAGGACGACGAGGACGACGAGGACGACGAGGACGACGAGGACGACGAGGACGAGGACGACGAGGACGAGGACGACGAGGACGACGAGGACGACGAGGACGAGGACGAAGAGGACGAGGACGAAGAGGACGAGGACGAAGAGGACGAGGACGAAGAGGACGAGGACGAAGAGGACGAGGACGAAGAGGACGAGGACGAAGAGGACGAGGACGACGAGGACGACGAGGACGAAGAGGACGAGGACGACGAGGACGACGAGGACGACGAGGACGACGAGGACGACGAGGACGACGAGGACGACGTGGACGAGGACGACGTGGACGAGGACGACGACGACGAGGACGAGGACGAGGACGACGAGGACGAGGACGACGAGGACGAGGACGACGAGGACGAGGACGACGAGGACGAGGACGACGAGGACGAGGACGACGAGGACGAGGACGACGAGGACGAGGACGACGAGGACGAGGACGAGGACGACGAGGACGACGAGGACGACGAGGACGACGAGGACGACGAGGACGACGAGGACGACGAGGACGACGAGGACGACGAGGACGACGAGGACGACGAGGACGACGAGGACGACGAGGACGACGAGGACGACGAGGACGACGAGGACGACGAGGACGACGAGGACGACGAGGACGACGAGGACGACGAGGACGACGAGGACGACGAGGACGACGAGGACGACGAGGACGACGAGGACGACGAGGACGACGAGGACGACGAGGACGACGAGGACGACGAGGACGACGAGGACGACGAGGACGAGGACGACGAGGACGACGAGGACGACGAGGACAACGAGGACGACGAGGACGAGGACGACGAGGACGAGGACGACGAGGACGAGGACGACGAGGACGACGAGGACGACGAGGACGACGAGGACGACGAGGACGACGAGGACGACGAGGACGAGGACGACGAGGACGAGGACGACGAGGACGAGGACGACGAGGACGAGGACGAGGACGACGAGGACGAGGACGAGGACGACGAGGACGAGGACGACGAGGACGAGGACGACGAGGACGACGAGGACGAGGACGACGAGGATGACGAGGACGACGAGGACGAGGACGAGGACGACGATGACGATGACGAGGACGAGGACGACGAGGACGAGGACGAGGACGAGGATGACGACGACGACGACGAGGACGACGAGGACGACGAGGACGACGAGGACGACGAGGACGACGAGGACGACGAGGACGACGAGGACGACGAGGACGACGAGGACGACGAGGACGACGAGGACGACGAGGACGACGAGGACGACGAGGACGACGAGGACGACGAGGACGACGAGGACGACGAGGACGACGAGGACGACGAGGACGACGAGGACGACGAGGACGACGAGGACGACGAGGACGACGAGGACGACGAGGACGACGAGGACGACGAGGACGACGAGGACGACGAGGACGACGAGGACGACGAGGACGACGAGGACGACGAGGACGACGAGGACGACGAGGACGACGAGGACGACGAGGACGACGAGGACGAGGACGACGAGGACGACGAGGACGACGAGGACAACGAGGACGACGAGGACGAGGACGACGAGGACGAGGACGACGAGGACGAGGACGACGAGGACGACGAGGACGACGAGGACGACGAGGACGACGAGGACGACGAGGACGAGGACGACGAGGACGAGGACGACGAGGACGAGGACGACGAGGACGAGGACGAGGACGACGAGGACGAGGACGACGAGGACGAGGACGAGGACGACGAGGACGAGGACGACGAGGACGAGGACGACGAGGACGACGAGGACGAGGACGACGAGGACGACGAGGACGACGAGGACGACGAGGACGACGAGGACGACGAGGACGACGAGGACGACGAGGACGACGAGGACGACGAGGACGACGAGGACGACGAGGACGACGAGGACGACGAGGACGACGAGGACGAGGACGACGAGGACGAGGACGAGGACGACGAGGACGAGGACGAGGACGACGAGGACGAGGACGAGGACGACGAAGACGACGAGGACGAGGACGACGAAGACGACGAGGACGACGAGGACGAGGACGAGGACGACGAGGACGACGAGGACGACGAGGACGAGGACGAGGACGACGAGGACGACGAGGACGAGGACGACGAGGACGACGAGGACGAGGACGACGAGGACGACGAGGACGAGGACGACGAGGACGAGGACGACGAGGACGACGAGGACGACGAGGACGAGGACGAGGACGACGAGGACGAGGACGACGAGGACGACGAGGACGAGGACGACGAGGACGAGGACGACGAGGACGACGAGGACGACGAGGACGAGGACGACGAGGACGACGAGGACGACGAGGACGACGAGGACGACGAGGACGACGAGGACGACGAGGACGACGAGGACGACGAGGACGACGAGGACGACGAGGACGACGAGGACGACGAGGACGACGAGGACGACGAGGACGACGAGGACGACG
Organism: Andrena hattorfiana; assembly: GCA_944738655.2. Classification (NCBI taxonomy): domain Eukaryota; kingdom Metazoa; phylum Arthropoda; class Insecta; order Hymenoptera; family Andrenidae; genus Andrena; species Andrena hattorfiana. The sequence goes on along the minus strand of OX122893.2, from coordinate 20,562,095 downwards.
AGGACGACGAGGACGACGAGGACGACGAGGACGACGAGGACGACGAGGACGACGAGGACGACGAGGACGACGAGGACGACGAGGACGACGAGGACGACGAGGACGACGAGGACGACGAGGACGACGAGGACGACGAGGACGACGAGGACGAGGACGACGAGGACGACGAGGACGACGAGGACGAGGACGAGGACGACGAGGACGAGGACGAGGACGACGAGGACGAGGACGAGGACGAGGACGACGAGGACGAGGACGACGAGGACGACGAGGACGAGGACGACGAGGACGACGAGGACGAGGACGAGGAAGACGAGGACGAGGACGACGAGGACGACGAGGACGAGGACGAGGACGACGAGGACGAGGACGACGAGGACGAGGACGACGAGGACGAGGACGACGAGGACGAGGACGACGAGGACGAGGAAGACGAGGACGAGGACGAGGACGACGAGGACGAGGACGACGAGGACGAGGACGACGAGGACGAGGACGACGAGGACGAGGACGACGACGGCGACGACGACGACGAGGACGAGGACGACGACCACGAGGACGAGGACGAGGACGACGACCACGAGGACGAGGACGAGGACGAGGACCAGGACGACGAGGACGACGAGGACGACGAGGACGAGGACGAGGACAAGGACAACGAGGACGACGAGGACGACGAGGACGACGAGGACGAGGACGACGACGAGGACGACGAGGACGACGAGGACGAGGACGACGAGGATGACGAGGACGAGGACGACGAGGACGACGACGACGACGGGGACGACGACGGGGACGATGACGACGGGGACGACGACGACGAGGACGACGAGGACGAGGACGACGAGGACGACGAGGACGAGGACGACGAGGACGAGGACGACGAGGACGACGAAGACGACGAGGACGACGAAGACGACGAGGACGACGAAGACGACGAGGACGACGAAGACGACGAGGACGACGAGGACGACGAGGACGACGAGGACGACGAGGACGACGAGGACGACGAGGACGACGAGGACGACGAGGACGACGAGGACGACGAGGACGACGAGGACGAGGACGACGAGGACGACGAGGACGCCGAGGACGAGGACGAGGAGGACGAGGACGACGAGGATGAGGACGACGAGGACGACGAGGACGAGGACGACGACGACGACGGGGACGACGACGGGGACGATGACGACGGGGACGACGACGACGGGGACGACGACGACGGGGACGACGACGACGGGGACGGCGACGACGGGGACGGCGACGACGGGGACGTGGACGACGGGGACGGGGACGACGGGGACGAGGACGAGGACGACGAGGACGATGAGGACGAGGACGAGGACGACGAGGACGACGAGGACGACGAGGACGACGAGGACGAGGACGAGGACGACGAGGACGACGAGGACCAGGACGACGAGGACGACGAGGACGAGGACGACGAGGACGACGAGGACGAGGACGAGGACGACGAGGACGACGAGGACGAGGACGAGGACGACGAGGACGACGAGGACGAGGACGACGAGGATGACGAGGACGAGGACGACGAGGATGACGAGGACGACGAGGACGACGAGGACGACGAGGACGACGAGGACGACGAGGACGACGAGGACGACGAGGACGACGAGGACGACGAGGACGACGAGGACGACGAGGACGACGAGGACGACGAGGACGACGAGGACGACGAGGACGACGAGGACGACGAGGACGACGAGGACGACGAGGACGACGAGGACGACGAGGACGACGAGGACGACGAGGACGACGAGGACGACGAGGACGACGAGGACGACGAGGACGACGAGGACGACGAGGACGACGAGGACGACGAGGACGACGAGGACGACGAGGACGACGAGGACGACGAGGACGACGAGGACGACGAGGACGACGAGGACGACGAGGACGACGAGGACGACGAGGACGACGAGGACGACGAGGACGACGAGGACGACGAGGACGACGAGGACGACGAGGACGACGAGGACGACGAGGACGACGAGGACGACGAGGACGACGAGGACGACGAGGACGACGAGGACGACGAGGACGACGAGGACGACGACGAGGACGAGGACGACGAGGACGACGAGGACGACGAGGACAACGAGGACGACGAGGACAACGAGGACGACGAGGACGAGGACGACGAGGACGAGGACGACGAGGACGACGAGGACGACGAGGACGACGAGGACGACGAGGACGACGAGGACGACGAGGACGAGGACGACGAGGACGAGGACGACGAGGACGAGGACGACGAGGACGAGGACGAGGACGACGAGGACGAGGACGAGGACGACGAGGACGAGGACGACGAGGACGAGGACGACGAGGACGACGAGGACGAGGACGACGAGGATGACGAGGACGACGAGGACGAGGACGAGGACGACGATGACGATGACGAGGACGAGGACGACGAGGACGAGGACGAGGACGAGGATGACGACGACGACGACGAGGACGACGAGGACGACGAGGACGACGAGGACGACGAGGACGACGAGGACGACGAGGACGACGAGGACGACGAGGACGACGAGGACGACGAGGACGACGAGGACGACGAGGACGACGAGGACGACGAGGACGACGAGGACGACGAGGACGACGAGGACGACGAGGACGACGAGGACGACGAGGACGACGAGGACGACGAGGACGACGAGGACGACGAGGACGACGAGGACGACGAGGACGACGAGGACGACGAGGACGACGAGGACGACGAGGACGACGAGGACGACGAGGACGACGAGGACGACGAGGACGACGAGGACGACGAGGACGACGAGGACGACGAGGACGAGGACGACGAGGACGACGAGGACGACGAGGACAACGAGGACGACGAGGACGAGGACGACGAGGACGAGGACGACGAGGACGAGGACGACGAGGACGACGAGGACGACGAGGACGACGAGGACGACGAGGACGACGAGGACGAGGACGACGAGGACGAGGACGACGAGGACGAGGACGACGAGGACGAGGACGAGGACGACGAGGACGAGGACGACGAGGACGAGGACGAGGACGACGAGGACGAGGACGACGAGGACGAGGACGACGAGGACGACGAGGACGAGGACGACGAGGACGACGAGGACGACGAGGACGACGAGGACGACGAGGACGACGAGGACGACGAGGACGACGAGGACGACGAGGACGACGAGGACGACGAGGACGACGAGGACGACGAGGACGACGAGGACGAGGACGACGAGGACGAGGACGAGGACGACGAGGACGAGGACGAGGACGACGAGGACGAGGACGAGGACGACGAAGACGACGAGGACGAGGACGACGAAGACGACGAGGACGACGAGGACGAGGACGAGGACGACGAGGACGACGAGGACGACGAGGACGAGGACGAGGACGACGAGGACGACGAGGACGAGGACGACGAGGACGACGAGGACGAGGACGACGAGGACGACGAGGACGAGGACGACGAGGACGAGGACGACGAGGACGACGAGGACGACGAGGACGAGGACGAGGACGACGAGGACGAGGACGACGAGGACGACGAGGACGAGGACGACGAGGACGAGGACGACGAGGACGACGAGGACGACGAGGACGAGGACGACGAGGACGACGAGGACGACGAGGACGACGAGGACGACGAGGACGACGAGGACGACGAGGACGACGAGGACGACGAGGACGACGAGGACGACGAGGACGACGAGGACGACGAGGACGACGAGGACGACGAGGACGACGAGGACGACGAGGACGACGAGGACGACGAGGACGACGAGGACGACGAGGACGACGAGGACGACGAGGACGACGAGGACGACGAGGACGACGAGGACGACGAGGACGACGAGGACGACGAGGACGACGAGGACGACGAGGACGACGAGGACGACGAGGACGACGAGGACGAGGACGACGAGGACGACGAGGACGACGAGGACGAGGACGAGGACGACGAGGACGAGGACGAGGACGACGAGGACGAGGACGAGGACGAGGACGACGAGGACGAGGACGACGAGGACGACGAGGACGAGGACGACGAGGACGACGAGGACGAGGACGAGGAAGACGAGGACGAGGACGACGAGGACGACGAGGACGAGGACGAGGACGACGAGGACGAGGACGACGAGGACGAGGACGACGAGGACGAGGACGACGAGGACGAGGACGACGAGGACGAGGAAGACGAGGACGAGGACGAGGACGACGAGGACGAGGACGACGAGGACGAGGACGACGAGGACGACGAGGACGAGGACGACGAGGACGAGGACGACGACGGCGACGACGACGACGAGGACGAGGACGACGACCACGAGGACGAGGACGAGGACGACGACCACGAGGACGAGGACGAGGACGAGGACCAGGACGACGAGGACGACGAGGACGACGAGGACGAGGACGAGGACAAGGACAACGAGGACGACGAGGACGACGAGGACGACGAGGACGAGGACGACGACGAGGACGACGAGGACGACGAGGACGAGGACGACGAGGATGACGAGGACGAGGACGACGAGGACGACGACGACGACGGGGACGACGACGGGGACGATGACGACGGGGACGACGACGACGAGGACGACGAGGACGAGGACGACGAGGACGACGAGGACGAGGACGACGAGGACGAGGACGACGAGGACGACGAAGACGACGAGGACGACGAAGACGACGAGGACGACGAAGACGACGAGGACGACGAAGACGACGAGGACGACGAGGACGACGAGGACGACGAGGACGACGAGGACGACGAGGACGACGAGGACGACGAGGACGACGAGGACGACGAGGACGACGAGGACGACGAGGACGAGGACGACGAGGACGACGAGGACGCCGAGGACGAGGACGAGGAGGACGAGGACGACGAGGATGAGGACGACGAGGACGACGAGGACGAGGACGACGACGACGACGGGGACGACGACGGGGACGATGACGACGGGGACGACGACGACGGGGACGACGACGACGGGGACGACGACGACGGGGACGGCGACGACGGGGACGGCGACGACGGGGACGTGGACGACGGGGACGGGGACGACGGGGACGAGGACGAGGACGACGAGGACGATGAGGACGAGGACGAGGACGACGAGGACGACGAGGACGACGAGGACGACGAGGACGAGGACGAGGACGACGAGGACGACGAGGACCAGGACGACGAGGACGACGAGGACGAGGACGACGAGGACGACGAGGACGAGGACGAGGACGACGAGGACGACGAGGACGAGGACGAGGACGACGAGGACGACGAGGACGAGGACGACGAGGATGACGAGGACGAGGACGACGAGGATGACGAGGACGACGAGGACGACGAGGACGACGAGGACGACGAGGACGACGAGGACGACGAGGACGACGAGGACGACGAGGACGACGAGGACGACGAGGACGACGAGGACGACGAGGACGACGAGGACGACGAGGACGACGAGGACGACGAGGACGACGAGGACGACGAGGACGACGAGGACGACGAGGACGACGAGGACGACGAGGACGACGAGGACGACGAGGACGACGAGGACGACGAGGACGACGAGGACGACGAGGACGACGAGGACGACGAGGACGACGAGGACGACGAGGACGACGAGGACGACGAGGACGACGAGGACGACGAGGACGACGAGGACGACGAGGACGACGAGGACGACGAGGACGACGAGGACGACGAGGACGACGAGGACGACGAGGACGACGAGGACGACGAGGACGACGAGGACGACGAGGACGACGAGGACGACGAGGACGACGAGGACGACGAGGACGAGGACGACGAGGACGACGAGGACGAGGACGAGGACGACGAGGACGAGGACGAGGACGACGAGGACGAGGACGAGGACGAGGACGACGAGGACGAGGACGACGAGGACGACGAGGACGAGGACGACGAGGACGACGAGGACGAGGACGACGAGGACGAGGAAGACGAGGACGAGGACGACGAGGACGACGAGGACGAGGACGAGGACGACGAGGACGAGGACGACGAGGACGAGGACGACGAGGACGAGGACGACGAGGACGAGGACGACGAGGACGAGGAAGACGAGGACGAGGACGAGGACGACGAGGACGAGGACGACGAGGACGAGGACGACGAGGACGAGGACGACGACGGCGACGACGACGACGAGGACGAGGACGACGACCACGAGGACGAGGACGAGGACGACGACCACGAGGACGAGGACGAGGACGAGGACCAGGACGACGAGGACGACGAGGACGACGAGTACGAGGACGAGGACAAGGACGACGAGGACGACGAGGACGACGAGGACGAGGACGAGGACGACGAGGACGAGGACGAGGACGACGAGGACGACGAGGACGAGGACGAGGACGACGACGACGACGACGAGGACGTGGACGACGAGGACGAGGACGACGAGGACGAGGACGAGGACGACGAGGACGACAAGGACGACGAGGACCAGGACGAGGACGACGAGGACGACGAGGACGAGGACGAGGACGACGAGGACGAGGACGACGAAGACGACGAGGACGACGAGGACGACGAGGACGACGAGGACGACGAGGACGACGAGGACGACGAGGACGACGAGGACGACGAGGACGACGAGGACGACGAGGACGACGAGGACGAGGACGACGAGGACGACGAGGACGCCGAGGACGAGGACGAGGAGGACGAGGACGACGAGGATGAGGACGACGAGGACGACGAGGACGAGGACGACGACGACGACGGGGACGACGACGGGGACGATGACGACGGGGACGACGACGACGGGGACGACGACGACGGGGACGACGACGACGGGGACGGCGACGACGGGGACGGCGACGACGGGGACGTGGACGACGGGGACGGGGACGACGGGGACGAGGACGAGGACGACGAGGACGATGAGGACGAGGACGAGGACGACGAGGACGACGAGGACGACGAGGACGACGAGGACGAGGACGAGGACGACGAGGACGACGAGGACCAGGACGACGAGGACGACGAGGACGAGGACGACGAGGACGACGAGGACGAGGACGAGGACGACGAGGACGACGAGGACGAGGACGAGGACGACGAGGACGACGAGGACGAGGACGACGAGGATGACGAGGACGAGGACGACGAGGATGACGAGGACGAGGACGACGAGGACGACGAGGACGAGGACGACGAGGACGAGGACGACGAGGACGAGGACGACGAGGACGAGGACGACGAGGACGACGAGGACGAGGACGACGAGGACGACGAGGACGAGGACGACGAAGACGAGGACGACGAGGACGAGGACGACGAGGACGAGGACGACGAGGACGAGGACGACGAGGACGACGAAGACGACGAGGACGACGAAGACGACGAGGACGACGAAGACGACGAGGACGACGAGGACGACGAGGACGACGAGGACGACGAGGACGACGAGGACGACGAGGACGACGAGGACGACGAGGACGACGAGGACGACGAGGACGACGAGGACGACGAGGACGACGAGGACGACGAGGACGACGAGGACGACGAGGACGACGAGGACGACGAGGACGACGAGGACGAGGACGACGAGGACGACGAGGACGAGGACGACGAGGACGTCGAGGACGAGGACGAGGAGGACGAGGACGACGAGGACGAGGACGACGAGGACGACGAGGACGACGAGGACGAGGACGACGAGGACGACGAGGACGAGGAGGACGAGGACGACGAGGATGAGGACGACGAGGACGACGAGGACGAGGACGACGACGACGACGGGGACGACGACGGGGACGACGACGACGGGGACGACGACGACGGGGACGACGACGACGGGGACGACGACGACGGGGATGACGAGGACGGGGACGACGAGGACGGGGACGACGAGGACGACGAGGACGAGGACGACGAGGACGACGAGGACGAGGACGACGACGACGACGGGGACGACGACGGGGACGACGACGACGACGGGGACGACGACGACGGGGATGACGAGGACGGGGACGACGAGGACGGGGACGACGAGGACGGGGACGACGAGGACGGGGACGACGAGGACGGGGACGACGAGGACGACGAGGACGAGAACGACGACGACGAGGACGACGACGACGAGGAAGACGACGACGAGGACGACGACGACGAGGACGACGACGACGAGGACGACGACGACGGGGACGGGGACGACGGAGACGAGGACGAGGACGACGAGGACGACGAGGACGAGGACGACGAGGACGACGAGGACGACGAGGACGAGGACGAGGACGACGAGGACGACGAGGACGACGAGGACGACGAGGACCAGGACGACGAGGACGACGAGGACGACGAGGACGACGAGGACGAGGACGAGGACGACGAGGACGACGAGGACGAGGACGAGGACGACGAGGACGACGAGGACGAGGACGAGGACGACGAGGACGAGGACGAGGACGACGAGGACGACGAGGACGAGGACGAGGACGACGAGGACGACGAGGACGACGAGGACGAGGACGAGGACGACGAGGACGAGGACGAGGACGACGAGGACGACGAGGACGAGGACGAGGACGACGAGGACGACGAGGACCAGGACGACGAGGACGACGAGGACGAGGACGAGGACGACGAGGACGACGAGGACGACGAGGACGACGAGGACGAGGACGAGGACGACGAGGACGACGAGGACGAGGACGAGGACGACGACGACGAGGACGACGACGACGAGGACGACGACGACGAGGACGACGACGACGGGGACGACGACGACGGGGACGGGGACGACGGGGACGTGGACGACGGGGACGGGGACGACGGGGACGGGGACGTCGGAGACGAGGACGAGGACGACGAGGACGACGAGGACGAGGACGAGGACGACGAGGACGACGAGGACGAGGACGAGGACGACGAGGACGACGAGGACCAGGACGACGAGGACGACGAGGACGAGGACGAGGACGACGAGGACGACGAGGACGACGAGGACGACGAGGACGACGAGGACGACGAGGACGACGAGGACGACGAGGACGACGAGGACGACGAGGACGACGAGGACGACGAGGACGACGAGGACGACGAGGACGACGAGGACGACGAGGACGACGAGGACGACGAGGACGACGAGGACGACGAGGACGACGAGGACGACGAGGACGACGAGGACGACGAGGACGACGAGGACGACGAGGACGACGAGGACGACGAGGACGAGGACGACGAGGACGACGAGGACGAGGACGACGAGGACGAGGACGACGAGGATGACGCGGACGAGGACGACGAGGACGAGGACGAGGACGACGAGGACGACGAGGACGAGGACGACGAGGACGACGAGGACGAGGACGAGGACGACGAGGACGAGGACGACGAGGACGAGGACGACGAGGACGAGGACGAGGACGACGAGGACGACGAGGACGAGGACGACGACGACGACGACGACGACGAGGACGAGGACGACGACCACGAGGACGAGGACGAGGACGACGAGGACGAGGACCAGGACGACGAGGACGACGAGGACGACGAGGACGAAGACGAGGACGACGAGGACGAGGACGAGGACGACGAGGACGACGAGGACGAGGACGAGGACGACGACGACGACGACGAGGACGTGGACGACGAGGACGAGGACGACGAGGACGAGGACGACGAGGACGACGAGGACGAGGACGACGAGGACGACGAGGACGACGAGGACGAGGACGACGAGGACGACGAGGACGACGAGGACGAGGACGACGAGGACGACGAGGACGAGGACGACGAGGACGACGAGGACGACGAGGACGACGAGGACGACGAGGACGACGAGGACGAGGACGAGGACGACGAGGACGACGAGGACGACGAGGACGAGGACGACGAGGACGACGAGGACGAGGACGACGAGGACGACGAGGACGAGGACGACGAGGACGACGAGGACGAGGACGAGGACGACGAGGACGAGGACGAGGACGACGAGGACGACGAGGACGAGGACGAGGACGACGAAGACGACGAGGACGAGGACGACGAAGACGACGAGGACGAGGACGACGAGGACGACGAGGACGAGGACGAGGACGACGAGGACGACGAGGACGACGAGGACGAGGACGAGGACGACGAGGACGACGAGGACGAGGACGACGAGGACGACGAGGACGAGGACGACGAGGACGACGAGGACGAGGACGACGAGGACGACGAGGACGAGGACGACGAGGACGACGAGGACGAGGACGACGAGGACGAGGACGACGAGGACGACGAGGACGAGGACGACGAGGACGAGGACGACGAGGACGACGAGGACGACGAGGACGAGGACGACGAGGACGACGAGGACGACGAGGACGACGAGGACGACGAGGACGACGAGGACGACGAGGACGACGAGGACGACGAGGACGACGAGGACGACGAGGACGACGAGGACGACGAGGACGACGAGGACGACGAGGACGACGAGGACGACGAGGACGACGAGGACGACGAGGACGACGAGGACGACGAGGACGACGAGGACGACGAGGACGACGAGGACGACGAGGACGACGAGGACGACGAGGACGACGAGGACGACGAGGACGACGAGGACGACGAGGACGACGAGGACGACGAGGACGACGAGGACGACGAGGACGACGAGGACGACGAGGACGACGAGGACGACGAGGACGACGAGGACGACGAGGACGACGAGGACGACGAGGACGACGAGGACGAGGACGACGAGGACGACGAGGACGACGAGGACGAGGACGAGGACGACGAGGACGAGGACGAGGACGACGAGGACGAGGACGAGGACGAGGACGACGAGGACGAGGACGACGAGGACGACGAGGACGAGGACGACGAGGACGACGAGGACGAGGACGACGAGGACGAGGAAGACGAGGACGAGGACGACGAGGACGACGAGGACGAGGACGAGGACGACGAGGACGAGGACGACGAGGACGAGGACGACGAGGACGAGGACGACGAGGACGAGGACGACGAGGACGAGGAAGACGAGGACGAGGACGAGGACGAGGACGACGAGGACGAGGACGACGAGGACGAGGACGACGAGGACGAGGACGACGAGGACGAGGACGACGACGGCGACGACGACGACGAGGACGAGGACGACGACCACGAGGACGAGGACGAGGACGACGACCACGAGGACGAGGAGGAGGACGAGGACCAGGACGACGAGGACGACGAGGACGACGAGGACGAGGACGAGGACAAGGACGACGAGGACGACGAGGACGACGAGGACGAGGACGAGGACGACGAGGACGAGGACGAGGACGACGAGGACGACGAGGACGAGGACGAGGACGACGACGACGACGACGAGGACGTGGACGACGAGGACGAGGACGACGAGGACGAGGACGAGGACGACGAGGACGACAAGGACGACGAGGACCAGGACGAGGACGACGAGGACGACGAGGACGAGGACGAGGACGACGAGGACGAGGACGAGGACGACGAGGACGACGAGGACGAGGACGACGACGAGGACGACGAGGACGACGAGGACGAGGACGACGAGGATGACGAGGACGAGGACGACGAGGACGACGACGACGACGGGGACGACGACGGGGACGATGACGACGGGGACGACGACGACGAGGACGACGAGGACGAGGACGACGAGGACGACGAGGACGAGGACGACGAGGACGAGGACGACGAGGACGACGAAGACGACGAGGACGACGAAGACGACGAGGACGACGAAGACGACGAGGACGACGAAGACGACGAGGACGACGAGGACGACGAGGACGACGAGGACGACGAGGACGACGAGGACGACGAGGACGACGAGGACGACGAGGACGACGAGGACGACGAGGACGACGAGGACGACGAGGACGAGGACGACGAGGACGACGAGGACGCCGAGGACGAGGACGAGGAGGACGAGGACGACGAGGATGAGGACGACGAGGACGACGAGGACGAGGACGACGACGACGACGGGGACGACGACGGGGACGATGACGACGGGGACGACGACGACGGGGACGACGACGACGGGGACGACGACGACGGGGACGACGACGACGGGGACGGCGACGACGGGGACGGCGACGACGGGGACGTGGACGACGGGGACGGGGACGACGGGGACGAGGACGAGGACGACGAGGACGATGAGGACGAGGACGAGGACGACGAGGACGACGAGGACGACGAGGACGACGAGGACGAGGACGAGGACGACGAGGACGACGAGGACCAGGACGACGAGGACGACGAGGACGAGGACGACGAGGACGACGAGGACGAGGACGAGGACGACGAGGACGACGAGGACGAGGACGAGGACGACGAGGACGACGAGGACGAGGACGACGAGGATGACGAGGACGAGGACGACGAGGATGACGAGGACGACGAGGACGACGAGGACGACGAGGACGACGAGGACGACGAGGACGACGAGGACGACGAGGACGACGAGGACGACGAGGACGACGAGGACGACGAGGACGACGAGGACGACGAGGACGACGAGGACGACGAGGACGACGAGGACGACGAGGACGACGAGGACGACGAGGACGACGAGGACGACGAGGACGACGAGGACGACGAGGACGACGAGGACGACGAGGACGACGAGGACGACGAGGACGACGAGGACGACGAGGACGACGAGGACGACGAGGACGACGAGGACGACGAGGACGACGAGGACGACGAGGACGACGAGGACGACGAGGACGACGAGGACGACGAGGACGACGAGGACGACGAGGACGACGAGGACGACGAGGACGACGAGGACGACGAGGACGACGAGGACGACGAGGACGACGAGGACGACGAGGACGACGAGGACGACGAGGACGAGGACGAGGACGACGAGGACGAGGACGAGGACGACGAGGACGAGGACGAGGACGAGGACGACGAGGACGACGAGGACGAGGACGACGAGGACGACGAGGACGAGGACGACGAGGACGAGGAAGACGAGGACGAGGACGACGAGGACGACGAGGACGAGGACGAGGACGACGAGGACGAGGACGACGTGGACGAGGACGACGAGGACGAGGACGACGAGGACGAGGAAGACGAGGACGAGGACGAGGACGACGAGGACGAGGACGACGAGGACGAGGACGACGAGGACGAGGACGACGAGGACGAGGACGACGAGGACGAGGACGACGACGGCGACGACGACGACGAGGACGAGGACGACGACCACGAGGACGAGGACGAGGACGACGACCACGAGGACGAGGACGAGGACGAGGACCAGGACGACGAGGACGACGAGGACGACGAGGACGAGGACGAGGACAAGGACGACGAGGACGACGAGGACGACGAGGACGAGGACGAGGACGACGAGGACGAGGACGAGGACGACGAGGACGACGAGGACGAGGACGAGGACGACGACGACGACGACGAGGACGTGGACGACGAGGACGAGGACGACGAGGACGAGGACGAGGACGACGAGGACGACAAGGACGACGAGGACCAGGACGAGGACGACGAGGACGACGAGGACGAGGACGAGGACGACGAGGACGAGGACGACGAAGACGACGAGGACGACGAGGACGACGAGGACGACGAGGACGACGAGGACGACGAGGACGACGAGGACGACGAGGACGACGAGGACGACGAGGACGACGAGGACGACGAGGACGAGGATGACGAGGACGACGAGGACGCCGAGGACGAGGACGAGGAGGACGAGGACGACGAGGATGAGGACGACGAGGACGACGAGGACGAGGACGACGACGACGACGGGGACGACGACGGGGACGATGACGACGGGGACGACGACGACGGGGACGACGACGACGGGGACGACGACGACGGGGACGGCGACGACGGGGACGGCGACGACGGGGACGTGGACGACGGGGACGGGGACGACGGGGACGAGGACGAGGACGACGAGGACGATGAGGACGAGGACGAGGACGACGAGGACGACGAGGACGACGAGGACGACGAGGACGAGGACGAGGACGACGAGGACGACGAGGACCAGGACGACGAGGACGACGAGGACGAGGACGACGAGGACGACGAGGACGAGGACGAGGACGACGAGGACGACGAGGACGAGGACGAGGACGACGAGGACGACGAGGACGAGGACGACGAGGACGACGAGGACGAGGACGACGAGGATGACGAGGACGAGGACGACGAGGACGACGAGGACGAGGACGACGAGGACGAGGACGACGAGGACGACGAGGACGAGGACGACGAGGACGACGAGGACGAGGACGACGAAGACGAGGACGACGAGGACGAGGACGACGAGGACGAGGACGACGAGGACGAGGACGACGAGGACGACGAAGACGACGAGGACGACGAAGACGACGAGGACGACGAAGACGACGAGGACGACGAGGACGACGAGGACGACGAGGACGACGAGGACGACGAGGACGACGAGGACGACGAGGACGACGAGGACGACGAGGACGACGAGGACGACGAGGACGACGAGGACGACGAGGACGACGAGGACGACGAGGACGACGAGGACGACGAGGACGACGAGGACGACGAGGACGACGAGGACGAGGACGACGAGGACGACGAGGACGAGGACGACGAGGACGTCGAGGACGAGGACGAGGAGGACGAGGACGACGAGGACGAGGACGACGAGGACGACGAGGACGACGAGGACGAGGACGACGAGGACGACGAGGACGAGGAGGACGAGGACGACGAGGATGAGGACGACGAGGACGACGAGGACGAGGACGACGACGACGACGGGGACGACGACGGGGACGACGACGACGGGGACGACGACGACGGGGACGACGACGACGGGGACGACGACGACGGGGATGACGAGGACGGGGACGACGAGGACGGGGACGACGAGGACGACGAGGACGAGGACGACGAGGACGACGAGGACGAGGACGACGACGACGACGGGGACGACGACGGGGACGACGACGACGACGGGGACGACGACGACGGGGATGACGAGGACGGGGACGACGAGGACGGGGACGACGAGGACGGGGACGACGAGGACGGGGACGACGAGGACGACGAGGACGAGAACGACGACGACGAGGACGACGACGACGAGGAAGACGACGACGAGGACGACGACGACGAGGACGACGACGACGAGGACGACGACGACGGGGACGGGGACGACGGAGACGAGGACGAGGACGACGAGGACGACGAGGACGAGGACGACGAGGACGACGAGGACGACGAGGACGAGGACGAGGACGACGAGGACGACGAGGACGACGAGGACGACGAGGACCAGGACGACGAGGACGACGAGGACGAGGACGAGGACGACGAGGACGACGAGGACGACGAGGACGAGGACGAGGACGACGAGGACGACGAGGACGAGGACGAGGACGACGAGGACGACGAGGACGAGGACGAGGACGACGAGGACGAGGACGAGGACGACGAGGACGACGAGGACGAGGACGAGGACGACGAGGACGACGAGGACGAGGACGAGGACGACGAGGACGAGGACGAGGACGACGAGGACGACGAGGACGAGGACGAGGACGACGAGGACGACGAGGACCAGGACGACGAGGACGACGAGGACGAGGACGAGGACGACGAGGACGACGAGGACGACGAGGACGACGAGGACGAGGACGAGGACGACGAGGACGACGAGGACGAGGACGAGGACGACGACGACGAGGACGACGACGACGAGGACGACGACGACGAGGACGACGACGACGGGGACGACGACGACGGGGACGGGGACGACGGGGACGTGGACGACGGGGACGGGGACGACGGGGACGGGGACGTCGGAGACGAGGACGAGGACGACGAGGACGACGAGGACGAGGACGAGGACGACGAGGACGACGAGGACGAGGACGAGGACGACGAGGACGACGAGGACCAGGACGACGAGGACGACGAGGACGAGGACGAGGACGACGAGGACGACGAGGACGACGAGGACGACGAGGACGACGAGGACGACGAGGACGACGAGGACGACGAGGACGACGAGGACGACGAGGACGACGAGGACGACGAGGACGACGAGGACGACGAGGACGACGAGGACGACGAGGACGACGAGGACGAGGACGACGAGGACGACGAGGACGACGAGGACGAGGACGACGAGGATGACGCGGACGAGGACGACGAGGACGAGGACGAGGACGACGAGGACGACGAGGACGAGGACGACGAGGACGACGAGGACGAGGACGACGAGGACGACGAGGACGAGGACGAGGACGACGAGGACGACGAGGACCAGGACGACGAGGACGACGAGGACGAGGACGAGGACGACGAGGACGACGAGGACGACGAGGACGACGAGGACGACGAGGACGACGAGGACGAGGACGACGAGGACGACGAGGACGACGAGGACGAGGACGACGAGGATGACGCGGACGAGGACGACGAGGACGAGGACGAGGACGACGAGGACGACGAGGACGAGGACGACGAGGATGACGAGGACGAGGACGACGAGGACGACGAGGACGAGGACGACGAGGACGAGGACGACGAGGACGACGAGGACGACGAGGACGAGGACGACGAGGACGAGGACGAGGACGACGAGGACGACGAGGACGAGGACGACGAGGATGACGAGGACGAGGACGACGAGGACGAGGACGAGGACGACGAGGACGAGGACGAGGACGACGAGGACGAGGACGGCGAGGACGAGGACGACGAGGTCGAGGACGACGAGGACGACGAGGTCGAGGACGACGAGGACGACGAGGTCGAGGACGACGAGGACGAGGACGATGAGGACGAGGACGACGAGGACGAGGACGAGGACGACGAGGACGACGAGGACGAGGACGGCGAGGACGAGGACGACGAGGACGGGGACGACGAGGACGAGGACGACGAGGACGAGGACGACGAGGACGAGGACGACGAGGACGAGGACGACGAGGACGAGGACGACGAGGACGACGAGGACGAGGACGACGAGGACGAGGACGACGAGGACGAGGACGACGACGACGACGACGACGAGGACGACGACGACGAGGACGGGGACGACGGGGACGACGACGACGAGGACGAGGACGACGAGGACGAGGACGACAAGGACGAGGACGACGAGGACGAGGACGACGAGGACGAGGACGACGAGGACGAGGACGACGAGGACGAGGACGACGAGGACGAGGACGAGGACGACGAGGACGAGGACGACGAGGACGAGGACGACGAGGACGAGCACGACGAGGACGAGGACGACGAGGACGAGGACGACGAGGACGAGGACGACGAGGACGAGGACGACGAGGACGAGGACGACGAGGACGAGGACGACGAGGACGAGGACGAAGAGGACGAGGACGACGAGGACGACGAGGACGAGGACGAAGACGACGAGGACGAGGACGACGAGGACGGGGACGACGAGGACGAGGACGACGAGGACGAGGACGACGAGGACGAGGACGACGAGGACGACGAGGACGACGAGGACGACGAGGACGACGAGGACGACGAGGACGACGAGGACGACGAGGACGACGAGGACGACGAGGACGACGAGGACGACGAGGACGACGAGGACGACGAGGACGAGGACGAGGGCGACGAGGACGACGAGGACGAGGACGACGAGGACGAGGACGACGAGGACGACGAGGACGAGGACGACGAGGATGACGAGGACGAGGACGACGAGGACGACGAGGACGAGGACGACGAGGACGAGGACGACGAGGACGAGGACGACGAGGACGACGAGAACGAGGACGACGAGGACGAGGACGACGAGGACGAGGACGACGAGGACGACGAGGACGAGGACGACGAGGACGAGGACGACGAGGACGAGGACGACGAGGACGAGGACGACGAGGACGACGAGGACGTGGACGAGGACGACGAGGACGACGATGTCGAGGACGAGGGCGACGAGGACGACGAGGACGAGGACGACGAGGACGAGGACGAGGACGGCGTGGACGAGGACGACGAGGACGAGGACGACGAGGACGAGGACGACGAGGACGAGGACGACGAGGACGAGGACGACGAGGACGAGGACGACGAGGACGAGGACGACGACGACGACGACGACGAGGACGACGAGGACGAGGACGACGACGACGGGGACGAGGACGACGAGGACGAGGACGACGAGGACGAGGACGACAAGGACGAGGACGACGAGGACGAGGACGACGAGGACGAGGACGAGGACGACGAGGACGAGGACGACGAGGACGAGGACGACGAGGACGACAAGGACGAGGACGACGAGGACGAGCACGACGAGGACGAGGACGACGAGGACGACGAGGACGACGAGGTCGAGGACGACGAGGACGACGAGGTCGAGGACGACGAGGACGAGGACGACGAGGACGAGGAAGACGAGGACGAGGACGACGAGGACGAGGACGACGAGGACGAGGACGACGAGGACGAGGACGACGAGGACGAGGACGACGAGGACGAGGACGACGAGGACGAGGACGACGAGGACGAGGACGACGAGGACGAGGACGACGAGGACGAGGACGACGAGGACGAGGACGACGAGGACGAGGACGACGAGGACGAGGACGACGAGGACGAGGACGAGGACGACGAGGACGAGGACGACGAGGACGAGGACGATGAGGACGAGGACGACGAGGACGACGAGGACGAGGACGTGGACGACGAGGACGACGAGGACGAGGACGACGAGGACGAGGACGACGAGGACGAGGACGACGAGGACGAGGACGACGAGGACGAGGACGACGAGGACGAGGAAGACGAGGACGAGGACGACGAGGACGAGGACGACGAGGACGAGGACGACGAGGACGAGGACGACGAGGACGAGGACGACGAGGACGAGGACGACGAGGACGAGGACGACGAGGACGAGGACGACGAGGACGAGGACGACGAGGACGAGGACGACGAGGACGAGGACGACGAGGACGAGGACGACGAGGACGAGGACGACGAGGACGAGGACGACGAGGACGAGCACGACGAGGACGAGGACGACGAGGACGAGGACGGCGAGGACGAGGACGACGAGGACGAGGACGACGAGGACGAGGACGACGAGGACGAGGACGACGAGGACGACGAGGACGAGGACGACGACGACGAGGACGAGGACGACGAGGACGGGGACGACGAGGACGAGGACGACGAGGACGAGGACGACGAGGACGAGGACGACGAGGACGACGAGGACGACGAGGACGACGAGGACGACGAGGACGACGAGGACGACGAGGACGACGAGGACGACGAGGACGACGAGGACGAGGACGACGAGGACGACGAGGACGACGAGGACGACGAGGACGAGGACGAGGGCGACGAGGACGACGAGGACGAGGACGACGAGGACGACGAGGACGAGGACGACGAGGACGAGGACGAGTACGACGAGGACGAGGACGAGTACGACGAGGACGAGGACGAGGACGAGGACGAGGACGACGAGGACGACGAGGACGTAGGACGACGAGGATGACGAGGACGAGGACGACGAGGACGACGAGGACGAGGACGACGAGGACGAGGACGACGAGGACGAGGACGACGAGGACGACGAGAACGAGGACGACGAGGACGAGGACGACGAGGACGAGGACGACGAGGACGAGGACGACGAGGACGAGGACGACGAGGACGAGGACGACGAGGACGAGGACGACGAGGACGAGGACGACGAGGACGAGGACGACGAGGACGAGGACGACGAGGACGAGGACGACGACGACGACGACGACGAGGACGACGAGGACGAGGACGACGACGACGGGGACGAGGACGACGAGGACGAGGACGACGAGGACGAGGACGACGAGGACGAGGACGACGAGGACGACGAGGACGAGGACGACGAGGACGAGCACGACGAGGACGAGGACGACGAGGACGACGAGGACGAGGACGAGGACGACGAGGACGACGAGGACGAGGACGACGACGACGACGAGGACGAGGACGACGAGGACGGGGACGACGAGGACGAGGACGACGAGGACGAGGACGACGAGGACGAGGACGACGAGGACGACGAGGACGACGAGGACGACGAGGACGAGGACGACGAGGACGACGAGGACGAGGACGAGGACGACGAGGACGACGAGGACGAGGACGACGAGGACGACGAGGACGAGGACGACGACGACGAGGACGAGGACGACGAGGACGGGGACGACGAGGAAGAGGACGACGAGGACGAAGACGACGAGGACGAGAACGACGAGGACGACGAGGACGACGAGGACGACGAGGACGAGGACGAGGGCGACGAGGACGACGAGGACGAGGACGACGAGGACGACGAGGACGAGGACGAGGACGACGAGGACGAAGACGACGAGGACGACGAGGACGAGGACGACGAGGACGACGAGTACGAGGACGAGGACGACGAGGACGAGGACGACGAGGATGACGAGGACGAGGACGACGAGGACGAGGACGACGAGGATGACGAGGACGAGGACGACGAGGACGAGGACGAGGACGACGAGGACGACGAGGACGAGGACGACGAGGATGACGAGGACGAGGACGTGGACGACGAGGACGAGGACGACGAGGACGACAAGGACGACGAGGACGAAGACGAGGACGACGAGGACGACGAGGACGAGGACGAGGACGACGAGGACGAGGACGAGGACGACGAGGACGACGAGGACGAGGACGACGACGAGGACGACGAGGACGACGAGGACGAGGACGACGAGGATGACGAGGACGAGGACGACGAGGACGACGAGGACGAGGACGACGAGGACGAGGACGACGAGGACGACGAGGACGACGAGGACGAGGACGACGAGGACGACGAGGACGAGGACGACGAAGACGAGGACGACGAGGACGAGGACGACGAGGACGAGGACGACGAGGACGAGGACGACGAGGACGAGGACGACGAGGACGAGGACGACGAGGACGACGAGGACGACGAGGACGACGAGGACGACGAGGACGACGAGGACGACGAGGACGACGAGGACGACGAGGACGAGGACGACGAGGATGACGAGGACGACGAGGACGAGGACGACGAGGATGACGAGGACGAGGACGACGAGGACGACGAGGACGAGGACGACGAGGACGAGGACGACGAGGACGAGGACGACGAGGACGACGAGGACGAGGACGACGAGGACGACGAGGACGAGGACGACGAAGACGAGGACGACGAGGACGAGGACGACGAGGACGAGGACGACGAGGACGAGGACGACGAGGACGAGGACGACGAGGACGAGGACGACGAGGACGAGGACGACGAGGACGAGGACGACGAGGACGACGAAGACGACGAGGACGACGAAGACGACGAGGACGACGAAGACGACGAGGACGACGAGGACGACGAGGACGACGAGGACGACGAGGACGACGAGGACGACGAGGACGACGAGGACGAGGACGAGGACGACGAGGACGAGGACGAGGACGACGAGGACGAGGACGACGAGGACGAGGACGACGAGGACGAGGACGACGAGGACGAGGACGACGACGACGACGACGACGACGAGGACGAGGACGACGACCACGAGGACGAGGACGAGGACGACGACCACGAGGACGAGGACGATCACGAGGACCAGGACGACGAGGACGACGAGGACGACGAGGACGAGGACGAGGACAAGGACGACGAGGACGACGAGGACGACGAGGACGAGGACGAGGACGACGAGGACGAGGACGAGGACGACGAGGACGACGAGGACGAGGACGAGGACGACGACGACGACGACGAGGACGTGGACGACGAGGACGAGGACGACGAGGACGACAAGGACGACGAGGACGAAGACGAGGACGACGAGGACGACGAGGACGAGGACGAGGACGACGAGGACGAGGACGAGGACGACGAGGACGACGAGGACGAGGACGACGACGAGGACGACGAGGACGACGAGGACGAGGACGACGAGGATGACGAGGACGAGGACGACGAGGACGACGAGGACGAGGACGACGAGGACGAGGACGACGAGGACGACGAGGACGAGGACGACGAGGACGACGAGGACGAGGACGACGAAGACGAGGACGACGAGGACGAGGACGACGAGGACGAGGACGACGAGGACGAGGACGACGAGGACGAGGACGACGAGGACGAGGACGACGAGGACGAGGACGACGAGGACGACGAAGACGACGAGGACGACGAAGACGACGAGGACGACGAAGACGACGAGGACGACGAGGACGACGAGGACGACGAGGACGACGAGGACGACGAGGACGACGAGGACGACGAGGACGACGAGGACGACGAGGACGACGAGGACGACGAGGACGACGAGGACGACGAGGACGAGGACGAGGGCGACGAGGACGACGAGGACGAGGACGACGAGGACGACGAGGACGAGGACGACGAGGACGAGGACGAGTACGACGAGGACGAGGACGAGTACGACGAGGACGAGGACGAGGACGAGGACGAGGACGACGAGGACGACGAGGACGTAGGACGACGAGGATGACGAGGACGAGGACGACGAGGACGACGAGGACGAGGACGACGAGGACGAGGACGACGAGGACGAGGACGACGAGGACGACGAGAACGAGGACGACGAGGACGAGGACGACGAGGACGAGGACGACGAGGACGAGGACGACGAGGACGAGGACGACGAGGACGAGGACGACGAGGACGAGGACGACGAGGACGAGGACGACGAGGACGAGGACGACGAGGACGAGGACGACGAGGACGAGGACGACGACGACGACGACGACGAGGACGACGAGGACGAGGACGACGACGACGGGGACGAGGACGACGAGGACGAGGACGACGAGGACGAGGACGACGAGGACGAGGACGACGAGGACGACGAGGACGAGGACGACGAGGACGAGCACGACGAGGACGAGGACGACGAGGACGACGAGGACGAGGACGAGGACGACGAGGACGACGAGGACGAGGACGACGACGACGACGAGGACGAGGACGACGAGGACGGGGACGACGAGGACGAGGACGACGAGGACGAGGACGACGAGGACGAGGACGACGAGGACGACGAGGACGACGAGGACGACGAGGACGAGGACGACGAGGACGAGCACGACGAGGACGAGGACGACGAGGACGACGAGGACGAGGACGAGGACGACGAGGACGACGAGGACGAGGACGACGAGGACGACGAGGACGAGGACGACGACGACGAGGACGAGGACGACGAGGACGGGGACGACGAGGAAGAGGACGACGAGGACGAAGACGACGAGGACGAGAACGACGAGGACGACGAGGACGACGAGGACGACGAGGACGAGGACGAGGGCGACGAGGACGACGAGGACGAGGACGACGAGGACGACGAGGACGAGGACGAGGACGACGAGGACGAAGACGACGAGGACGACGAGGACGAGGACGACGAGGACGACGAGTACGAGGACGAGGACGACGAGGACGAGGACGACGAGGATGACGAGGACGAGGACGACGAGGACGAGGACGACGAGGATGACGAGGACGAGGACGACGAGGACGAGGACGAGGACGACGAGGACGACGAGGACGAGGACGACGAGGATGACGAGGACGAGGACGTGGACGACGAGGACGAGGACGACGAGGACGACAAGGACGACGAGGACGAAGACGAGGACGACGAGGACGACGAGGACGAGGACGAGGACGACGAGGACGAGGACGAGGACGACGAGGACGACGAGGACGAGGACGACGACGAGGACGACGAGGACGACGAGGACGAGGACGACGAGGATGACGAGGACGAGGACGACGAGGACGACGAGGACGAGGACGACGAGGACGAGGACGACGAGGACGACGAGGACGACGAGGACGAGGACGACGAGGACGACGAGGACGAGGACGACGAAGACGAGGACGACGAGGACGAGGACGACGAGGACGAGGACGACGAGGACGAGGACGACGAGGACGAGGACGACGAGGACGAGGACGACGAGGACGACGAGGACGACGAGGACGACGAGGACGACGAGGACGACGAGGACGACGAGGACGACGAGGACGACGAGGACGAGGACGACGAGGATGACGAGGACGACGAGGACGAGGACGACGAGGATGACGAGGACGAGGACGACGAGGACGACGAGGACGAGGACGACGAGGACGAGGACGACGAGGACGAGGACGACGAGGACGACGAGGACGAGGACGACGAGGACGACGAGGACGAGGACGACGAAGACGAGGACGACGAGGACGAGGACGACGAGGACGAGGACGACGAGGACGAGGACGACGAGGACGAGGACGACGAGGACGAGGACGACGAGGACGAGGACGACGAGGACGAGGACGACGAGGACGACGAAGACGACGAGGACGACGAAGACGACGAGGACGACGAAGACGACGAGGACGACGAGGACGACGAGGACGACGAGGACGACGAGGACGACGAGGACGACGAGGACGACGAGGACGAGGACGAGGACGACGAGGACGAGGACGAGGACGACGAGGACGAGGACGACGAGGACGAGGACGACGAGGACGAGGACGACGAGGACGAGGACGACGACGACGACGACGACGACGAGGACGAGGACGACGACCACGAGGACGAGGACGAGGACGACGACCACGAGGACGAGGACGATCACGAGGACCAGGACGACGAGGACGACGAGGACGACGAGGACGAGGACGAGGACAAGGACGACGAGGACGACGAGGACGACGAGGACGAGGACGAGGACGACGAGGACGAGGACGAGGACGACGAGGACGACGAGGACGAGGACGAGGACGACGACGACGACGACGAGGACGTGGACGACGAGGACGAGGACGACGAGGACGACAAGGACGACGAGGACGAAGACGAGGACGACGAGGACGACGAGGACGAGGACGAGGACGACGAGGACGAGGACGAGGACGACGAGGACGACGAGGACGAGGACGACGACGAGGACGACGAGGACGACGAGGACGAGGACGACGAGGATGACGAGGACGAGGACGACGAGGACGACGAGGACGAGGACGACGAGCACGAGGACGACGAGGACGACGAGGACGAGGACGACGAGGACGACGAGGACGAGGACGACGAAGACGAGGACGACGAGGACGAGGACGACGAGGACGAGGACGACGAGGACGAGGACGACGAGGACGAGGACGACGAGGACGAGGACGACGAGGACGAGGACGACGAGGACGACGAAGACGACGAGGACGACGAAGACGACGAGGACGACGAAGACGACGAGGACGACGAGGACGACGAGGACGACGAGGACGACGAGGACGACGAGGACGACGAGGACGACGAGGACGACGAGGACGACGAGGACGACGAGGACGACGAGGACGACGAGGACGACGAGGACGACGAGGACGACGAGGACGAGGACGACGAGGACGACGAGGACGAGGACGACGAGGACGTCGAGGACGAGGACGAGGAGGACGACGAGGACGAGGACGAGGACGACGAGGACGACGAGGACGTCGAGGACGAGGACGAGGAGGACGACGAGGACGAGGACGAGGACGACGAGGACGACGAGGACGAGGACGAGGACGACGAGGACCAGGACGACGAGGACGACGAGGACGAGGACGAGGACGACGAGGACGACGAGGACGACGAGGACGACGAGGACGAGGACGAGGACGACGAGGACGACGAGGACGAGGACGACGAGGACGACGAGGACGACGAGGACGAGGACGAGGGCGACGAGGACGACGAGGACGACGAGGACGAGGACGAGGACGACGAGGACGACGAGGACGAGGACGAGGACGACGAGGACGACGAGGACGAGGACGAGGACGAGGACGAGGACGACGAGGACGAGGACGAGGACGACGAAGACGACGAGGACGAGGACGAGGACGACGAGGACGACGAGGACGAGGACGAGGACGACGAGGACGAGGACGAGGACGACGAGGACGACGAGGACGAGGACGAGGACGACGAGGACGACGAGGACCAGGACGACGAGGACGACGAGGACGAGGACGAGGACGACGAGGACGACGAGGACGACGAGGACGACGAGGACGAGGACGAGGACGACGAGGACGACGAGGACGAGGACGAGGACGACGACGACGAGGACGACGACGACGAGGACGACGACGACGAGGACGACGACGACGGGGACGACGACGACGGGGAAGGGGACGACGGGGACGTGGACGACGGGGACGGGGACGACGGGGACGGGGACGTCGGAGACGAGGACGAGGACGACGAGGACGACGAGGACGAGGACGAGGACGACGAGGACGACGAGGACGAGGACGAGGACGACGAGGACGACGAGGACGAGGACGAGGACGACGAGGACGACGAGGACCAGGACGACGAGGACGACGAGGACGAGGACGAGGACGACGAGGACGACGAGGACGACGAGGACGACGAGGACGACGAGGACGACGAGGACGACGAGGACGACGAGGACGACGAGGACGACGAGGACGACGAGGACGACGAGGACGACGAGGACGACGAGGACGACGAGGACGACGAGGACGACGAGGACGACGAGGACGACGAGGACGACGAGGACGACGAGGACGACGAGGACGACGAGGACGACGAGGACGACGAGGACGACGAGGACGACGAGGACGACGAGGACGACGAGGACGACGAGGACGACGAGGACGACGAGGACGACGAGGACGACGAGGACGACGAGGACGACGAGGACGACGAGGACGACGAGGACGACGAGGACGACGAGGACGACGAGGACGACGAGGACGACGAGGACGACGAGGACGACGAGGACGACGAGGACGACGAGGACGACGAGGACGACGAGGACGAGGACGACGAGGACGACGAGGACGACGAGGACGACGAGGACGACGAGGACGAGGACGACGAGGACGAGGACGACGAGGACGAGGACGACGAGGACGAGGACGAGGACGACGAGGACGAGGACGACGAGGACGACGAGGACGAGGACGACGAGGACGACGAGGATGACGAGGACGACGAGGACGACGAGGACGAGGACGAGGACGACGATGACGATGACGAGGACGAGGACGACGAGGACGAGGACGAGGACGAGGATGACGACGACGACGACGAGGACGACGAGGACGAGGACGAGGACGACGAGGACGACGAGGACGAGGACGACGACGACGACGGGGACGACGAGGACGAGGACGACGACGACGAGGACGACGACGACGACGACGAGGACGACGACGACGAGGACGACGACGACGAGGACGACGACGACGGGGACGACGATGACGGGGACGGGGACGACGGGGACGTGGACGACGGGGACGGGGACGACGGGGACGAGGATGACGAGGACGACGAGGACGAGGACGACGAGGACGGGGACGACGTGGGCGAAGACGACGACGACGAGGACGAGGACGAGGACGACGAGGACGAGGACGACGAGGACGAGGACGAGGACGACGATGACGAGGACGAGGACGAGGACGACGAGGACGAGGACGAGGACGAGGACGACGAGGACGAGGACGAGGACGACGAGGACGAGGACGAGGACGAGGAGGACGAGGACGACGAGGACGAAGAGGAGGAGGACGAGAACGACGAGGACGACGAGGAGGAGGACGAGGACGACGAGGACAACGAGGACGAGGACGAGGACGACGAGGACGACGAGGACGACGAGGACGAGGACCACGAGGACGAGGACGACGAGGACGACGAGGACGACGAGGACGAGGACGACGAGGACGACGAGGACGACGAGGACGAGGACGACGAGGACGACGAGGACGACGAGGACGAGGACGACGAGGACGACGAGGACGAGGACGACGAGGACGACGAGGACGACGAGGACGACGAGGACGACGAGGACGACGAGGACGAGGACGACGAGGACGACGAGGACGACGAGGACGACGAGGACGAGGACGACGAGGACGACGAGGACGAGGACGACGAGGACGACGAGGACGAGGACGACGAGGACGACGAGGACGAGGACGACGAGGACGACGAGGACGAGGACGACGAGG
The DNA here is from genome assembly GCA_944738655.2 of Andrena hattorfiana. Lineage (NCBI taxonomy): Eukaryota > Metazoa > Arthropoda > Insecta > Hymenoptera > Andrenidae > Andrena > Andrena hattorfiana. The sequence continues at coordinate 20,534,004 of OX122893.2, read as the reverse complement.
ACGACGAGGACGAGGACGAGGACGACGAGGACGACGAGGACGACGAGGACGAGGACGACGAGGACGACGGGGACGAGGACGACGAGGACGACGAGGACGACGAGGACGAGGACGACGAGGTCGACGAGGAAGACGAGGACGACGAGGACGAGGACGACGAGGACGACGAGGACGACGAGGACGAGGACGAGGACGACGAGGACGACGAGGACGACGAGGACGAGGACGACGAGGACGGCGAGGACGAGGACGACGAGGACGATGACGACGAGGACGACGAGGACGACGAGGACGAGGACGACGAGGACGACGAGGACGAGGACGACGAGGATGACGAGGACGAGGACGACGAGGACGAGGACGAGGACGACGAGGACGAGGACGAGGACGACGAGGACGACGAGGACGAGGACGACGAGGATGACGAGGACGAGGACGACGAGGACGACGAGGACGAGGACGACGAGGACGAGGACGACGAGGACGACGAGGACGACGAGGACGAGGACGACGAGGACGAGGACGAGGACGACGAGGACGACGAGGACGAGGACGAGGACGACGAGGACGACGAGGACGAGGACGACGAGGATGACGAGGACGAGGACGACGAGGACGACGAGGACGAGGACGAGGACGACGAGGACGAGGACGAGGACGACGAGGACGAGGACGACGAGGACGAGGACGACGAGGTCGAGGACGACGAGGACGACGAGGTCGAGGACGACGAGGACGAGGACGATGAGGACGAGGACGACGAGGACGAGGACGAGGACGACGAGGACGACGAGGACGAGGACGGCGAGGACGAGGACGACGAGGACGGGGACGACGAGTACGAGGACGACGAGGACGAGGACGACGAGGACGAGGACGACGAGGACGAGGACGACGAGGACGAGGACGACGAGGACGACGAGGACGAGGACGACGAGGACGAGGACGACGAGGACGAGGACGACGACGACGACGACGACGAGGACGACGACGACGAGGACGGGGACGACGACGACGAGGACGAGGACGACGAGGACGAGGACGACAAGGACGAGGACGACGAGGACGAGGACGACGAGGACGAGGACGACGAGGACGAGGACGACGAGGACGAGGACGACGAGGACGAGGACGACGAGGACGAGGACGAGGACGACGAGGACGAGGACGACGAGGACGAGCACGACGAGGACGAGGACGACGAGGACGAGGACGACGAGGACGAGGACGACGAGGACGAGGACGACGAGGACGAGGACGACGAGGACGAGGACGACGAGGACGAGGACGACGAGGACGACGAGGACGAGGACGAAGACGACGAGGACGAGGACGACGAGGACGGGGACGACGAGGACGAGGACGACGAGGACGAGGACGACGAGGACGAGGACGACGAGGACGAGGACGACGAGGACGACGAGGACGACGAGGACGACGAGGACGACGAGGACGACGAGGACGACGAGGACGACGAGGACGACGAGGACGAGGACGAGGGCGACGAGGACGACGAGGACGAGGACGACGAGGACGAGCACGACGAGGACGACGAGGACGAGGACGACGAGGATGACGAGGACGAGGACGACGAGGACGACGAGGACGAGGACGACGAGGACGAGGACGACGAGGACGAGGACGACGAGGACGACGAGAACGAGGACGACGAGGACGAGGACGACGAGGACGAGGACGACGAGGACGACGAGGACGAGGACGACGAGGACGAGGACGACGAGGACGAGGACGACGAGGACGAGGACGACGAGGACGACGAGGACGAGGACGAGGACGACGAGGACGACGATGTCGAGGACGAGGGCGACGAGGACGACGAGGACGAGGACGACGAGGACGAGGACGAGGACGGCGAGGACGAGGACGACGAGGACGAGGACGACGAGGACGAGGACGACGAGGACGAGGACGACGAGGACGAGGACGACGAGGACGAGGACGACGACGACGACGACGACGAGGACGACGAGGACGAGGACGACGACGACGGGGACGAGGACGAGGACGACGAGGACGAGGACGACGAGGACGAGGACGACGAGGACGAGGACGAGGACGACGAGGACGAGGACGACGAGGACGAGGACGACGAGGACGACAAGGACGAGGACGACGAGGACGAGCACGACGAGGACGAGGACGACGAGGACGACGAGGACGACGAGGTCGAGGACGACGAGGACGACGAGGTCGAGGACGACGAGGACGAGGACGATGAGGACGAGGACGACGAGGACGACGAGGACGAGGACGTGGACGACGAGGACGACGAGGACGAGGACGACGAGGACGAGGACGACGAGGACGAGGACGACGAGGACGAGGACGACGAGGACGAGGAAGACGAGGACGAGGACGACGAGGACGAGGACGACGAGGACGAGGACGACGAGGACGAGGACGACGAGGACGAGGACGACGAGGACGAGGACGACGAGGACGAGGACGAGGACGACGAGGACGAGGACGACGAGGACGAGCACGACGAGGACGAGGACGACGAGGACGAGGACGACGAGGACGAGGACGACGAGGACGAGGACGACGAGGACGAGCACGACGAGGACGAGCACGACGAGGACGAGGACGACGAGGACGAGGACGACGAGGACGAGGACGACGAGGACGAGGACGACGAGGATGACGAGGACGAGGACGACGACGACGAGGACGAGGACGACGAGGACGGGGACGACGAGGACGAGGACGACGAGGACGAGGACGACGAGGACGAGGACGACGAGGACGACGAGGACGACGAGGACGACGAGGACGAGGACGACGAGGACGAGGACGACGAGGACGACGAGGACGACGAGGACGACGAGGACGAGGACGAGGGCGACGAGGACGACGAGGACGAGGACGACGAGGACGACGAGGACGAGGACGAGTACGACGAGGACGAGGACGAGGACGAGGACGAGGACGACGAGGACGGGGACGACGAGGACGAGGACGACGAGGACGAGGACGACGAGGACGGGGACGACGAGGACGAGGACGACGAGGACGAGGACGACGAGGACGAGGACGACGAGGACGACGAGGACGACGAGGACGACGAGGACGACGAGGACGACGAGGACGAGGACGACGAGGACGAGCACGACGAGGACGAGGACGACGAGGACGACGAGGACGAGGACGAGGACGACGAGGACGACGAGGACGAGGACGACGAGGACGACGAGGACGAGGACGACGACGACGAGGACGAGGACGACGAGGACGGGGACGACGAGGACGAGGACGACGAGGACGAGGACGACGAGGACGAGAACGACGAGGACGACGAGGACGACGAGGACGACGAGGACGAGGACGAGGGCGACGAGGACGACGAGGACGAGGACGACGAGGACGACGAGGACGAGGACGAGGACGACGAGGACGAGGACGACGAGGACGAGGAAGACGAGGACGAGGACGACGAGGACGAGGACGACGAGGACGAGGACGACGAGGACGAGGACGACGAGGACGAGGACGAGGACGAGGACGACGAGGACGAGGACGACGAGGACGAGGACGACGAGGACGAGGACGACGAGGACGAGGACGACGAGGACGAGGACGACGAGGACGAGGACGACGAGGACGAGGACGACGAGGACGAGCACGACGAGGACGAGGACGACGAGGACGAGGACGGCGAGGACGAGGACGACGAGGACGACGAGGACGACGAGGACGACGAGGACGACGAGGACGACGAGGACGACGAGGACGACGAGGACGACGAGGACGACGAGGACGACGAGGACGACGAGGACGACGAGGACCAGGACGACGAGGACGACGAGGACGAGGACGAGGACGACGAGGACGACGAGGACGACGAGGACGAGGACGAGGACGACGAGGACGACGAGGACGAGGACGAGGACGACGAGGACGACGAGGACGAGGACGAGGACGACGAGGACGAGGACGAGGACGACGAAGACGACGAGGACGAGGACGAGGACGACGAGGACGACGAGGACGAGGACGAGGACGACGAGGACGAGGACGAGGACGACGAGGACGACGAGGACGAGGACGAGGACGACGAGGACGACGAGGACCAGGACGACGAGGACGACGAGGACGAGGACGAGGACGACGAGGACGACGAGGACGACGAGGACGACGAGGACGAGGACGAGGACGACGAGGACGACGAGGACGAGGACGAGGACGACGACGACGAGGACGACGACGACGAGGACGACGACGACGAGGACGACGACGACGGGGACGACGACGACGGGGAAGGGGACGACGGGGACGTGGACGACGGGGACGGGGACGACGGGGACGGGGACGTCGGAGACGAGGACGAGGACGACGAGGACGACGAGGACTAGGACGAGGACGACGAGGACGACGAGGACGAGGACGAGGACGACGAGGGCGACGAGGACGAGGACGAGGACGACGAGGACGACGAGGACCAGGACGACGAGGACGACGAGGACGAGGACGAGGACGACGAGGACGACGAGGACGACGAGGACGACGAGGACGACGAGGACGACGAGGACGACGAGGACGACGAGGACGACGAGGACGACGAGGACGACGAGGACGACGAGGACGACGAGGACGACGAGGACGACGAGGACGTCGAGGACGACGAGGACGACGAGGACGACGAGGACGACGAGGACGACGAGGACGACGAGGACGACGAGGACGACGAGGACGACGAGGACGACGAGGACGACGAGGACGACGAGGACGACGAGGACGACGAGGACGACGAGGACGACGAGGACGACGAGGACGACGAGGACGACGAGGACGACGAGGACGACGAGGACGACGAGGACGACGAGGACGACGAGGACGACGAGGACGACGAGGACGACGAGGACGACGAGGACGACGAGGACGACGAGGACGACGAGGACGACGAGGACGACGAGGACGACGAGGACGACGAGGACGAGGACGACGAGGACGACGAGGACGACGAGGACGACGAGGACGACGAGGACGAGGACGACGAGGACGAGGACGACGAGGACGAGGACGACGAGGACGACGAGGATGACGAGGACGACGAGGACGACGAGGATGACGAGGACGACGATGACGAGGACGAGGACGAGGACGACGATGACGATGACGAGGACGAGGACGACGAGGACGAGGACGAGGACGAGGATGACGACGACGACGACGAGGACGACGAGGACGAGGACGAGGACGACGAGGACGACGAGGACGAGGACGACGACGACGACGGGGACGACGAGGACGAGGACGACGACGACGAGGACGACGACGACGACGACGAGGACGACGACGACGAGGACGACGACGACGAGGACGACGACGACGGGGACGACGATGACGGGGACGGGGACGACGGGGACGTGGACGACGGGGACGGGGACGACGGGGACGAGGATGACGAGGACGACGAGGACGAGGACGACGAGGACGGGGACGACGTGGGCGAAGACGACGACGACGAGGACGAGGACGAGGACGACGAGGACGAGGACGACGAGGACGAGGACGACGATGACGAGGACGAGGACGAGGACGACGAGGACGAGGACGAGGACGAGGACGACGAGGACGAGGACGAGGACGACGAGGACGAGGACGAGGACGAGGAGGACGAGGACGACGAGGACGAAGAGGAGGAGGACGAGGACGACGAGGACGACGAGGAGGAGGACGAGGACGACGAGGACAACGAGGACGAGGACGAGGACGACGAGGACGACGAGGACGACGAGGACGAGGACGACGAGGACGAGGACGACGAGGACGACGAGGACGACGAGGACGAGGACGACGAGGACGACGAGGACGAGGACGACGAGGACGACGAGGACGACGAGGACGAGGACGACGAGGACGACGAGGACGAGGACGACGAGGACGACGAGGACGACGAGGACGACGAGGACGACGAGGACGACGAGGACGAGGACGACGAGGACGACGAGGACGACGAGGACGACGAGGACGAGGACGACGAGGACGACGAGGACGAGGACGACGAGGACGACGAGGACGACGAGGACGAGGACGAGGACGACGAGGACGACGAGGACGAGGACGACGAGGACGACGAGGACGAGGACGACGAGGACGACGAGGACGACGAGGACGAGGACGACGAGGTCGACGAGGACGACGAGGACGACGAGGACGAGGACGACGAGGACGACGAGGACGACGAGGACGAGGACGAGGACGACGAGGACGACGAGGACGACGAGGACGAGGACGACGAGGACGGCGAGGACGAGGACGACGAGGACGATGACGACGAGGACGACGAGGACGACGAGGACGAGGACGACGAGGACGACGAGGACGAGGACGACGAGGATGACGAGGACGAGGACGACGAGGACGAGGACGAGGACGACGAGGACGAGGACGAGGACGACGAGGACGACGAGGACGAGGACGACGAGGACGAGGACGACGAGGACGAGGACGACGACGACGACGACGACGAGGACGACGACGACGAGGACGGGGACGACGACGACGAGGACGAGGACGACGAGGACGAGGACGACAAGGACGAGGACGACGAGGACGAGGACGACGAGGACGAGGACGACGAGGACGAGGACGACGAGGACGAGGACGACGAGGACGAGGACGAGGACGACGAGGACGAGGACGACGAGGACGAGCACGACGAGGACGAGGACGACGAGGACGAGGACGACGAGGACGAGGACGACGAGGACGAGGACGACGAGGACGAGGACGACGAGGACGAGGACGACGAGGACGACGAGGACGAGGACGAAGACGACGAGGACGAGGACGACGAGGACGGGGACGACGAGGACGAGGACGACGAGGACGAGGACGACGAGGACGAGGACGACGAGGACGAGGACGACGAGGACGACGAGGACGACGAGGACGACGAGGACGACGAGGACGACGAGGACGACGAGGACGACGAGGACGACGAGGACGACGAGGACGACGAGGACGAGGACGAGGGCGACGAGGACGACGAGGACGAGGACGACGAGGACGAGCACGACGAGGACGACGAGGACGAGGACGACGAGGATGACGAGGACGAGGACGACGAGGACGACGAGGACGAGGACGACGAGGACGAGGACGACGAGGACGAGGACGACGACGACGACGACGACGAGGACGACGAGGACGAGGACGACGACGACGGGGACGAGGACGAGGACGACGAGGACGAGGACGACGAGGACGAGGACGACGAGGACGAGGACGAGGACGACGAGGACGAGGACGACGAGGACGAGGACGACGAGGACGACAAGGACGAGGACGACGAGGACGAGCACGACGAGGACGAGGACGACGAGGACGACGAGGACGACGAGGTCGAGGACGACGAGGACGACGAGGTCGAGGACGACGAGGACGAGGACGATGAGGACGAGGACGACGAGGACGACGAGGACGAGGACGTGGACGACGAGGACGACGAGGACGAGGACGACGAGGACGAGGACGACGAGGACGAGGACGACGAGGACGAGGACGACGAGGACGAGGAAGACGAGGACGAGGACGACGAGGACGAGGACGACGAGGACGAGGACGACGAGGACGAGGACGACGAGGACGAGGACGACGAGGACGAGGACGACGAGGACGAGGACGACGAGGACGAGGACGACGAGGACGAGGACGACGAGGACGAGGACGACGAGGACGAGGACGACGAGGACGAGGACGACGAGGACGAGGACGACGAGGACGAGGACGACGAGGACGAGGACGACGAGGACGATCACGACGAGGACGAGGACGACGAGGACGAGGACGACGAGGACGAGGACGACGAGGACGAGGACGACGAGGATGACGAGGACGAGGACGACGACGACGAGGACGAGGACGACGAGGACGGGGACGACGAGGACGAGGACGACGAGGACGAGGACGACGAGGACGAGGACGACGAGGACGACGAGGACGACGAGGACGACGAGGACGAGGACGACGAGGACGAGGACGACGAGGACGACGAGGACGACGAGGACGACGAGGACGAGGACGAGGCGACGAGGACGACGAGGACGAGGACGACGAGGACGACGAGGACGAGGACGAGTACGACGAGGACGAGGACGAGGACGAGGACGAGGACGACGAGGACGGGGACGACGAGGACGAGGACGACGAGGACGAGGACGACGAGGACGAGGACGACGAGGACGGGGACGACGAGGACGAGGACGACGAGGACGAGGACGACGAGGACGAGGACGACGAGGACGACGAGGACGACGAGGACGACGAGGACGAGGACGACGAGGACGAGCACGACGAGGACGAGGACGACGAGGACGACGAGGACGAGGACGAGGACGACGACGACGACGAGGACGAGGACGACGAGGACGACGAGGACGAGGACGACGACGACGAGGACGAGGACGACGAGGACGGGGACGACGAGGACGAGGACGACGAGGACGAGGACGACGAGGACGAGAACGACGAGGACGACGAGGACGACGAGGACGACGAGGACGAGGACGAGGGCGACGAGGACGACGAGGACGAGGACGACGAGGACGACGAGGACGAGGACGAGGACGACGAGGACGAGGACGACGAGGACGAGGAAGACGAGGACGAGGACGACGAGGACGAGGACGACGAGGACGAGGACGACGAGGACGAGGACGACGAGGACGAGGACGAGGACGACGAGGACGAGGACGACGAGGACGAGGACGACGAGGACGAGGACGACGAGGACGAGGACGACGAGGACGAGGACGACGAGGACGAGCACGACGAGGACGAGGACGACGAGGACGAGGACGGCGAGGACGAGGACGACGAGGACGACGAGGACGACGAGGACGACGAGGACGACGAGGACGACGAGGACGACGAGGACGACGAGGACGACGAGGACGACGAGGACGACGAGGACGACGAGGACGACGAGGACGACGAGGACGACGAGGACGACGAGGACGACGAGGACGACGAGGACGACGAGGACGAGGACGACGAGGACGAGGACGACGAGGACGACGAGGACGACGAGGACGACGAGGACGAGGACGACGAGGATGACGAGGACGAGGACGACGAGGACGAGGACGACGAGGACGACGAGGACGACGAGGACGAGGACGACGAGGATGACGAGGACGAGGACGACGAGGACGACGAGGACGAGGACGACGAGGACGAGGACGACGAGGACGAGGACGAGGACGACGAGGACGAGGACGACGAGGACGAGGACGAGGACGACGAGGACGAGGACGACGAGGACGACGAGGACGACGAGGACGACGACGACGAGGACGAGGACGAGGACGTCGAGGACGACGAGGACGAGGACGACGAGGATGACGAGGACGAGGACGACGAGGACGACGAGGACGAGGACGACGAGGACGAGGACGACGAGGACGAGGACGACGAGGACGAGGACGAGGACGACGAGGACGAGGACGAGGACGACGAGGACGACGAGGACGAGGACGACGAGGACGAGGACGACGAGGACGAGGACGCCGAGGACGAGGACGACGAGGACGACGAGGTCGAGGACGACGAGGACGACGAGGTCGAGGACGACGAGGACGAGGACGACGAGGACGACGAGGTCGAGGACGACGAGGACGAGGACGATGAGGACGAGGACGACGAGGACGAGGACGACGAGGACGACGAGGACGAGGACGAGGACGACGAGGACGACGAGGACGACGAGGACGAGGACGGCGAGGACGAGGACGACGAGGACGAGGACGACGAGGACGAGGACGACGAGGACGAGGACGACGAGGACGAGGACGACGAGGACGAGGACGACGAGGACGAGGACGACGAGGACGACGAGGACGAGGACGACGAGGACGAGGACGACGAGGACGACGAGGACGACGAGGACGAGGACGACGAGGTCGACGAGGACGACGAGGACGACGAGGACGAGGACGACGAGGACGACGAGGACGACGAGGACGAGGACGAGGACGACGAGGACGACGAGGACGACGAGGACGAGGACGACGAGGACGGCGAGGACGAGGACGACGAGGACGATGACGACGAGGACGACGAGGACGACGAGGACGAGGACGACGAGGACGACGAGGACGAGGACGACGAGGATGACGAGGACGAGGACGACGAGGACGAGGACGAGGACGACGAGGACGAGGACGAGGACGACGAGGACGACGAGGACGAGGACGACGAGGATGACGAGGACGAGGACGACGAGGACGACGAGGACGAGGACGACGAGGACGAGGACGACGAGGACGACGAGGACGACGAGGACGAGGACGACGAGGACGAGGACGAGGACAACGAGGACGACGAGGACGAGGACGAGGACGACGAGGACGACGAGGACGAGGACGACGAGGATGACGAGGACGAGGACGACGAGGACGACGAGGACGAGGACGAGGACGACGAGGACGAGGACGAGGACGACGAGGACGAGGACGACGAGGACGAGGACGACGAGGACGAGGACGACGAGGTCGAGGACGACGAGGACGACGAGGTCGAGGACGACGAGGACGAGGACGATGAGGACGAGGACGACGAGGACGAGGACGAGGACGACGAGGACGAGGACGAGGACGACGAGGACGACGAGGACGAGGACGGCGAGGACGAGGACGACGAGGACGGGGACGACGAGTACGAGGACGACGAGGACGAGGACGACGAGGACGAGGACGACGAGGACGAGGACGACGAGGACGAGGACGACGAGGACGACGAGGACGAGGACGACGAGGACGAGGACGACGAGGACGAGGACGACGACGACGACGACGACGAGGACGACGACGACGAGGACGGGGACGACGACGACGAGGACGAGGACGACGAGGACGAGGACGACAAGGACGAGGACGACGAGGACGAGGACGACGAGGACGAGGACGACGAGGACGAGGACGACGAGGACGAGGACGACGAGGACGAGGACGAGGACGACGAGGACGAGGACGACGAGGACGAGCACGACGAGGACGAGGACGACGAGGACGAGGACGACGAGGACGAGGACGACGAGGACGAGGACGACGAGGACGAGGACGACGAGGACGAGGACGACGAGGACGAGGACGACGAGGACGACGAGGACGAGGACGAAGACGACGAGGACGAGGACGACGAGGACGGGGACGACGAGGACGAGGACGACGAGGACGAGGACGACGAGGACGAGGACGACGAGGACGAGGACGACGAGGACGACGAGGACGACGAGGACGACGAGGACGACGAGGACGACGAGGACGACGAGGACGACGAGGACGACGAGGACGAGGACGAGGGCGACGAGGACGACGAGGACGAGGACGACGAGGACGAGCACGACGAGGACGACGAGGACGAGGACGACGAGGATGACGAGGACGAGGACGACGAGGACGACGAGGACGAGGACGAGGACGACGAGGACGAGGACGACGAGGACGAGGACGACGAGGACGACGAGAACGAGGACGACGAGGACGAGGACGACGAGGACGAGGACGACGAGGACGACGAGGACGAGGACGACGAGGACGAGGACGACGAGGACGAGGACGACGAGGACGAGGACGACGAGGACGACGAGGACGAGGACGAGGACGACGAGGACGACGATGTCGAGGACGAGGGCGACGAGGACGACGAGGACGAGGACGACGAGGACGAGGACGAGGACGGCGAGGACGAGGACGACGAGGACGAGGACGACGAGGACGAGGACGACGAGGACGAGGACGACGAGGACGAGGACGACGAGGACGAGGACGACGACGACGACGACGACGAGGACGACGAGGACGAGGACGACGACGACGGGGACGAGGACGAGGACGACGAGGACGAGGACGACGAGGACGAGGACGACGAGGACGAGGACGAGGACGACGAGGACGAGGACGACGAGGACGAGGACGACGAGGACGACAAGGACGAGGACGACGAGGACGAGCACGACGAGGACGAGGACGACGAGGACGACGAGGACGACGAGGTCGAGGACGACGAGGACGACGAGGTCGAGGACGACGAGGACGAGGACGATGAGGACGAGGACGACGAGGACGACGAGGACGAGGACGTGGACGACGAGGACGACGAGGACGAGGACGACGAGGACGAGGACGACGAGGACGAGGACGACGAGGACGAGGACGACGAGGACGAGGAAGACGAGGACGAGGACGACGAGGACGAGGACGACGAGGACGAGGACGACGAGGACGAGGACGACGAGGACGAGGACGACGAGGACGAGGACGACGAGGACGAGGACGACGAGGACGAGGACGACGAGGACGAGGACGACGAGGACGAGGACGACGAGGACGAGGACGACGAGGACGAGGACGACGAGGACGAGGACGACGAGGACGAGGACGACGAGGACGAGGACGAGGACGACGAGGACGAGGACGACGAGGACGAGCACGACGAGGACGAGGACGACGAGGACGAGGACGACGAGGACGAGGACGACGAGGACGAGGACGACGAGGATGACGAGGACGAGGACGACGACGACGAGGACGAGGACGACGAGGACGGGGACGACGAGGACGAGGACGACGAGGACGAGGACGACGAGGACGAGGACGACGAGGACGACGAGGACGACGAGGACGACGAGGACGAGGACGACGAGGACGAGGACGACGAGGACGAGGACGACGAGGACGACGAGGACGACGAGGACGACGAGGACGAGGACGAGGGCGACGAGGACGACGAGGACGAGGACGACGAGGACGACGAGGACGAGGACGAGTACGACGAGGACGAGGACGAGGACGAGGACGAGGACGACGAGGACGGGGACGACGAGGACGAGGACGACGAGGACGAGGACGACGAGGACGAGGACGACGAGGACGGGGACGACGAGGACGAGGACGACGAGGACGAGGACGACGAGGACGAGGACGACGAGGACGACGAGGACGACGAGGACGACGAGGACGAGGACGACGAGGACGAGCACGACGAGGACGAGGACGACGAGGACGACGAGGACGAGGACGAGGACGACGAGGACGACGAGGACGAGGACGACGACGACGAGGACGAGGACGACGAGGACGGGGACGACGAGGACGAGGACGACGAGGACGAGGACGACGAGGACGAGAACGACGAGGACGACGAGGACGACGAGGACGACGAGGACGAGGACGAGGGCGACGAGGACGACGAGGACGAGGACGACGAGGACGACGAGGACGAGGACGAGGACGACGAGGACGAGGACGACGAGGACGAGGAAGACGAGGACGAGGACGACGAGGACGAGGACGACGAGGACGAGGACGACGAGGACGAGGACGACGAGGACGAGGACGAGGACGACGAGGACGAGGACGACGAGGACGAGGACGACGAGGACGAGGACGACGAGGACGAGGACGACGAGGACGAGGACGACGAGGACGAGGACGACGAGGACGAGGACGACGAGGACGAGCACGACGAGGACGAGGACGACGAGGACGAGGACGGCGAGGACGAGGACGACGAGGACGACGAGGACGACGAGGACGACGAGGACGACGAGGACGACGAGGACGACGAGGACGACGAGGACGACGAGGACGACGAGGACGACGAGGACGACGAGGACGACGAGGACGACGAGGACGACGAGGACGACGAGGACGACGAGGACGACGAGGACGACGAGGACGACGAGGACGACGAGGACGACGAGGACGACGAGGACGACGAGGACGACGAGGACGACGAGGACGACGAGGACGACGAGGACGAGGACGACGAGGACGAGGACGACGAGGACGACGAGGACGACGAGGACGACGAGGACGAGGACGACGAGGATGACGAGGACGAGGACGACGAGGACGAGGACGACGAGGACGACGAGGACGACGAGGACGAGGACGACGAGGATGACGAGGACGAGGACGACGAGGACGACGAGGACGAGGACGACGAGGACGAGGACGAGGACGACGAGGACGAGGACGACGAGGACGACGAGGACGACGAGGACGACGACGACGAGGACGAGGACGAGGACGTCGAGGACGACGAGGACGAGGACGACGAGGATGACGAGGACGAGGACGACGAGGACGACGAGGACGAGGACGACGAGGACGAGGACGACGAGGACGAGGACGACGAGGACGAGGACGACGAGGACGAGGACGAGGACGACGAGGACGAGGACGAGGACGACGAGGACGACGAGGACGAGGACGACGAGGACGAGGACGACGAGGACGAGGACGCCGAGGACGAGGACGACGAGGACGACGAGGTCGAGGACGACGAGGACGACGAGGTCGAGGACGACGAGGACGAGGACGATGAGGACGAGGACGACGAGGACGAGGACGACGAGGACGACGAGGACGAGGACGAGGACGACGAGGACGACGAGGACGACGAGGACGAGGACGGCGAGGACGAGGACGACGAGGACGGGGACGACGAGGACGAGGACGACGAGGACGAGGACGACGAGGACGAGGACGACGAGGACGAGGACGACGAGGACGAGGACGACGAGGACGAGGACGACGAGGACGACGAGGACGAGGACGACGAGGACGAGGACGACGAGGACGAGGACGACGACGACGACGACGACGAGGACGACGAGGACGAGGACGACGACGACGGGGACGAGGACGACGAGGACGAGGACGACGAGGACGAGGACGACGAGGACGAGGACGACGAGGACGAGGACGAGGACGACGAGGACGAGGACGACGAGGACGAGGACGACGAGGACGAGCACGACGAGGACGAGGACGACGAGGACGAGGACGACGAGGACGAGGACGACGAGGACGAGGACGACGAGGACGAGGACGACGAGGACGAGGACGACGAGGACGACGAGGACGAGGACGACGACGACGAGGACGAGGACGACGAGGACGGGGACGACGAGGACGAGGACCACGAGGACGAGGACGACGAGGACGAGGACGACGAGGACGACGAGGACGACGAGGACGACGAGGACGAGGACGACGAGGACGAGGACGACGAGGACGACGAGGACGACGAGGACGACGAGGACGACGAGGACGAGGACGAGGGCGACGAGGACGACGAGGACGAGGACGACGAGGACGAGGACGACGAGGACGACGAGGACGAGGACGACGAGGATGACGAGGACGAGGACGACGAGGACGACGAGGACGAGGACGACGAGGACGAGGACGACGAGGACGACGAGAACGAGGACGACGAGGACGAGGACGACGAGGACGAGGACGACGAGGACGACGAGGACGAGGACGACGAGGACGAGGACGACGAGGACGAGGACGACGAGGACGACGAGGACGAGGACGAGGACGACGAGGACGACGAGGTCGAGGACGAGGGCGACGAGGACGACGAGGACGAGGACGACGAGGACGAGGACGAGGACGGCGAGGACGAGGACGACGAGGACGAGGACGACGAGGACGAGGACGACGAGGACGAGGACGACGAGGACGAGGACGACGAGGACGACGAGGACGAGGACGAGGACGACGAGGACGAGGACGACGAGGACGACGAGGACGAGGACGACGAGGACGAGGACGACGACGACGACGACGACGACGAGGACGAGGACGAGGACGACGAGGACGAGGACCAGGACGACGAGGACGACGAGGACGACGAGGACGAAGACGAGGACGACGAGGACGAGGACGAGGACGACGAGGACGACGAGGACGACGAGGACGAGGACGACGAGGACGACGAGGACGAGGACGACGAGGACGACGAGGACGAGGACGACGAGGACGACGAGGACGAGGACGAGGACGACGAGGACGAGGACGAGGACGACGAGGACGACGAGGACGAGGACGAGGACGACGAAGACGACGAGGACGAGGACGACGAAGACGACGAGGACGAGGACGACGAGGACGACGAGGACGAGGACGAGGACGACGAGGACGACGAGGACGACGAGGACGAGGACGAGGACGACGAGGACGACGAGGACGAGGACGACGAGGACGACGAGGACGAGGACGACGAGGACGACGAGGACGAGGACGACGAGGACGAGGACGACGAGGACGACGAGGACGACGAGGACGACGAGGACGACGAGGACGACGAGGACGACGAGGACGACGAGGACGACGAGGACGACGAGGACGACGAGGACGACGAGGACGACGAGGACGACGAGGACGACGAGGACGACGAGGACGACGAGGACGACGAGGACGACGAGGACGACGAGGACGACGAGGACAACGAGGACGACGAGGACGACGAGGACGACGAGGACGACGAGGACGACGAGGACGACGAGGACGACGAGGACGACGAGGACGACGAGGACGACGAGGACGACGAGGACGACGAGGACGACGAGGACGACGAGGACGACGAGGACGTCGAGGACGACGAGGACGACGAGGACGACGAGGACGACGAGGACGACGAGGACGACGAGGACGACGAGGACGACGAGGACGACGAGGACGACGAGGACGACGAGGACGACGAGGACGACGAGGACGACGAGGACGACGAGGACGACGAGGACGACGAGGACGACGAGGACGACGAGGACGACGAGGACGACGAGGACGACGAGGACGACGAGGACGAGGACGAGGACGACGAGGACGAGGACGAGGACGACGAGGACGAGGACGAGGACGACGACGAGGACGAGGACGACGAGGACGAGGAAGACGAGGACGAGGACGACGAGGACGACGAGGACGAGGACGAGGACGACGAGGACGAGGACGACGAGGACGAGGACGACGAGGACGAGGACGACGAGGACGAGGACGACGAGGACGAGGACGACGAGGACGAGGACGACGAGGACGAGGAAGACGAGGACGAGGACGAGGACGACGAGGACGAGGACGACGAGGACGAGGACGACGAGGACGAGGACGACGAGGACGAGGACGACGAGGACGAGGACGACGAGGACGAGGAAGACGTGGACGAGGACGAGGACGACGAGGACGAGGACGACGAGGACGAGGACGACGAGGACGAGGACGACGAGGACGAGGACGACGAGGACGAGGACGACGAGGACGACGAAGACGACGAGGACGACGAAGACGACGAGGACGACGAAGACGACGAGGACGACGAGGACGACGAGGACGACGAGGACGACGAGGACGACGAGGACGACGAGGACGACGAGGACGACGAGGACGACGAGGACGACGAGGACGACGAGGACGACGAGGACGACGAGGACGACGAGGACGACGAGGACGACGAGGACGACGAGGACGAGGACGACGAGGACGACGAGGACGACGAGGACGAGGACGACGAGGACGACGAGGACGAGGACGACGAGGACGTCGAGGACGAGGACGAGGAGGACGAGGACGACGAGGACGAGGACGACGAGGACGACGAGGACGACGAGGACGAGGACGACGAGGACGACGAGGACGAGTAGGACGAGGACGACGAGGATGAGGACGACGAGGACGACGAGGACGAGGACGACGACGACGACGGGGACGACGACGGGGACGACGACGACGGGGACGACGACGACGGGGACGACGACGACGGGGACGACGACGACGGGGATGACGAGGACGGGGACGACGAGGACGGGGACGACGAGGACGACGAGGACGAGGACGACGAGGACGACGAGGACGAGGACGACGACGACGACGGGGACGACGACGGGGACGACGACGACGGGGACGACGACGACGGGGACGACGACGACGGGGACGACGACGACGGGGACGACGACGACGGGGATGACGAGGACGGGGACGACGAGGACGGGGACGACGAGGACGACGAGGACGAGAACCACGACGACGAGGACGACGACGACGAGGAAGACGACGACGAGGACGACGACGACGAGGACGACGACGACGAGGACGACGACGACGGGGACGGGGACGACGGAGACGAGGACGAGGACGACGAGGACGACGAGGACGAGGACGACGAGGACGACGAGGACGACGAGGACGAGGACGAGGACGACGAGGACGACGAGGACGACGAGGACGACGAGGACCAGGACGACGAGGACGACGAGGACGACGAGGACGAGGACGAGGACGACGAGGACGACGAGGACGAGGACGAGGACGACGAGGACGACGAGGACGAGGACGAGGACGACGAGGACGAGGACGAGGACGACGAGGACGACGAGGACGAGGACGAGGACGACGAGGACGACGAGGACGAGGACGAGGACGACGAGGACGAGGACGAGGACGACGAGGACGACGAGGACGAGGACGAGGACGACGAGGACGACGAGGACCAGGACGACGAGGACGACGAGGACGAGGACGAGGACGACGAGGACGACGAGGACGACGAGGACGACGAGGACGAGGACGAGGACGACGAGGACGAGGACGAGGACGAGGACGACGAGGACGAGGACGAGGACGACGACGACGACGACGAGGACGACGAGGACGAGGACGAGGACGAGGAGGACGAGGACGACGAGGACGAAGAGGAGGAGGACGAGGACGACGAGGACGACGAGGAGGAGGACGAGGACGACGAGGACGACGAGGAGGAGGACGAGGACGACGAGGACAACGAGGACGAGGACGAGGACGACGAGGACGACGAGGACGACGAGGACGAGGACGACGAGGACGAGGACGACGAGGACGACGAGGACGACGAGGACGAGGACGACGAGGACGACGAGGACGAGGACGACGAGGACGACGAGGACGACGAGGACGAGGACGACGAGGACGACGAGGACGAGGACGACGAGGACGACGAGGACGACGAGGACGACGAGGACGACGAGGACGACGAGGACGACGAGGACGACGAGGACGACGAGGACGACGAGGACGACGAGGACGAGGACGACGAGGACGACGAGGACGAGGACGACGAGGACGACGAGGACGAGGACGACGAGGACGACGAGGACGAGGACGACGAGGACGACGAGGACGAGGACGACGAGGACGACGAGGACGAGGACGAGGACGACGAGGACGACGAGGACGAGGACGACGAGGACGACGAGGACGAGGACGACGAGGACGACGAGGACGACGAGGACGAGGACGACGAGGTCGACGAGGACGACGAGGACGAGGACGACGAGGACGACGAGGACGACGAGGACGACGAGGACGAGGACGAGGACGACGAGGACGACGAGGACGACGAGGACGAGGACGACGAGGACGAGGACGACGAGGACGACGAGGACGACGAGGACGAGGACGACGAGGACGACGAGGACGAGGACGACGAGGACGAGGACGACGAGGATGACGAGGACGAGGGCGACGAGGACGAGGACGAGGACGACGAGGACGACGAGGACGAGAACGACGAGGATGACGAGGACGAGGACGACGAGGACGACGAGGACGAGGACGACGAGGACGAGGACGACGAGGACGACGAGGACGACGAGGACGAGGACGACGAGGACGAGGACGAGGACGACGAGGACGACGAGGACGAGGACGAGGACGACGAGGACGACGAGGACGAGGACGACGAGGATGACGAGGACGAGGACGACGAGGACGACGAGGACGAGGACGAGGACGACGAGGACGAGGACGAGGACGACGAGGACGAGGACGACGAGGACGAGGACGACGAGGTCGAGGACGACGAGGACGACGAGGTCGAGGACGACGAGGTCGAGGACGACGAGGACGAGGACGATGAGGACGAGGACGACGAGGACGAGGACGAGGACGACGAGGACGACGAGGACGAGGACGACGACGAGGACGACGAGGACGACGACGGGGACGATGACGACGGGGACGACGACGACGGGGACGACGACGACGGGGACGACGACGACGGGGACGGCGACGACGGGGACGATGACGACGGGGACGACGACGACGAGGACGACGAGGACGAGGACGACGAGGACGACGAGGACGAGGACGACGAGGACGAGGACGACGAGGACGACGAAGACGACGAGGACGACGAAGACGACGAGGACGACGAAGACGACGAGGACGACGAGGACGACGAGGACGACGAGGACGACGAGGACGACGAGGACGACGAGGACGACGAGGACGACGAGGACGACGAGGACGACGAGGACGACGAGGACGACGAGGACGACGAGGACGACGAGGACGACGAGGACGACGAGGACGACGAGGACGAGGACGACGAGGACGACGAGGACGAGGACGACGAGGACGTCGAGGACGAGGACGAGGAGGACGAGGACGACGAGGACGAGGACGACGAGGACGACGAGGACGACGAGGACGAGGACGACGAGGACGACGAGGACGAGTAGGACGAGGACGACGAGGATGAGGACGACGAGGACGACGAGGACGAGGACGACGACGACGACGGGGACGACGACGGGGACGACGACGACGGGGACGACGACGACGGGGACGACGACGACGGGGACGACGACGACGGGGATGACGAGGACGGGGACGACGAGGACGGGGACGACGAGGACGACGAGGACGAGGACGACGAGGACGACGAGGACGAGGACGACGACGACGACGGGGACGACGACGGGGACGACGACGACGGGGACGACGACGACGGGGACGACGACGACGGGGACGACGACGACGGGGACGACGACGACGGGGATGACGAGGACGGGGATGACGAGGACGGGGACGACGAGGACGACGAGGACGAGAACGACGACGACGAGGACGACGACGACGAGGAAGACGACGACGAGGACGACGACGACGAGGACGACGACGACGAGGACGACGACGACGGGGACGGGGACGACGGAGACGAGGACGAGGACGACGAGGACGACGAGGACGAGGACGACGAGGACGACGAGGACGACGAGGACGAGGACGAGGACGACGAGGACGACGAGGACGACGAGGACGACGAGGACCAGGACGACGAGGACGACGAGGACGAGGACGAGGACGACGAGGACGACGAGGACGAGGACGAGGACGACGAGGACGACGAGGACGAGGACGAGGACGACGAGGACGACGAGGACGAGGACGAGGACGACGAGGACGAGGACGAGGACGACGAGGACGACGAGGACGAGGACGAGGACGACGAGGACGACGAGGACGAGGACGAGGACGACGAGGACGAGGACGAGGACGACGAGGACGACGAGGACGAGGACGAGGACGACGAGGACGACGAGGACCAGGACGACGAGGACGACGAGGACGAGGACGAGGACGACGAGGACGACGAGGACGACGAGGACGACGAGGACGAGGACGAGGACGACGAGGACGAGGACGAGGACGAGGACGACGAGGACGAGGACGAGGACGACGACGACGACGACGAGGACGACGAGGACGAGGACGAGGACGAGGAGGACGAGGACGACGAGGACGAAGAGGAGGAGGACGAGGACGACGAGGACGACGAGGAGGAGGACGAGGACGACGAGGACGACGAGGAGGAGGACGAGGACGACGAGGACAACGAGGACGAGGACGAGGACGACGAGGACGACGAGGACGACGAGGACGAGGACGACGAGGACGAGGACGACGAGGACGACGAGGACGACGAGGACGAGGACGACGAGGACGACGAGGACGAGGACGACGAGGACGACGAGGACGACGAGGACGAGGACGACGAGGACGACGAGGACGAGGACGACGAGGACGACGAGGACGACGAGGACGACGAGGACGACGAGGACGACGAGGACGACGAGGACGACGAGGACGACGAGGACGACGAGGACGACGAGGACGACGAGGACGAGGACGACGAGGACGACGAGGACGAGGACGACGAGGACGACGAGGACGAGGACGACGAGGACGACGAGGACGAGGACGACGAGGACGACGAGGACGAGGACGACGAGGACGACGAGGACGAGGACGAGGACGACGAGGACGACGAGGACGAGGACGACGAGGACGACGAGGACGACGAGGACGACGAGGACGAGGACGACGAGGTCGACGAGGACGACGAGGACGAGGACGACGAGGACGACGAGGACGACGAGGACGACGAGGACGAGGACGAGGACGACGAGGACGACGAGGACGACGAGGACGAGGACGACGAGGACGAGGACGACGAGGACGACGAGGACGACGAGGACGAGGACGACGAGGACGACGAGGACGAGGACGACGAGGACGAGGACGACGAGGATGACGAGGACGAGGGCGACGAGGACGAGGACGAGGACGACGAGGACGACGAGGACGAGAACGACGAGGACGACGAGGACGACGAGGACGAGAACGACGAGGATGACGAGGACGAGGACGACGAGGACGACGAGGACGAGGACGACGAGGACGAGGACGACGAGGACGACGAGGACGACGAGGACGAGGACGACGAGGACGAGGACGAGGACGACGAGGACGACGAGGACGAGGACGAGGACGACGAGGACGACGAGGACGAGGACGACGAGGATGACGAGGACGAGGACGACGAGGACGACGAGGACGAGGACGAGGACGACGAGGACGAGGACGAGGACGACGAGGACGAGGACGACGAGGACGAGGACGACGAGGTCGAGGACGACGAGGACGACGAGGTCGAGGACGACGAGGTCGAGGACGACGAGGACGAGGACGATGAGGACGAGGACGACGAGGACGAGGACGAGGACGACGAGGACGACGAGGACGAGGACGGCGAGGACGAGGACGACGAGGACGGGGACGACGAGGACGAGGACGACGAGGACGAGGACGACGAGGACGAGGACGACGAGGACGAGGACGACGAGGACGAGGACGACGAGGACGACGAGGACGAGGACAACGAGGACGAGGACGACGAGGACGAGGACGACGACGACGAGGACGACGACGACGACGGGGACGACGACGGGGACGATGACGACGGGGACGACGACGACGGGGACGACGACGACGGGGACGACGACGACGGGGACGGCGACGACGGGGACGGCGACGACGGGGACGTGGACGACGGGGACGGGGACGACGGGGACGAGGACGAGGACGACGAGGACGATGAGGACGAGGACGAGGACGACGAGGACGACGAGGACGACGAGGACGACGAGGACGAGGACGAGGACGACGAGGACGACGAGGACCAGGACGACGAGGACGACGAGGACGAGGACGACGAGGACGACGAGGACGAGGACGAGGACGACGAGGACGACGAGGACGAGGACGAGGACGACGAGGACGACGAGGACGAGGACGACGAGGATGACGAGGACGAGGACGACGAGGACGACGAGGACGAGGACGACGAGGACGAGGATGACGAGGACGACGAGGACGAGGACGACGAGGACGACGAGGACGAGGACGACGAAGACGAGGACGACGAGGACGAGGACGACGAGGACGAGGACGACGAGGACGAGGACGACGAGGACGAGGACGACGAGGACGAGGACGACGAGGACGACGAAGACGACGAGGACGACGAAGACGACGAGGACGACGAAGACGACGAGGACGACGAGGACGACGAGGACGACGAGGACGACGAGGACGACGAGGACGACGAGGACGACGAGGACGACGAGGACGACGAGGGCGACGAGGACGACGAGGACGACGAGGACGACGAGGACGACGAGGACGACGAGGACGACGAGGACGACGAGGACGAGGACGACGAGGACGACGAGGACGAGGACGACGAGGACGTCGAGGACGAGGACGAGGAGGACGAGGACGACGAGGACGAGGACGACGAGGACGACGAGGACGACGAGGACGAGGACGACGAGGACGACGAGGACGAGTAGGACGAGGACGACGAGGATGAGGACGACGAGGACGACGAGGACGAGGACGACGACGACGACGAGGACGAGGACGACGACGACGACGGGGACGACGACGGGGACGACGACGACGGGGACGACGACGACGGGGACGACGACGACGGGGACGACGACGACGGGGATGACGAGGACGGGGACGACGAGGACGGGGACGACGAGGACGACGAGGACGAGGACGACGAGGACGACGAGGACGAGGACGACGACGACGACGGGGACGACGACGGGGACGACGACGACGGGGACGACGACGACGGGGACGACGACGACGGGGACGACGACGACGGGGATGACGAGGACGGGGACGACGAGGACGGGGACGACGAGGACGGGGACGACGAGGACGACGAGGACGAGAACGACGACGACGAGGACGACGACGACGAGGAAGACGACGACGAGGACGACGACGACGAGGACGACGACGACGAGGACGACGACGACGGGGACGGGGACGACGGAGACGAGGACGAGGACGACGAGGACGACGAGGACGAGGACGACGAGGACGACGAGGACGACGAGGACGAGGACGAGGACGACGAGGACGACGAGGACGACGAGGACGACGAGGACCAGGACGACGAGGACGACGAGGACGAGGACGAGGACGACGAGGACGAGGACGAGGACGACGAGGACGACGAGGACGAGGACGAGGACGACGAGGACGACGAGGACGAGGACGAGGACGACGAGGACGAGGACGAGGACGACGAGGACGACGAGGACGAGGACGAGGACGACGAGGACGAGGACGAGGACGACGAGGACGACGAGGACGAGGACGAGGACGACGAGGACGAGGACGAGGACGACGAGGACGACGAGGACGAGGACGAGGACGACGAGGACGACGAGGACCAGGACGACGAGGACGACGAGGACGAGGACGAGGACGACGAGGACGACGAGGACGACGAGGACGACGAGGACGACGAGGACGACGAGGACGACGAGGACGAGGACGAGGACGACGAGGACGACGAGGACGAGGACGAGGACGACGACGACGACGAGGACGACGACGACGAGGACGACGACGACGAGGACGACGACGACGGGGACGACGACGACGGGGACGGGGACGACGGGGACGGGGACGGGGACGACGGGGACGTGGACGACGGGGACGGGGACGACGGGGACGGGGACGTCGGAGACGAGGACGAGGACGACGAGGACGACGAGGACGAGGACGAGGACGACGAGGACGACGAGGACGACGAGGACCAGGACGACGAGGACGACGAGGACGAGGACGAGGACGACGAGGACGACGAGGACGACGAGGACGACGAGGACGACGAGGACGACGAGGACGACGAGGACGACGAGGACGACGAGGACGACGGGGACGACGAGGACGACGAGGACGACGAGGACGACGAGGACGACGAGGACGACGAGGACGACGAGGACGACGAGGACGACGAGGACGACGAGGACGACGAGGACGACGAGGACGACGAGGACGACGAGGACGACGAGGACGACGAGGACGACGAGGACGACGAGGACGACGAGGACGACGAGGACGACGAGGACGACGAGGACGACGAGGACGACGAGGACGACGAGGACGACGAGGACGACGAGGACGACGAGGACGACGAGGACGACGAGGACGACGAGGACGACGAGGACGACGAGGACGACGAGGACGACGAGGACGACGAGGACGACGAGGACGACGAGGACGACGAGGACGACGAGGACGACGAGGACGACGAGGACGACGAGGACGACGAGGACGACGAGGACGACGAGGACGACGAGGACGACGAGGACGACGAGGACGACGAGGACGACGAGGACGACGAGGACGACGAGGACGACGAGGACGACGAGGACGACGAGGACGACGAGGACGACGAGGACGACGAGGACGACGAGGACGACGAGGACGACGAGGACGACGAGGACGACGAGGACGACGAGGACGACGAGGACGACGAGGACGACGAGGACGACGAGGACGACGAGGACGACGAGGACGACGAGGACGACGAGGACGACGAGGACGACGAGGACGACGAGGACGACGAGGACGACGAGGACGAGGACGAGGACGACGAGGACGAGGACGAGGACGACGAGGACGAGGACGAGGACGACGAGGACGAGGACGAGGACGAGGACGACGAGGACGACGAGGACGAGGACGACGAGGACGACGAGGATGACGAGGATGACGAGGACGACGAGGACGACGAGGACGAGGACGAGGACGACGATGACGATGACGAGGACGAGGACGACGAGGACGAGGACGAGGACGAGGATGACGACGACGACGACGAGGACGACGAGGACGAGGACGAGGACGACGAGGACGGCGAGGACGAGGACGACGACGACGACGGGGACGACGAGGACGAGGACGACGACGACGAGGACGACGACGACGACGACGAGGACGACGACGACGAGGACGACGACGACGAGGACGACGACGACGGGGACGACGAGGACGAGGACGACGAGGACGACGAGGATGACGAGGACGACGAGGACGACGAGGACGAGGACGAGGACGACGATGACGATGACGAGGACGAGGACGACGAGGACGAGGACGAGGACGAGGATGACGACGACGACGACGAGGACGACGAGGACGAGGACGAGGACGACGAGGACGACGAGGACGAGGACGACGACGACGACGGGGACGACGAGGACGAGGACGACGACGACGAGGACGACGACGACGACGACGAGGACGACGACGACGAGGACGAGGACGACGAGGACGAGGACGACGAGGACGACGAGGACGACGAGGACGAGGACGACGAGGACGACGAGGACGAGGACGACGAGGACGACGAGGACGACGAGGACGAGGACGACGAGGACGACGAGGACGAGGACGACGAGGACGACGAGGACGACGAGGACGACGAGGACGACGAGGACGACGAGGACGACGAGGACGAGGACGACGAGGACGACGAGGACGACGAGGACGACGAGGACGACGAGGACGACGAGGACGACGAGGACGACGAGGACGACGAGGACGACGAGGACGACGAGGACGACGGGGACGACGAGGACGACGAGGACGACGAGGACGACGAGGACGACGAGGACGACGAGGACGACGAGGACGACGAGGACGACGAGGACGACGAGGACGACGAGGACGACGAGGACGACGAGGACGACGAGGACGACGAGGACGACGAGGACGACGAGGACGACGAGGACGACGAGGACGACGAGGACGACGAGGACGACGAGGACGACGAGGACGACGAGGACGACGAGGACGACGAGGACGACGAGGACGACGAGGACGACGAGGACGACGAGGACGACGAGGACGACGAGGACGACGAGGACGACGAGGACGACGAGGACGACGAGGACGACGAGGACGACGAGGACGACGAGGACGACGAGGACGACGAGGACGACGAGGACGACGAGGACGACGAGGACGACGAGGACGACGAGGACGACGAGGACGACGAGGACGACGAGGACGACGAGGACGACGAGGACGACGAGGACGACGAGGACGACGAGGACGACGAGGACGACGAGGACGACGAGGACGACGAGGACGACGAGGACGACGAGGACGACGAGGACGACGAGGACGACGAGGACGACGAGGACGACGAGGACGACGAGGACGACGAGGACGACGAGGACGACGAGGACGACGAGGACGACGAGGACGACGAGGACGACGAGGACGACGAGGACGAGGACGAGGACGACGAGGACGAGGACGAGGACGACGAGGACGAGGACGAGGACGACGAGGACGAGGACGAGGACGAGGACGACGAGGACGACGAGGACGAGGACGACGAGGACGACGAGGATGACGAGGACGACGAGGACGACGAGGACGAGGACGAGGACGACGATGACGATGACGAGGACGAGGACGACGAGGACGAGGACGAGGACGAGGATGACGACGACGACGACGAGGACGACGAGGACGAGGACGAGGACGACGAGGACGGCGAGGACGAGGACGACGACGACGACGGGGACGACGAGGACGAGGACGACGACGACGAGGACGACGACGACGACGACGAGGACGACGACGACGAGGACGACGACGACGAGGACGACGACGACGGGGACGACGAGGACGAGGACGACGAGGACGACGAGGATGACGAGGACGACGAGGACGACGAGGACGAGGACGAGGACGACGATGACGATGACGAGGACGAGGACGACGAGGACGAGGACGAGGACGAGGATGACGACGACGACGACGAGGACGACGAGGACGAGGACGAGGACGACGACGACGACGACGAGGACGACGACGACGACGGGGACGACGAGGACGAGGACGACGACGACGAGGACGACGACGACGACGACGAGGACGACGACGACGAGGACGACGAGGACGACGAGGACGAGGACGACGAGGACGAGGACGACGAGGACGACGAGGACGACGAGGACGAGGACGACGAGGACGACGAGGACGAGGACGACGAGGACGACGAGGACGACGAGGACGAGGACGACGAGGACGACGAGGACGAGGACGACGAGGACGACGAGGACGACGAGGACGACGAGGACGACGAGGACGACGAGGACGACGAGGACGAGGACGACGAGGACGACGAGGACGACGAGGACGACGAGGACGAGGACGACGAGGACGACGAGGACGAGGACGACGAGGACGACGAGGACGAGGACGACGAGGACGACGAGGACGAGGACGACGAGGACGACGAGGACGAGGACGAGGACGACGAGGACGACGAGGACGAGGACGACGAGGACGACGAGGACGAGGACGACGAGGACGACGAGGACGACGAGGACGAGGACGACGAGGTCGACGAGGACGACGAGGACGAGGACGACGAGGACGACGAGGACGACGAGGACGACGAGGACGAGGACGAGGACGACGAGGACGACGAGGACGAGGACGACGACGACGACGGGGACGACGAGGACGAGGACGACGAGGACGAGGACGACGAGGACGACGAGGACGACGAGGACGAGGACGACGAGGACGACGAGGACGAGGACGACGAGGATGACGAGGACGAGGACGACGAGGACGAGGACGAGGACGACGAGGACGACGAGGACGAGAACGACGAGGATGACGAGGACGAGGACGACGAGGACGACGAGGACGAGGACGACGAGGACGAGGACGACGAGGACGAGGACGACGAGGACGACGAGGACGACGAGGACGAGGACGACGAGGACGAGGACGAGGACGACGAGGACGACGAGGACGAGGACGACGAGGACGACGACGACGAGGACGACGACGACGGGGACGACGATGACGGGGACGTGGACGACGGGGACGGGGACGACGGGGACGAGGACGACGAGGACGACGAGGACGAGGACGACGAGGACGACGAGGACGAGGACGAGGACGACGAGGACGACGAGGACGAGGACGACGAGGACGACGAGGACGACGAGGACGACGAGGACGACGAGGACGACGAGGACGACGACGACGACGACGAGGACGACGACGACGAGGACGACGACGACGAGGACGACGACGACGGGGACGACGAGGACGAGGACGACGAGGACGACGAGGATGACGAGGACGACGAGGACGACGAGGACGAGGACGAGGACGACGATGACGATGACGAGGACGAGGACGACGAGGACGAGGACGAGGACGAGGATGACGACGACGACGACGAGGACGACGAGGACGAGGACGAGGACGACGAGGACGACGAGGACGAGGACGACGACGACGACGGGGACGACGAGGACGAGGACGACGACGACGAGGACGACGACGACGACGACGAGGACGACGACGACGAGGACGACGAGGACGACGAGGACGAGGACGACGAGGACGAGGACGACGAGGACGACGAGGACGACGAGGACGACGAGGACGAGGACGACGAGGACGACGAGGACGAGGACGACGAGGACGACGAGGACGACGAGGACGAGGACGACGAGGACGACGAGGACGACGAGGACGACGAGGACGACGAGGACGACGAGGACGACGAGGACGACGAGGACGACGAGGACGACGAGGACGAGGACGACGAGGACGACGAGGACGACGAGGACGACGAGGACGAGGACGACGAGGACGACGAGGACGAGGACGACGAGGACGACGAGGACGAGGACGACGAGGACGACGAGGACGAGGACGACGAGGACGACGAGGACGAGGACGAGGACGACGAGGACGACGAGGACGAGGACGACGAGGACGACGAGGACGAGGACGACGAGGACGACGAGGACGACGAGGACGAGGACGACGAGGTCGACGAGGACGACGAGGACGAGGACGACGAGGACGACGAGGACGACGAGGACGACGAGGACGAGGACGAGGACGACGAGGACGACGAGGACGACGAGGACGAGGACGACGAGGACGACGAGGACGAGGACGACGAGGACGAGGACGACGAGGACGACGAGGACGACGAGGACGAGGACGACGAGGACGACGAGGACGAGGACGACGAGGATGACGAGGACGAGGACGACGAGGACGAGGACGAGGACGACGAGGACGACGAGGACGAGAACGACGAGGATGACGAGGACGAGGACGACGAGGACGACGAGGACGAGGACGACGAGGACGAGGACGACGAGGACGACGAGGACGACGAGGACGAGGACGACGAGGACGAGGACGAGGACGACGAGGACGACGAGGACGAGGACGACGAGGACGACGACGACGAGGACGACGACGACGGGGACGACGATGACGGGGACGGGGACGACGGGGACGTGGACGACGGGGACGGGGACGACGGGGACGACGGGGACGAGGACGACGAGGACGACGAGGACGAGGACGACGAGGACGAGGACGACGTGGGCGAGGACGACGACGACGAGGACGAGGACGACGTGGGCGAGGACGACGACGACGAGGACGAGGACGAGGACGACGAGGACGAGGACGAGGACGACGAGGACGAGGACGAGGACGACGATGACGAGGACGAGGACGAGGACGACGAGGACGAGGACGAGGACGACGACGACGACGACGAGGACGACGAGGACGAGGACGACGAGGACGACGAGGATGACGAGGACGACGAGGACGACGAGGACGAGGACGAGGACGACGATGACGATGACGAGGACGAGGACGACGAGGACGACGACGAGGACGACGAGGACGAGGACGAGGACGACGAGGACGACGAGGACGAGGACGACGACGACGACGGGGACGACGAGGACGAGGACGACGACGACGAGGACGACGACGACGACGACGAGGACGACGACGACGAGGACGACGACGACGAGGACGACGACGACGGGGACGACGATGACGGGGACGGGGACGACGGGGACGTGGACGACGGGGACGGGGACGACGGGGACGACGACGACGAGGACGACGAGGACGAGGACGACGAGGACGAGGACGACGTGGGCGAGGACGACGACGACGAGGACGAGGACGACGTGGGCGAGGACGACGACGACGAGGACGAGGACGAGGACGACGAGGACGAGGACGACGAGGACGACGAGGACGAGGACGACGAGGACGAGGACGAGGACGACGATGACGAGGACGAGGACGAGGACGACGAGGACGAGGACGAGGACGACGACGACGACGACGAGGACGACGAGGACGAGGACGAGGACGAGGAGGACGAGGACGACGAGGACGAAGAGGAGGAGGACGAGGACGACGAGGACGACGAGGAGGAGGACGAGGACGACGAGGACAACGAGGACGAGGACGAGGACGACGAGGACGACGAGGACGACGAGGACGAGGACGACGAGGACGAGGACGACGAGGACGACGAGGACGACGAGGACGAGGACGACGAGGACGACGAGGACGACGAGGACGAGGACGACGAGGACGACGAGGACGAGGACGACGAGGACGACGAGGACGAGGACGACGAGGACGACGAGGACGACGAGGACGACGAGGACGACGAGGACGACGAGGACGACGAGGACGACGAGGACGACGAGGACGACGAGGACGAGGACGACGAGGACGACGAGGACGACGAGGACGACGAGGACGAGGACGACGAGGACGACGAGGACGAGGACGACGAGGACGACGAGGACGAGGACGACGAGGACGACGAGGACGAGGACGACGAGGACGACGAGGACGAGGACGACGAGGACGACGAGGACGAGGACGAGGACGACGAGGACGACGAGGACGAGGACGACGAGGACGACGAGGACGAGGACGACGAGGACGACGAGGACGACGAGGACGAGGACGACGAGGTCGACGAGGACGACGAGGACGAGGACGACGAGGACGACGAGGACGACGAGGACGACGAGGACGAGGACGAGGACGACGAGGACGACGAGGACGACGAGGACGAGGACGACGAGGACGACGAGGACGAGGACGACGAGGACGAGGACGACGAGGACGACGAGGACGACGAGGACGAGGACGACGAGGACGACGAGGACGAGGACGACGAGGATGACGAGGACGAGGACGACGAGGACGAGGACGAGGACGACGAGGACGACGAGGTCGAGAACGACGAGGATGACGAGGACGAGGACGACGAGGACGACGAGGACGAGGACGACGAGGACGAGGACGACGAGGACGACGAGGACGACGAGGACGAGGACGACGAGGACGAGGACGAGGACGACGAGGACGACGAGGACGAGGACGAGGACGACGAGGACGACGAGGACGAGGACGACGAGGATGACGAGGACGAGGACGACGAGGACGACGAGGACGAGGACGAGGACGACGAGGACGAGGACGAGGACGACGAGGACGAGGACGACGAGGACGAGGACGACGAGGTCGAGGACGACGAGGACGACGAGGTCGAGGACGACGAGGTCGAGGACGACGAGGACGAGGACGATGAGGACGAGGACGACGAGGACGAGGACGAGGACGACGAGGACGACGAGGACGAGGACGGCGTGGACGAGGACGACGAGGACGGGGACGACGAGGACGAGGACGACGAGGACGAGGACGACGAGGACGAGGACGACGAGGACGAGGACGACGAGGACGAGGACGACGAGGACGAGGACGACGAGGACGAGGACGACGAGGACGACGAGGACGAGGACGACGAGGACGAGGACGACGAGGACGAGGACGACGACGACGACGGGGACGACGACGGGGACGATGACGACGGGGACGACGACGACGGGGACGACGACGACGGGGACGACGACGACGGGGACGGCGAGGACGAGGACGACGAGGACGAGGACGACGAGGACGAGGACGACGTGGGCGAGGACGACGACGACGAGGACGAGGACGAGGACGACGAGGACGAGGACGACGAGGACGAGGACGAGGACGACGATGACGAGGACGAGGACGAGGACGACGAGGACGAGGACGAGGACGACGACGACGACGACGAGGACGACGAGGACGAGGACGAGGACGAGGAGGACGAGGACGACGAGGACGAAGAGGAGGAGGACGAGGACGACGAGGACGACGAGGAGGAGGACGAGGACGACGAGGACAACGAGGACGAGGACGAGGACGACGAGGACGACGAGGACGACGAGGACGAGGACGACGAGGACGAGGACGACGAGGACGACGAGGACGACGAGGACGAGGACGACGAGGACGACGAGGACGAGGACGACGAGGACGACGAGGACGACGAGGACGAGGACGACGAGGACGACGAGGACGACGAGGACGACGAGGACGACGAGGACGACGAGGACGACGAGGACGACGAGGACGACGAGGACGACGAGGACGAGGACGACGAGGACGACGAGGACGACGAGGACGACGAGGACGACGAGGACGAGGACGACGAGGACGACGAGGACGAGGACGACGAGGACGAGGACGACGAGGACGACGAGGACGAGGACGACGAGGACGACGAGGACGAGGACGAGGACGACGAGGACGACGAGGACGAGGACGACGAGGACGACGAGGACGAGGACGACGAGGACGACGAGGACGACGAGGACGAGGACGACGAGGTCGACGAGGACGACGAGGACGAGGACGACGAGGACGACGAGGACGACGAGGACGACGAGGACGAGGACGAGGACGACGAGGACGACGAGGACGACGAGGACGAGGACGACGAGGACGACGAGGACGAGGACGACGAGGACGACGAGGACGAGGACGACGAGGACGAGGACGACGAGTACGACGAGGACGACGAGGACGAGGACGAGAAGGACGACGAGGACGAGGACGACGAGGATGACGAGGACGAGGACGACGAGGACGAGAACGAGGACGACGAGGACGACGAGGACGAGAACGACGAGGATGACGAGGACGAGGACGACGAGGACGACGAGGACGAGGACGACGAGGACGAGGACGAGGACGACGAGGACGACGAGGACGACGAGGACGAGGACGACGAGGACGAGGACGAGGACGACGAGGACGAGGACGAGGACGACGAGGACGACGAGGACGAGGACGACGAGGACGACGACGACGAGGACGACGACGACGGGGACGACGATGACGGGGACGGGGACGACGGGGACGTGGACGACGGGGACGGGGACGACGGGGACGAGGACGACGAGGACGACGAGGACGAGGACGACGAGGACGAGGACGACGTGGGCGAGGACGACGACGACGAGGACGAGGACGACGTGGGCGAGGACGACGACGACGAGGACGAGGACGAGGACGACGAGGACGAGGACGACGAGGACGAGGACGAGGACGACGATGACGAGGACGAGGACGAGGACGACGAGGACGAGGACGAGGACGACGACGACGACGACGAGGACGACGAGGACGAGGACGACGAGGACGACGAGGATGACGAGGACGACGAGGACGACGAGGACGAGGACGAGGACGACGATGACGATGACGAGGACGAGGACGACGAGGACGAGGACGAGGACGAGGATGACGACGACGACGACGAGGACGACGCGGACGAGGACGAGGACGACGAGGACGACGAGGACGAGGACGACGACGACGACGGGGACGACGAGGACGAGGACGACGACGACGAGGACGACGACGACGACGACGAGGACGACGACGACGAGGACGACGACGACGAGGACGACGACGACGGGGACGACGATGACGGGGACGGGGACGACGGGGACGTGGACGACGGGGACGGGGACGACGGGGACGAGGACGACGAGGACGACGAGGACGAGGACGACGAGGACGAGGACGACGTGGGCGAGGACGACGACGACGAGGACGAGGACGACGTGGGCGAGGACGACGACGACGAGGACGAGGACGAGGACGACGAGGACGAGGACGACGAGGACGAGGACGAGGACGACGATGACGAGGACGAGGACGAGGACGACGAGGACGAGGACGAGGACGACGACGACGACGACGAGGACGACGAGGACGAGGACGAGGACGAGGAGGACGAGGACGACGAGGACGAAGAGGAGGAGGACGAGGACGACGAGGACGACGAGGAGGAGGACGAGGACGACGAGGACAACGAGGACGAGGACGAGGACGACGAGGACGACGAGGACGACGAGGACGAGGACGACGAGGACGACGAGGACGAGGACGACGAGGACGACGAGGACGACGAGGACGACGAGGACGAGGACGACGAGGACGACGAGGACGAGGACGACGAGGACGACGAGGACGAGGACGACGAGGACGACGAGGACGAGGACGACGAGGACGACGAGGACGAGGACGACGAGGACGACGAGGACGAGGACGAGGACGACGAGGACGACGAGGACGAGGACGACGAGGACGACGAGGACGAGGACGACGAGGACGACGAGGACGAGGACGACGAGGACGACGAGGACGACGAGGACGACGAGGACGAGGACGACGAGGTCGACGAGGACGACGAGGACGAGGACGACGAGGACGACGAGGACGACGAGGACGACGAGGACGAGGACGAGGACGACGAGGACGACGAGGACGACGAGGACGAGGACGACGAGGACGACGAGGACGAGGACGACGAGGACGAGGACGACGAGGACGACGAGGACGACGAGGACGAGGACGACGAGGACGACGAGGACGAGGACGACGAGGATGACGAGGACGAGGACGACGAGGACGAGGACGAGGACGACGAGGACGACGAGGACGAGAACGACGAGGATGACGAGGACGAGGACGACGAGGACGACGAGGACGAGGACGACGAGGACGAGGACGACGAGGACGACGAGGACGACGAGGACGAGGACGACGAGGACGAGGACGAGGACGACGAGGACGACGAGGACGAGGACGACGAGGACGAGGACGAGGACGACGAGGACGAGGACGACGAGGACGAGGACGACGAGGTCGGGGACGACGAGGACGACGAGGTCGAGGACGACGAGGTCGAGGACGACGAGGTCGAGGACGACGAGGACGAGGACGATGAGGACGAGGACGACGAGGACGAGGACGAGGACGACGAGGACGACGAGGACGAGGACGGCGAGGACGAGGACGACGAGGACGGGGACGACGAGGACGAGGACGACGAGGACGAGGACGACGAGGACGAGGACGACGAGGACGAGGACGACGAGGACGAGGACGACGAGGACGACGAGGACGAGGACGACGAGGACGAGGACGACGAGGACGAGGACGACGACGACGACGGGGACGACGACGGGGACGATGACGACGGGGACGACGACGACGGGGACGACGACGACGGGGACGACGACGACGGGGACGGCGACGACGGGGACGGCGACGACGGGGACGTGGACGACGGGGACGGGGACGACGGGGACGAGGACGAGGACGACGAGGACGATGAGGACGAGGACGAGGACGACGAGGACGACGAGGACGAGGACGACGACGACGACGGGGACGACGACGGGGACGACGACGACGGGGACGACGACGACGGGGACGACGACGACGGGGACGACGACGACGGGGATGACGAGGACGGGGACGAAGAGGACGGGGACGACGAGGACGGGGACGACGAGGACGACGAGGACGAGAACGACGACGACGAGGACGACGACGACGAGGAAGACGACGACGAGGACGACGACGACGAGGACGACGACGACGGGGACGGGGACGACGGAGACGAGGACGAGGACGACGAGGACGACGAGGACGAGGACGACGAGGACGACGAGGACGACGAGGACGAGGACGAGGACGACGAGGACGACGAGGACGACGAGGACGACGAGGACGACGAGGAACAGGACGACGAGGACGACGAGGACGAGGACGAGGACGACGAGGACGACGAGGACGACGAGGACGAGGACGAGGACGACGAGGACGACGAGGACGACGAGGACGACGAGGACGACGAGGACGACGAGGACGACGAGGACGACGAGGACGACGAGGACGACGAGGACGACGAGGACGACGAGGACGACGAGGACGACGAGGACGACGAGGACGACGAGGACGACGAGGACGACGAGGACGACGAGGACGACGAGGACGACGGGGACGACGGGGACGACGGGGACGACGAGGACGACGAGGACGACGAGGACGACGAGGACGACGAGGACGACGAGGACGACGAGGACGACGAGGACGACGAGGACGACGAGGACGACGAGGACGACGAGGACGACGAGGACGACGAGGACGACGAGGACGACGAGGACGACGAGGACGACGAGGACGACGAGGACGACGAGGACGACGAGGACGACGAGGACGACGAGGACGACGAGGACGACGAGGACGACGAGGACGACGAGGACGACGAGGACGACGAGGACGACGAGGACGACGAGGACGACGAGGACGACGAGGACGACGAGGACGACGAGGACGACGAGGACGACGAGGACGACGAGGACGACGAGGACGACGAGGACGACGAGGACGACGAGGACGACGAGGACGACGAGGACGACGAGGACGAGGACGACGAGGACGACGAGGACGAGGACGACGAGGACGACGAGGACGACGAGGACGAGGACGACGAGGACGACGAGGACGAGGACGACGAGGACGACGAGGACGACGAGGACGACGAGGACGAGGACGAGGACGACGAGGACGAGGACGAGGACGACGAGGACGACGAGGACGAGGACGACGACGACGACGGGGACGACGAGGACGAGGACGACGACGACGAGGACGACGACGACGACGACGAGGACGACGACGACGAGGACGACGACGACGAGGACGACGACGACGGGGACGACGAGGACGAGGACGACGAGGACGACGAGGACGACGAGGACGACGAGGACGACGAGGACGACGAGGACGACGAGGACGACGAGGACGACGGGGACGACGAGGACGACGAGGACGACGAGGACGACGAGGACGACGAGGACGACGAGGACGACGAGGACGACGAGGACGACGAGGACGACGAGGACGACGAGGACGACGAGGACGACGAGGACGACGAGGACGACGAGGACGACGAGGACGACGAGGACGACGAGGACGACGAGGACGACGAGGACGACGAGGACGACGAGGACGACGAGGACGACGAGGACGAGGACGACGAGGACGAGGACGAGGACGACGAGGACGAGGACGAGGACGACGAGGACGAGGACGACGAGGACGAGGACGACGAGGACGACGAGGACGAGGACGACGAGGACGACGAGGATGACGAGGACGACGAGGACGACGAGGACGAGGACGAGGACGACGATGACGATGACGAGGACGAGGACGACGTGGACGAGGACGAGGACGAGGATGACGACGACGACGACGAGGACGACGAGGACGAGGACGAGGACGACGAGGACGACGAGGACGAGGACGACGACGACGACGGGGACGACGAGGACGAGGACGACGACGACGACGACGAGGACGACGACGACGAGGACGACGACGACGAGGACGACGACGACGGGGACGACGAGGACGAGGACGACGAGGACGACGAGGATGACGAGGACGACGAGGACGACGAGGACGAGGACGAGGACGACGATGACGATGACGAGGACGAGGACGACGAGGACGAGGACGAGGACGAGGATGACGACGACGACGACGAGGACGACGAGGACGAGGACGAGGACGACGAGGACGACGAGGACGAGGACGACGACGACGACGGGGACGACGAGGACGAGGACGACGACGACGAGGACGACGACGACGACGACGAGGACGACGACGACGAGGACGACGAGGACGACGAGGACGAGGACGACGAGGACGAGGACGACGACGACGACGGGGACGACGAGGACGAGGACGACGACGACGAGGACGACGACGACGACGACGAGGACGACGACGACGAGGACGACGACGACGAGGACGACGACGACGGGGACGACGAGGACGAGGACGACGAGGACGACGAGGACGACGAGGACGACGAGGACGACGAGGACGACGAGGACGACGAGGACGACGAGGACGACGGGGACGACGAGGACGACGAGGACGACGAGGACGACGAGGACGACGAGGACGACGAGGACGACGAGGACGACGAGGACGACGAGGACGACGAGGACGACGAGGACGACGAGGACGACGAGGACGACGAGGACGACGAGGACGACGAGGACGACGAGGACGACGAGGACGACGAGGACGACGAGGACGACGAGGACGACGAGGACGACGAGGACGACGAGGACGACGAGGACGACGAGGACGACGAGGACGACGAGGACGACGAGGACGACGAGGACGACGAGGACGACGAGGACGACGAGGACGACGAGGACGACGAGGACGACGAGGACGACGAGGACGACGAGGACGAGGACGACGAGGACGAGGACGACGAGGACGAGGACGACGAGGACGACGGGGACGAGGACGACGAGGACGACGAGGACGAGGACGAGGACGACGAGGACGACGAGGACGAGGACGACGACGACGACGGGGACGACGAGGACGAGGACGACGACGACGAGGACGACGACGACGACGACGAGGACGACGACGACGAGGACGATGACGACGAGGACGACGACGACGGGGACGACGAGGACGAGGACGACGAGGACGACGAGGATGACGAGGACGACGAGGACGACGAGGACGAGGACGAGGACGACGATGACGATGACGAGGACGAGGACGACGAGGACGAGGACGAGGACGAGGATGACGACGACGACGACGAGGACGACGAGGACGAGGACGAGGACGACGAGGACGACGAGGACGAGGACGACGACGACGACGGGGACGACGAGGACGAGGACGACGACGACGAGGACGACGACGACGACGACGAGGACGACGACGACGAGGACGACGAGGACGACGAGGACGAGGACGACGAGGACGACGAGGACGAGGACGACGAGGACGAGGACGACGACGACGACGGGGACGACGAGGACGAGGACGACGACGACGAGGACGACGACGACGACGACGAGGACGACGACGACGAGGACGACGACGACGAGGACGACGACGACGGGGACGACGAGGACGAGGACGACGAGGACGACGAGGACGACGAGGACGACGAGGACGACGAGGACGACGAGGACGACGAGGACGACGAGGACGACGAGGACGACGAGGACGACGAGGACGACGAGGACGACGAGGACGACGAGGACGACGAGGACGACGAGGACGACGAGGACGAGGACGAGGACGACGAGGACGAGGACGAGGACGACGAGGACGAGGACGAGGACGACGAGGACGAGGACGAGGACGACGAGGACGAGGACGAGGACGACGAGGACGAGGACGAGGACGACGAGGACGAGGACGAGGACGACGAGGACGAGGACGACGAGGACGAGGACGACGAGGACGACGAGGACGAGGACGACGAGGACGACGAGGATGACGAGGACGACGAGGACGACGAGGACGAGGACGAGGATGACGAGGACGACGAGGACGACGAGGACGAGGACGAGGACGACGATGACGATGACGAGGACGAGGACGACGTGGACGAGGACGAGGACGAGGATGACGACGACGACGACGAGGACGACGAGGACGAGGACGAGGACGACGAGGACGACGAGGACGAGGACGACGACGACGACGGGGACGACGAGGACGAGGACGACGACGACGAGGACGACGACGACGACGACGAGGACGACGACGACGAGGACGACGACGACGAGGACGACGACGACGGGGACGACGAGGACGAGGACGACGAGGACGACGAGGATGACGAGGACGACGAGGACGACGAGGACGAGGACGACGACGACGACGGGGACGACGAGGACGAGGACGACGACGACGAGGACGACGACGACGACGACGAGGACGACGACGACGAGGACGACGACGACGAGGACGACGACGACGGGGACGACGAGGACGAGGACGACGAGGACGACGAGGATGACGAGGACGACGAGGACGACGAGGACGAGGACGAGGACGACGATGACGATGACGAGGACGAGGACGACGAGGACGAGGACGAGGACGAGGATGACGACGACGACGACGAGGACGACGAGGACGAGGACGAGGACGACGAGGACGACGAGGACGAGGACGACGACGACGACGAGGACGAGGACGACGAGGACGACGAGGACGAGGACGACGAGGACGACGAGGACGACGAGGACGACGAGGACGACGAGGACGACGAGGACGACGAGGACGAGGACGACGAGGACGACGAGGACGACGAGGACGACGAGGACGAGGACGACGAGGACGACGAGGACGAGGACGACGAGGATGACGAGGACGAGGACGACGAGGACGAGGACGAGGACGACGAGGACGACGAGGACGAGAACGACGAGGATGACGAGGACGAGGACGACGAGGACGACGAGGACAAGGACGACGAGGACGAGGACGACGAGGACGACGAGGACGACGAGGACGAGGACGACGAGGACGAGGACGAGGACGACGAGGACGACGAGGACGAGGACGACGAGGACGACGACGACGAGGACGACGACGACGGGGACGACGATGACGGGGACGGGGACGACGGGGACGTGGACGACGGGGACGGGGACGACGGGGACGAGGACGACGAGGACGACGAGGACGAGGACGACGAGGACGACGAGGACGAGGACGAGGACGACGAGGACGACGAGGACGAGGACGACGAGGACGACGAGGACGACGAGGACGACGAGGACGACGAGGACGACGAGGACGACGAGGACGACGAGGACGACGAGGACGACGAGGACGACGAGGACGAGGACGAGGACGACGAGGACGAGGACGAGGACGACGAGGACGAGGACGAGGACGACGAGGACGAGGACGAGGACGACGAGGACGAGGACGAGGACGACGAGGACGAGGACGACGAGGACGAGGACGACGAGGACGACGAGGACGAGGACGACGAGGACGACGAGGATGACGAGGACGA
The DNA here is from genome assembly GCA_944738655.2 of Andrena hattorfiana. Classification (NCBI taxonomy): domain Eukaryota; kingdom Metazoa; phylum Arthropoda; class Insecta; order Hymenoptera; family Andrenidae; genus Andrena; species Andrena hattorfiana. Next base: position 20,491,821 of record OX122893.2, on the reverse strand, counting down.
CGAGGACGACGAGGACGAGGACGAGGACGACGATGACGATGACGAGGACGAGGACGACGAGGACGAGGACGAGGACGAGGATGACGACGACGACGACGAGGACGACGAGGACGAGGACGAGGACGACGAGGACGACGAGGACGAGGACGACGACGACGACGGGGACGACGAGGACGAGGACGACGACGACGAGGACGACGACGACGACGACGAGGACGACGACGACGAGGACGACGACGACGAGGACGACGACGACGGGGACGACGAGGACGAGGACGACGAGGACGACGAGGATGACGAGGACGACGAGGACGACGAGGACGAGGACGAGGACGACGATGACGATGACGAGGACGAGGACGACGAGGACGAGGACGAGGACGAGGATGACGACGACGACGACGAGGACGACGAGGACGAGGACGAGGACGACGAGGACGACGAGGACGAGGACGACGACGACGACGGGGACGACGAGGACGAGGACGACGACGACGAGGACGACGACGACGACGACGAGGACGACGACGACGAGGACGACGAGGACGACGAGGACGAGGACGACGAGGACGAGGACGACGAGGACGACGAGGACGACGAGGACGAGGACGACGAGGACGACGAGGACGAGGACGACGAGGACGACGAGGACGACGAGGACGAGGACGACGAGGACGACGAGGACGAGGACGACGAGGACGACGAGGACGACGAGGACGACGAGGACGACGAGGACGACGAGGACGACGAGGACGACGAGGACGACGAGGACGACGAGGACGACGAGGACGACGAGGACGAGGACGACGAGGACGACGAGGACGACGAGGACGACGAGGACGACGAGGACGACGAGGACGAGTACGACGAGGACGACGAGGACGAGGACGACGAGGACGACGAGGACGAGGACGACGAGGACGACGAGGACGAGGACGTCGAGGACGACGAGGACGAGGACGACGAGGACGAGGACGAGGACGACGAGGACGACGAGGACGAGGACGACGAGGACGACGAGGACGAGGACGACGAGGACGACGAGGACCACGAGGACGAGGACGACGAGGTCGACGAGGACGACGAGGACGAGGACGACGAGGACGACGAGGACGACGAGGACGACGAGGACGAGGACGAGGACGACGAGGACGACGAGGACGACGAGGACGAGGACGACGAGGACGACGAGGACGAGGACGACGAGGACGAGGACGACGAGGACGACGAGGACTACGAGGACGAGGACGACGAGGACGACGAGGACGAGGACGACGAGGATGACGAGGACGAGGACGACGAGGACGAGGACGAGGACGACGAGGACGACGAGGACGAGAACGACGAGGATGACGAGGACGAGGACGACGAGGACGACGAGGACGAGGACGACGAGGACGAGGACGACGAGGACGACGAGGACGACGAGGACGAGGACGACGAGGACGAGGACGAGGACGACGAGGACGACGAGGACGAGGACGACGAGGACGACGACGACGAGGACGACGACGACGGGGACGACGATGACGGGGACGGGGACGACGGGGACGTGGACGACGGGGACGGGGACGACGGGGACGAGGACGACGAGGACGACGAGGACGAGGACGACGAGGACGAGGACGACGTGGGCGAGGACGACGACGACGAGGACGAGGACGACGTGGGCGAGGACGACGACGACGAGGACGAGGACGAGGACGACGAGGACGAGGACGACGAGGACGAGGACGAGGACGACGACGACGACGACGAGGACGACGAGGACGAGGACGACGAGGACGACGAGGATGACGAGGACGACGAGGACGACGAGGACGAGGACGAGGACGACGATGACGATGACGAGGACGAGGACGACGAGGACGAGGACGAGGACGAGGATGACGACGACGACGACGAGGACGACGAGGACGAGGACGAGGACGACGAGGACGACGAGGACGAGGACGACGACGACGACGGGGACGACGAGGACGAGGACGACGACGACGAGGACGACGACGACGACGACGAGGACGACGACGACGAGGACGACGACGACGAGGACGACGACGACGGGGACGACGATGACGGGGACGGGGACGACGGGGACGTGGACGACGGGGACGGGGACGACGGGGACGAGGACGACGAGGACGACGAGGACGAGGACGACGAGGACGAGGACGAGGACGACGAGGACGAGGACGACGTGGGCGAGGACGACGACGACGAGGACGAGGACGACGTGGGCGAGGACGACGACGACGAGGACGAGGACGAGGACGACGAGGACGAGGACGACGAGGACGAGGACGAGGACGACGATGACGAGGACGAGGACGAGGACGACGAGGACGAGGACGAGGACGACGACGACGACGACGAGGACGACGAGGACGAGGACGAGGACGAGGAGGACGAGGACGACGAGGACGAAGAGGAGGAGGACGAGGACGACGAGGACGACGAGGAGGAGGACGAGGACGACGAGGACAACGAGGACGAGGACGAGGACGACGAGGACGACGAGGACGACGAGGACGAGGACGACGAGGACGAGGACGACGAGGACGACGAGGACGACGAGGACGAGGACGACGAGGACGACGAGGACGAGGACGACGAGGACGACGAGGACGACGAGGACGAGGACGACGAGGACGACGAGGACGACGAGGACGAGGACGACGAGGACGACGAGGACGACGAGGACGACGAGGACGACGAGGACGACGAGGACGAGGACGACGAGGACGACGAGGACGACGAGGACGACGAGGACGAGGACGACGAGGACGACGAGGACGAGGACGACGAGGACGACGAGGACGAGGACGACGAGGACGACGAGGACGAGGACGACGAGGACGACGAGGACGAGGACGACGAGGACGACGAGGACGAGGACGAGGACGACGAGGACGACGAGGACGAGGACGACGAGGACGACGAGGACGAGGACGACGAGGACGACGAGGACGACGAGGACGAGGACGACGAGGTCGACGAGGACGACGAGGACGAGGACGACGAGGACGACGAGGACGACGAGGACGACGAGGACGAGGACGAGGACGACGAGGACGACGAGGACGAGGACGACGAGGACGACGAGGACGAGGACGACGAGGACGAGGACGACGAGGACGACGAGGACGACGAGGACGAGGACGACGAGGTCGACGAGGACGAGGACGACGAGGATGACGAGGACGAGGACGACGAGGACGAGGACGAGGACGACGAGGACGACGAGGACGAGAACGACGAGGATGACGAGGACGAGGACGACGAGGACGACGAGGACGAGGACGACGAGGACGAGGACGACGAGGACGACGAGGACGACGAGGACGGGGACGACGAGGACGAGGACGAGGACGACGAGGACGACGAGGACGAGGACGACGAGGATGACGAGGACGAGGACGACGAGGACGACGAGGACGAGGACGAGGACGACGAGGACGAGGACGAGGACGACGAGGACGAGGACGACGAGGACGAGGACGACGAGGTCGAGGACGACGAGGACGACGAGGTCGAGGACGACGAGGTCGAGGACGACGAGGACGAGGACGATGAGGACGAGGACGACGAGGACGAGGACGAGGACGACGAGGACGACGAGGACGAGGACGGCGAGGACGAGGACGACGAGGACGGGGACGACGAGGACGAGGACGACGAGGACGAGGACGACGAGGACGAGGACGACGAGGACGAGGACGACGAGGACGAGGACGACGAGGACGACGAGGACGAGGACGACGAGGACGAGGACGACGAGGACGAGGACGACGACGACGACGGGGACGACGACGGGGACGATGACGACGGGGACGACGACGACGGGGACGACGACGACGGGGACGACGACGACGGGGACGGCGACGACGGGGACGGCGACGACGGGGACGTGGACGACGGGGACGGGGACGACGGGGACGAGGACGAGGACGACGAGGACGATGAGGACGAGGACGAGGACGACGAGGACGACGAGGACGACGAGGACGACGAGGACGAGGACGAGGACGACGAGGACGACGAGGACCAGGACGACGAGGACGACGAGGACGAGGACGACGAGGACGACGAGGACGAGGACGAGGACGACGAGGACGACGAGGACGAGGACGAGGACGACGAGGACGACGAGGACGAGGACGACGAGGATGACGACGACGAGGACGACGAGGACGACGAGGACGAGGACGACGAGGACGAGGATGACGAGGACGACGAGGACGAGGACGACGAGGACGACGAGGACGAGGACGACGAAGACGAGGACGACGAGGACGAGGACGACGAGGACGAGGACGACGAGGACGAGGACGACGAGGACGAGGACGACGAGGACGAGGACGACGAGGACGACGAAGACGACGAGGACGACGAAGACGACGAGGACGACGAAGACGACGAGGACGACGAGGACGACGAGGACGACGAGGACGACGAGGACGACGAGGACGACGAGGACGACGAGGACGACGAGGACGACGAGGACGACGAGGACGACGAGGACGACGAGGACGACGAGGACGACGAGGACGAGGACGACGAGGACGACGAGGACGAGGACGACGAGGACGTCGAGGACGAGGACGAGGAGGACGAGGACGACGAGGACGAGGACGACGAGGACGACGAGGACGACGAGGACGAGGACGACGAGGACGACGAGGACGAGTAGGACGAGGACGACGAGGATGAGGACGACGAGGACGACGAGGACGAGGACGACGACGACGACGGGGACGACGACGGGGACGACGACGACGGGGACGACGACGACGGGGACGACGACGACGGGGACGACGACGACGGGGATGACGAGGACGGGGACGACGAGGACGGGGACGACGAGGACGACGAGGACGAGGACGACGAGGACGACGAGGACGAGGACGACGACGACGACGGGGACGACGACGGGGACGACGACGACGGGGACGACGACGACGGGGATGACGAGGACGGGGACGACGAGGACGGGGACGACGAGGACGGGGACGACGAGGACGGGGACGACGAGGACGACGAGGACGAGAACGACGACGACGAGGACGACGACGACGAGGAAGACGACGACGAGGACGACGACGACGAGGACGACGACGACGAGGACGACGACGACGGGGACGGGGACGACGGAGACGAGGACGAGGACGACGAGGACGACGAGGACGAGGACGACGAGGACGACGAGGACGACGAGGACGAGGACGAGGACGACGAGGACGACGAGGACGACGAGGACGACGAGGACCAGGACGACGAGGACGACGAGGACGAGGACGAGGACGACGAGGACGACGAGGACGACGAGGACGAGGACGAGGACGACGAGGACGACGAGGACGAGGACGACGAGGACGAGGACGAGGACGACGATGACGATGACGAGGACGAGGACGACGAGGACGAGGACGAGGACGAGGATGACGACGACGACGACGAGGACGACGAGGACGAGGACGAGGACGACGAGGACGACGAGGACGAGGACGACGACGACGACGGGGACGACGAGGACGAGGACGACGACGACGAGGACGACGACGACGACGACGAGGACGACGACGACGAGGACGACGACGACGAGGACGACGACGACGGGGACGACGATGACGGGGACGGGGACGACGGGGACGTGGACGACGGGGACGGGGACGACGGGGACGAGGACGACGAGGACGACGAGGACGAGGACGACGAGGACGAGGACGACGTGGGCGAGGACGACGACGACGAGGACGAGGACGAGGACGACGAGGACGAGGACGACGAGGACGAGGACGAGGACGACGATGACGAGGACGAGGACGAGGACGACGAGGACGAGGACGAGGACGACGACGACGACGACGAGGACGACGAGGACGAGGACGAGGACGAGGAGGACGAGGACGACGAGGACGAAGAGGAGGAGGACGAGGACGACGAGGACGACGAGGAGGAGGACGAGGACGACGAGGACAACGAGGACGAGGACGAGGACGACGAGGACGACGAGGACGACGAGGACGAGGACGACGAGGACGAGGACGACGAGGACGACGAGGACGACGAGGACGAGGACGACGAGGACGACGGGGACGAGGACGACGAGGACGACGAGGACGACGAGGACGAGGACGACGAGGACGACGAGGACGAGGACGACGAGGACGACGAGGACGACGAGGACGACGAGGACGACGAGGACGACGAGGACGACGAGGACGACGAGGACGAGGACGACGAGGACGACGAGGACGACGAGGACGACGAGGACGAGGACGACGAGGACGACGAGGACGAGGACGACGAGGACGACGAGGACGAGGACGACGAGGACGACGAGGACGAGGACGACGAGGACGACGAGGACGAGGACGAGGACGACGAGGACGACGAGGACGAGGACGACGAGGACGACGAGGACGAGGACGACGAGGACGACGAGGACGACGAGGACGAGGACGACGAGGTCGACGAGGACGACGAGGACGAGGACGACGAGGACGACGAGGACGACGAGGACGACGAGGACGACGAGGACGACGAGGACGACGAGGACGAGGACGAGGACGACGAGGACGACGAGGACGACGAGGACGAGGACGACGAGGACGACGAGGACGAGGACGACGAGGACGAGGACGACGAGGACGACGAGGACGACGAGGACGAGGACGACGAGGACGACGAGGACGAGGACGACGAGGATGACGAGGACGAGGACGACGAGGACGAGGACGAGGACGACGAGGACGACGAGGACGAGAACGACGAGGATGACGAGGACGAGGACGACGAGGACGACGAGGACGAGGACGACGAGGACGAGGACGAGGACGACGAGGACGACGAGGACGACGACGACGAGGACGAGGACGAGGACGAGGACGACGAGGACGACGAGGACGAGGACGACGAGGACGACGACGACGAGGACGACGACGACGGGGACGACGATGACGGGGACGGGGACGACGGGGACGAGGACGTCGAGGACGAGGACGAGGAGGACGAGGACGACGAGGACGAGGACGACGAGGACGACGAGGACGACGAGGACGAGGACGACGAGGACGACGAGGACGAGTAGGACGAGGACGACGAGGATGAGGACGACGAGGACGACGAGGACGAGGACGACGACGACGACGGGGACGACGACGGGGACGACGACGACGGGGACGACGACGACGGGGACGACGACGACGGGGACGACGACGACGGGGATGACGAGGACGGGGACGACGAGGACGGGGACGACGAGGACGACGAGGACGAGGACGACGAGGACGACGAGGACGAGGACGACGACGACGACGGGGACGACGACGGGGACGACGACGACGGGGACGACGACGACGGGGACGACGACGACGGGGACGACGACGACGGGGATGACGAGGACGGGGACGACGAGGACGGGGACGACGAGGACGGGGACGACGAGGACGACGAGGACGAGAACGACGACGACGAGGACGACGACGACGAGGAAGACGACGACGAGGACGACGACGACGAGGACGACGACGACGAGGACGACGACGACGGGGACGGGGACGACGGAGACGAGGACGAGGACGACGAGGACGACGAGGACGAGGACGACGAGGACGACGAGGACGACGAGGACGAGGACGAGGACGACGAGGACGACGAGGACGACGAGGACGACGAGGACCAGGACGACGAGGACGACGAGGACGACGAGGACGACGAGGACGACGAGGACGACGAGGACGAGGACGAGGACGACGAGGACGACGAGGACGAGGACGAGGACGACGAGGACGACGAGGACGACGAGGACGAGGACGAGGACGACGAGGACGAGGACGAGGACGACGAGGACGACGAGGACGAGGACGAGGACGACGAGGACGACGAGGACGAGGACGAGGACGACGAGGACGAGGACGAGGACGACGAGGACGACGAGGACGACGAGGACGAGGACGAGGACGACGAGGACGACGAGGACCAGGACGACGAGGACGACGAGGACGAGGACGAGGACGACGAGGACGACGAGGACGACGAGGACGACGAGGACGAGGACGAGGACGACGAGGACGACGAGGACGAGGACGAGGACGACGACGACGAGGACGACGACGACGAGGACGACGACGACGAGGACGACGACGACGGGGACGACGCCGACGGGGACGGGGACGACGGGGACGTGGACGACGGGGACGGGGACGACGGGGACGGGGACGTCGGAGACGAGGACGAGGACGACGAGGACGACGAGGACGAGGACGAGGACGACGAGGACGACGAGGACGAGGACGAGGACGACGAGGACGACGAGGACGAGGACGAGGACGACGAGGACGACGAGGACCAGGACGACGAGGACGACGAGGACGAGGACGAGGACGACGAGGACGACGAGGACGACGAGGACGACGAGGACGACGAGGACGACGAGGACGACGAGGACGACGAGGACGACGAGGACGACGAGGACGACGAGGACGACGAGGACGACGAGGACGACGAGGACGACGAGGACGACGAGGACGACGAGGACGACGAGGACGACGAGGACGACGAGGACGACGAGGACGACGAGGACGACGAGGACGACGAGGACGACGAGGACGACGAGGACGACGAGGACGACGAGGACGACGAGGACGACGAGGACGACGAGGACGACGAGGACGACGAGGACGACGAGGACGACGAGGACGACGAGGACGACGAGGACGACGAGGACGACGAGGACGACGAGGACGACGAGGACGACGAGGACGACGAGGACGACGAGGACGACGAGGACGACGAGGACCACGAGGACCACGAGGACGACGAGGACGACGAGGACGACGAGGACGACGAGGACGACGAGGACGACGAGGACGACGAGGACGACGAGGACGAGGACGACGAGGACGACGAGGACGACGAGGACGACGAGGACGACGAGGACGACGAGGACGACGAGGACGACGAGGACGACGAGGACGAGGACGACGAGGACGACGAGGACGACGAGGACGACGAGGACGACGAGGACGACGAGGACGAGGACGACGAGGACGAGGACGACGAGGACGAGGACGAGGACGACGAGGACGAGGACGACGAGGACGAGGACGAGGACGACGAGGACGAGGACGACGAGGACGAGGACGACGAGGACGACGAGGACGAGGACGACGAGGACGACGAGGATGACGAGGACGACGAGGACGACGAGGACGAGGACGAGGACGACGATGACGATGACGAGGACGAGGACGACGAGGACGAGGACGAGGACGAGGATGACGACGACGACGACGAGGACGACGAGGACGAGGACGAGGACGACGAGGACGAGGACGAGGACGACGAGGACGACGAGGACGAGGACGACGACGACGACGGGGACGACGAGGACGAGGACGACGACGACGAGGACGACGACGACGACGACGAGGACGACGACGACGAGGACGACGACGACGAGGACGACGACGACGGGGACGACGATGACGGGGACGGGGACGACGGGGACGTGGACGACGGGGACGGGGACGACGGGGACGAGGACGACGAGGACGACGAGGACGAGGACGACGAGGACGAGGACGACGTGGGCGAGGACGACGACGACGAGGACGAGGACGAGGACGACGAGGACGAGGACGACGAGGACGAGGACGACGAGGACGAGGACGAGGACGACGATGACGAGGACGAGGACGAGGACGACGAGGACGAGGACGAGGACGACGACGACGACGACGAGGACGACGAGGACGAGGACGAGGACGAGGAGGACGAGGACGACGAGGACGAAGAGGAGGAGTACGAGGACGACGAGGACGACGAGGAGGAGGACGAGGACGACGAGGACAACGAGGACGAGGACGAGGACGACGAGGACGACGAGGACGACGAGGACGAGGACGACGAGGACGAGGACGACGAGGACGACGAGGACGACGAGGACGAGGACGACGAGGACGACGAGGACGAGGACGACGAGGACGACGAGGACGACGAGGACGAGGACGACGAGGACGACGAGGACGAGGACGACGAGGACGACGAGGACGACGAGGACGACGAGGACGACGAGGACGACGAGGACGACGAGGACGACGAGGACGACGAGGACGACGAGGACGACGAGGACGAGGACGACGAGGACGACGAGGACGACGAGGACGACGAGGACGAGGACGACGAGGACGACGAGGACGAGGACGACGAGGACGACGAGGACGAGGACGACGAGGACGACGAGGACGAGGACGAGGACGACGAGGACGACGAGGACGAGGACGACGAGGACGACGAGGACGAGGACGACGAGGACGACGAGGACGACGAGGACGAGGACGACGAGGTCGACGAGGACGACGAGGACGAGGACGACGAGGACGACGAGGACGACGAGGACGACGAGGACGAGGACGAGGACGACGAGGACGACGAGGACGACGAGGACGAGGACGACGAGGACGACGAGGACGAGGACGACGAGGACGAGGACGACGAGGACGACGAGGACGACGAGGACGACGAGGACGAGGACGACGAGGACGACGAGGACGAGGACGACGAGGACGAGGACGACGAGGATGACGAGGACGAGGACGACGAGGACGAGGACGAGGACGACGAGGACGACGAGGACGAGAACGACGAGGATGACGAGGACGACGAGGACGACGAGGACGACGAGGACGACGAGGACGACGAGGACGACGAGGACGACGAGGACGACGAGGACGACGAGGACGACGAGGACGACGAGGACGACGAGGACGACGAGGACGACGAGGACGACGAGGACGACGAGGACGACGAGGACGACGAGGACGACGAGGACGACGAGGACGACGAGGACGACGAGGACGACGAGGACGACGAGGACGACGAGGACGACGAGGACGACGAGGACGACGAGGACGACGAGGACGACGAGGACGACGAGGACGACGAGGACGACGAGGACGACGAGGACGACGAGGACGACGAGGACGACGAGGACGACGAGGACGACGAGGACGACGAGGACGACGAGGACGACGAGGACGACGAGGACCACGAGGACCACGAGGACGACGAGGACGACGAGGACGACGAGGACGACGAGGACGACGAGGACGACGAGGACGACGAGGACGAGGACGAGGACGACGAGGACGACGAGGACGACGAGGACGACGAGGACGACGAGGACGACGAGGACGAGGACGAGGACGACGAGGACGACGAGGACGACGAGGACGACGAGGACGACGAGGACGAGGACGACGAGGACGAGGACGAGGACGACGAGGACGAGGACGACGAGGACGAGGACGACGAGGACGAGGACGAGGACGACGAGGACGAGGACGACGAGGACGACGAGGACGAGGACGACGAGGACGACGAGGATGACGAGGACGACGAGGACGACGAGGACGAGGACGAGGACGACGATGACGATGACGAGGACGAGGACGACGAGGACGAGGACGAGGACGAGGATGACGACGACGACGACGAGGACGACGAGGACGAGGACGAGGACGACGAGGACGACGAGGACGAGGACGACGACGACGACGGGGACGACGAGGACGAGGACGACGACGACGAGGACGACGACGACGACGACGAGGACGACGACGACGAGGACGACGACGACGAGGACGACGACGACGGGGACGACGATGACGGGGACGGGGACGACGGGGACGTGGACGACGGGGACGGGGACGACGGGGACGAGGACGACGAGGACGACGAGGACGAGGACGACGAGGACGAGGACGACGTGGGCGAGGACGACGACGACGAGGACGAGGACGAGGACGACGAGGACGAGGACGACGAGGACGAGGACGAGGACGACGATGACGAGGACGAGGACGAGGACGACGAGGACGAGGACGAGGACGACGACGACGACGACGAGGACGACGAGGACGAGGACGAGGACGAGGAGGACGAGGACGACGAGGACGAAGAGGAGGAGTACGAGGACGACGAGGACGACGAGGAGGAGGACGAGGACGACGAGGACAACGAGGACGAGGACGAGGACGACGAGGACGACGAGGACGACGAGGACGAGGACGACGAGGACGAGGACGACGAGGACGACGAGGACGACGAGGACGAGGACGACGAGGACGACGAGGACGAGGACGACGAGGACGACGAGGACGACGAGGACGAGGACGACGAGGACGACGAGGACGAGGACGACGAGGACGACGAGGACGACGAGGACGACGAGGACGACGAGGACGACGAGGACGAGGACGACGAGGACGACGAGGACGACGAGGACGACGAGGACGACGAGGACGAGGACGACGAGGACGACGAGGACGAGGACGACGAGGACGACGAGGACGAGGACGACGAGGACGAGGACGAGGACGACGAGGACGACGAGGACGAGGACGACGAGGACGACGAGGACGAGGACGACGAGGACGACGAGGACGACGAGGACGAGGACGACGAGGTCGACGAGGACGACGAGGACGAGGACGACGAGGACGACGAGGACGACGAGGACGACGAGGACGAGGACGAGGACGACGAGGACGACGAGGACGACGAGGACGAGGACGACGAGGACGACGAGGACGAGGACGACGAGGACGAGGACGACGAGGACGACGAGGACGACGAGGACGAGGACGACGAGGACGACGAGGACGAGGACGACGAGGACGAGGACGACGAGGATGACGAGGACGAGGACGACGAGGACGAGGACGAGGACGACGAGGACGACGAGGACGAGAACGACGAGGATGACGAGGACGACGAGGACGAGGACGACGAGGACGAGGACGACGAGGACGAGGACGACGAGGACGACGAGGACGACGAGGACGAGGACGACGAGGACGAGGACGAGGACGACGAGGACGACGAGGACGAGGACGACGAGGATGACGAGGACGAGGACGACGAGGACGACGAGGACGAGGACGAGGACGACGAGGACGAGGACGAGGACGACGAGGACGAGGACGACGAGGACGAGGACGACGAGGTCGAGGACGACGAGGACGAGCACGACGAGGACGAGGACGACGAGGACGAGGACGACGAGGACGAGGACGACGAGGACGAGGACGACGAGGACGAGGACGACGAGGACGAGGACGACGAGGACGAGGACGACGAGGACGAGGACGACGAGGACGACGAGGACGAGGACGAAGACGACGAGGACGAGGACGACGAGGACGGGGACGACGAGGACGAGGACGACGAGGACGAGGACGACGACGACGACGACGACGAGGACGACGACGACGAGGACGACGACGACGGGGACGACGACGACGAGGACGAGGACGACGAGGACGAGGACGGCAAGGACGAGGACGACGAGGACGAGGACGACGAGGACGAGGACGACGAGGACGAGGACGACGAGGACGAGGACGACGAGGACGAGGACGAGGACGACGAGGACGAGGACGACGAGGACGAGGACGACGAGGACGAGCACGACGAGGACGAGGACGACGAGGACGAGGACGACGAGGACGAGGACGAGGACGACGAGGACGAGGACGACGAGGACGAGGACGACGAGGACGAGGACGACGAGGACGAGGACGACGAGGACGAGGACGACGAGGACGACGAGGACGAGGACGAAGACGACGAGGACGAGGACGACGAGGACGGGGACGACGAGGACGAGGACGACGAGGACGAGGACGACGAGGACGAGGACGACGAGGACGACGAGGACGAGGACGACGAGGACGAGGACGACGAGGACGAGGACGACGAGGACGACGAGGACGAGGACGACGAGGACGAGGACGACGAGGACGAGGACGACGAGGACGAGGACGACGAGGACGACGAGGACGAGGACGAGGACGACGAGGACGACGATGTCGAGGACGAGGGCGACGAGGACGACGAGGACGAGGACGACGAGGACGAGGACGAGGACGGCGAGGACGAGGACGACGAGGACGAGGACGACGAGGACGAGGACGACGAGGACGAGGACGACGAGGACGAGGACGACGAGGACGAGGACGACGACGACGACGACGACGAGGACGACGAGGACGAGGACGACGACGACGGGGACGAGGACGACGAGGACGAGGACGACGAGGACGAGGACGACAAGGACGAGGACGACGAGGACGAGGACGACAAGGACGAGGACGACGAGGACGAGGACGACGAGGACGAGGACGAGGACGACGAGGACGAGGACGACGAGGACGAGGACGACGAGGACGACAAGGACGAGGACGACGAGGACGAGCACGACGAGGACGAGGACGACGAGGACGACGAGGACGACGAGGTCGAGGACGACGAGGACGACGAGGTCGAGGACGACGAGGACGAGGACGATGAGGACGAGGACGACGAGGACGACGAGGACGAGGACGTGGACGACGAGGACGACGAGGACGAGGACGACGAGGACGAGGACGAGGACGACGAGGACGAGGACGACGAGGACGAGGACGACGAGGACGAGGACGACGAGGACGAGGACGACGAGGACGAGGAAGACGAGGACGAGGACGACGAGGACGAGGACGACGAGGACGAGGACGACGAGGACGAGCACGACGAGGACGAGGACGACGAGGACGAGGACGACGAGGACGAGGACGACGAGGACGAGGACGACGAGGACGAGGACGACGAGGACGAGGACGACGAGGACGAGGACGACGAGGACGAGGACGACGAGGACGAGGACGACGAGGACGAGGACGACGAGGACGAGCACGACGAGGACGAGGACGACGAGGACGAGGACGGCGAGGACGAGGACGACGAGGACGAGGACGACGAGGACGAGGACGACGAGGATGACGAGGACGAGGACGACGACGACGAGGACGAGGACGACGAGGACGGGGACGACGAGGACGACGAGGACGAGGACGACGAGGACGACGAGGACGACGAGGACGACGAGGACGAGGACGGGGACGACGAGGACGACGAGGACGAGGACGACGAGGACGACGAGGACGAGGACGAGGACGACGAGGTCGAGGACGAGGGCGACGAGGACGACGAGGACGAGGACGACGAGGACGAGGACGAGGACGGCGAGGACGAGGACGACGAGGACGAGGACGACGAAGACGAGGACGACGAGGACGAGGACGACGACGACGACGACGACGAGGACGACGAGGACGAGGACGACGACGACGGGGACGAGGACGACGAGGACGAGGACGACGACGACGGGGACGAGGACGACGAGGACGAGGACGACGAGGACGAGGACGACAAGGACGAGGACGACGAGGACGAGGACGACGAGGACGAGGACGAGGACGACGAGGACGACGAGGACGACGAGGACGAGGACGACGAGGACGAGCACGACGAGGACGAGGACGACGAGGACGACGAGGACGAGGACGAGGACGACGAGGACGACGAGGACGAGGACGACGAGGACGACGAGGACGAGGACGACGAGGACGAGGACGACGAGGACGAGGACGACGAGGACGAGGACGACGAGGACGAGGACGACGAGGACGAGGACGACGAGGACGAGGACGACGAGGACGAGGACGACGAGCACGAGGACGACGACGACGAGGACGAGGACGAGGAACACGAGGACGAGGACGAGGACGACGAGGACGACGAGGACGACGAGGACGAGGACGAGGACCAGGACGACGAGGACGACGAGGACGACGAGGACGAGGACGAGGACGACGAGGACGACGAGGACGAGGACGAGGACGACGACGACGACGACGTGGACGTGGACGACGAGGACGACGAGGACGACGAGGACGAGGACGACGAGGACGACGAGGACGAGGACGACGAGGACGAGGACGAGGACGACGAGGACGAGGACGACGAGGACGAGGACGACGAGGACGAGGACGACGAGGACGAGGACGACGAGGACGAGGACGACGAGGACGAGGACGACGAGGACGAGGACGACGAGGACGAGGACGAGGACGACGAGGACGAGGACGAGGACGACGAGGACGAGGACGAGGACGACGAGGACGACGAGGACGAGGACGAGGACGACGAGGACGACGAGGACGAGGACGACGAGGACGAGGACGACGAGGACGAGGACGACGAACACGAGGACGACGAGGACGAGGACGACGACGACGGGGACGAGGACGACGAGGACGAGGACGACGAGGACGACGAGGATGACGAGGACGAGGACGACGAGGACGACGAGGACGAGGACGACGAGGACGAGGACGAGGACGACAAGGACGAGGACGACGACGACGGGGACGAGGACGACGAGGACGAGGACGACAAGGATGAGGACGACGAGGACGAGGACGACGAGGACGAGGACGACGAGGACGAGGACGACGAGGACGACGAGGACGAGGACGAGGACGACGAGGACGAGCACGACGAGGACGAGGACGACGAGGACGACGAGGACGAGGACGAGGACGACGAGGACGACGAGGACGAGGACGACGAGGACGACGAGGACGAGGACGACGAGGACGAGGACGACGAGGACGAGGACGACGAGGACGAGGACGACGAGGAAGAGGACGACGAGGACGAGGACGACGAGGACGAGGAAGACGAGAACGAGGACGACGAGGACGAGGACGACGAGGACGAGGACGACGAGGACGAGGACGACGAGGACGAGGACGACGAGGACGAGGACGACGAGGACGAGGACGACGAGGACGAGGACGACGAGGACGAGGACGACGAGGACGAGGACGACGAGGACGAGGACGACGAGGACGAGGACGACGAGGACGAGGACGACGAGGACGAGGACGACGAGGACGAGGACGACGAGGACGAGGACGACGAGGACGAGGACGACGAGGACGAGGACGACGAGGACGAGGACGACGAGGACGAGGACGACGAGGACGAGGACGACGAGGACGAGGACGACGAGGACGAGGACGACGAGGACGAGGACGAGGACGAGGACGACGAGGACGAGGAAGACGAGGACGAGGACGACGAGGACGAGGACGACGAGGACGAGGACGACGACGACGACGACGAGGACGAGGACGACGACCACGAGGACGAGGACGAGGACGACGAAGACGAGGACGAGGACGAGGACGACGACGAGGACGAGGACGAGGACGACGACGAGGACGAGGACGAGGACGACGACGACGACGACGAGGACGTGGACGACGAGGACGAGGACGGCGAGGACGAGGACGACGAGGACGAGGACGACGAGGACGAGGAAGACGAGGACGAGGACGACGAGGACGAGGACGACGAGGACGAGGACGACGAGGACGAGGACGACGAGGACGAGGACGACGAGGACGAGGACGACGAGGACGAGGACGACGAGGACGAGGACGACGAGGACGAGGACGACGAGGACGAGGACGACGAGGACGAGGACGACGAGGACGAGGACGACGAGGACGAGGACGACGACGACGACGACGAGGACGAGGACGACGACCACGAGGACGAGGACGAGGACGACGAGGACGACGAGGACGAGGACGAGGACCAGGACGACGAGGACGACGAGGACGACGAGGACGAGGACGAGGGCGACGAGGACGACGAGGACGAGGACGACGAGGACGAGGACGACGAGGACGAGGACGACGAGGACGAGGACGACGAGGACGAGGACGACGAGGACGAGGACGACGAGGACGAGGACGACGAGGACGAGGACGACGAGGACGAGGAAGACGAGGACGAGGACGACGAGGACGAGGACGACGAGGACGAGGACGACGACCACGAGGACGAGGACGAGGACGACGAGGACGAGGACGAGGACGACGAGGACGAGGAAGAGGACGACGAGGACGACGAGGACGAGGACGAGGACGAGGACGACGACGACGACGACGAGGACGTGGACGACGAGGACGAGGACGGCGAGGACGAGGACGACGAGGACGAGGACGACGAGGACGAGGAAGACGAGGACGAGGACGACGAGGACGAGGACGACGAGGACGAGGACGACGAGGACGAGGACGACGAGGACGAGGACGACGAGGACGAGGACGACGAGGACGAGGACGACGAGGACGAGGACGACGAGGACGAGGACGACGAGGACGAGGACGACGACGACGACGACGAGGACGAGGACGACGACCACGAGGACGAGGACGAGGACGACGAGGACGACGAGAACGAGGACGAGGACCAGGACGATGGGGACGACGAGGACGACGAGGACGAGGACGAGGACGACGAGGACGACGAGGACGAGGACGAGGACGACGAGGACGACGAGGACGAGGACGAGGACGACGAGGACGACGAGGACGACGAGGACGACGAGGACGAGTACGACGAGGACGACGAGGACGAGGACGACGAGGACGAGGACGACGAGGACGAGGACGACGAGGACGAGGACGACGAGGACGAGGACGAGGACGACGAGGACGAGGACGAGGACGACGAGGACGAGGACGACGAGGACGAGGACGACGAGGACGAGGACGACGAGGACGAGGACGACGAGGACGAGGACGACGAGGACGAGGACGACGAGGACGAGGACGACGAGGACGAGGACGACGAGGACGAGGACGACGAGGACGAGGACGACGAGGACGAGGACGACGAGGACGAGGACGACGAGGACGAGGACGACGAGGACGAGGACGACGAGGACGAGGACGACGAGGACGAGGACGACGAGGACGAGGACGACGAGGACGAGGACGACGAGGACGAGGACGAGGACGACGAGGACGACGAGGACGACGAGGACGACGAGGACGAGGACGACGAGGACGAGGAGGACGACGAGGACGACGAGGACGAGGACGAGGGCGACGAGGACGACGAGGACGAGGACGACGAGGACGACGAGGACGAGGACGACGAGGATGACGAGGACGAGGACGACGAGGACGAGGACGAGGACGACGAGGACGAGGACGAGGACGACGAGGACGACGAGGACGAGGACGACGAGGACGAGGACGACGAGGACGAGGACGACGAGGACGAGGACGACGAGGACGAGGACGACGAGGACGAGGACGACGAGGACGAGGACGACGACGACGACGAGGACGAGGACGACGAGGACGACGAGGACGAGGACGATGAGGACGACGAGGACGACGAGGACGAGGACGACGAGGACGACGAGGACGAGGACGACGAGGACGAGGACGACGAGGACGAGGACGACGAGGACGAGGACGACGACGACGACGAGGACGAGGACGGCGAGGACGAGGACGACTAGGACGACGAGGTCGAGGACGACGAGGACGACGAGGTCGAGGACGACGAGGACGAGGACGATGAGGACGAGGACGACGAGGACGAGGACGACGAGGACGACGAGGACGAGGACGAGGACGACGAGTACGACGAGGACGAGGACGACGAGGACGACGAGGACGAGGACGGCGAGGACGAGGACGACGAGGACGGGGACGACGAGGACGAGGACGACGAGGACGAGGACGACGAGGACGAGGACGACGAGGACGAGGACGACGAGGACGCAGACGACGAGGACGAGGACGACGAGGACGAGGAAGACGAGGACGAGGAAGACGAGGACGAGGACGACGAGGACGACGAGAACGAGGACGAGGACCAGGACGATGGGGACGACGAGGACGACGAGGACGAGGACGAGGACGACGAGGACGACGAGGACGAGGACGAGGACGACGAGGACGACGAGGACGAGGACGAGGACGACGAGGACGACGAGGACGACGAGGACGACGAGGACGAGTACGACGAGGACGACGAGGACGAGGACGACGAGGACGAGGACGACGAGGACGAGGACGACGAGGACGAGGACGACGAGGACGAGGACGAGGACGACGAGGACGAGGACGAGGACGACGAGGACGAGGACGACGAGGACGACGACGACGAGGACGGTGACGACGAGGACGGGGACGACGAGGACGAGGACGACGAGGACGAGGACGACGAGGACGAGGACGACGACGACGACGAGGACGAGGACGACGAGGACGACGAGGACGAAGACGACGAGGACGACGAGGACGAGGACGACGAGGACGAGGACGACGAGGACGACGAGGACGAGGACGACGAGGACGAGGACGACGAGGACGAGGACGACGAGGACGAGGACGACGAGGACGAGGACGACGAGGACGAGGACGACGAGGACGAGGACGACGAGGACGAGGACGACGAGGACGAGGACGACGAGGACGAGGACGACGAGGACGAGGACGACGAGGACGAGGACGACGAGGACGAGGACGACGAGGACGACGAGGACGAGGACGAGGACGACGAGGACGACGAGGACGACGAGGACGACGAGGTCGAGGACGAGGGCGACGAGGACGACGAGGACGAGGACGACGAGGACGAGGACGAGGACGACGAGGACGAGGACGACGAGGACGAGGACGAGGACGACGAGGACGAGGACGACGAGCACGAGGACGACGAGGACGAGGGCGACGACGACGACGACGACGAGGACGACGAGGACGAGGACGAGGACGACGAGGACGAGGACGACGAGGACGAGGACGACGAGGACGAGGACGACGAGGACGAGGACGACGAGGACGACGAGGACGAGGACGACGAGGACGAGGACGACGAGGACGAGGACGACGAGGACGAGCACGACGAGGACGAGGACGACGAGGACGAGGACGACGAGGACGAGGACGACGAGGACGAGGACGACGAGGACGAGGACGACGAGGACGAGGACGACGAGGACGACGAGGACGAGGACGACGACGACGAGGACGAGGACGACGAGGACGGGGACGACGAGGACGAGGACGACGAGGACGAGGACGACGAGGACGAGGACGACGAGGACGAGGACGACGAGGACGAGGACGACGAGGACGACGAGGACGACGAGGACGACGAGGACGAGGACGACGAGGACGAGGACGACGAGGACGAGGACGACGAGGACGACGAGGTCGAGGACGACGAGGACGAGGACGATGAGGACGAGGACGACGAGGACGAGGACGACGAGGACGACGAGGACGAGGACGAGGACGACGAGGACGACGAGGACGAGGACGACGAGGACGACGAGGACGAGGACGGCGAGGACGAGGACGGCGAGGACGAGGACGACGAGGACGGGGACGACGAGGACGAGGACGACGAGGACGAGGACGACGAGGACGAGGACGACGAGGACGACGAGGACGAGGACGACGACGACGACGACGACGAGGACGACGAGGACGAGGACGAGGACGACGACGACGGGGACGAGGACGACGAGGACGACGAGGACGACGAGGACGAGGACGAGGGCGACGAGGACCGCGAGGACGAGGACGAGGACGACGAGGACGAGGACGACGAGGACGAGGACGACGAGGACGAGGACGACGAGGACGAGGACGACGAGGACGAGGACGACGAGGACGAGGACGACGAGGACGAGGACGACGAGGACGACGAGGACGAGGACGAGGACGACGAGGACGACGAGGACGACGAGGACGACGAGGTCGAGGACGAGGGCGACGAGGACGACGAGGACGAGGACGACGAGGACGAGGACGAGGACGACGAGGACGAGGACGACGAGGACGAGGACG
Source organism: Andrena hattorfiana (assembly GCA_944738655.2). NCBI lineage: Eukaryota > Metazoa > Arthropoda > Insecta > Hymenoptera > Andrenidae > Andrena > Andrena hattorfiana. The sequence goes on along the minus strand of OX122893.2, from coordinate 20,470,261 downwards.
AGGACGACGAGGACGAGGACGACGAGCACGAGGACGACGAGGACGAGGGCGACGACGACGACGACGACGAGGACGACGAGGACGAGGACGAGGACGACGAGGACGAGGACGACGAGGACGAGGACGACGAGGACGAGGACGACGAGGACGAGGACGACGAGGACGACGAGGACGAGGACGACGAGGACGAGGACGACGAGGACGAGGACGACGAGGACGAGCACGACGAGGACGAGGACGACGAGGACGAGGACGACGAGGACGAGGACGACGAGGACGAGGACGACGAGGACGAGGACGACGAGGACGAGGACGACGAGGACGACGAGGACGAGGACGACGACGACGAGGACGAGGACGACGAGGACGGGGACGACGAGGACGAGGACGACGAGGACGAGGACGACGAGGACGAGGACGACGAGGACGAGGACGACGAGGACGAGGACGACGAGGACGACGAGGACGACGAGGACGACGAGGACGAGGACGACGAGGACGAGGACGACGAGGACGAGGACGACGAGGACGACGAGGTCGAGGACGACGAGGACGAGGACGATGAGGACGAGGACGACGAGGACGAGGACGACGAGGACGACGAGGACGAGGACGAGGACGACGAGGACGACGAGGACGAGGACGACGAGGACGACGAGGACGAGGACGGCGAGGACGAGGACGGCGAGGACGAGGACGACGAGGACGGGGACGACGAGGACGAGGACGACGAGGACGAGGACGACGAGGACGAGGACGACGAGGACGAGGACGACGAGGACGCGGACGACGAGGACGAGGACGACGAGGACGAGGAAGACGAGGACGAGGAAGACGAGGACGAGGACGACGAGGACGAGGACGACGAGGACGAGGACGACGAGGACGAGGACGACGAGGACGAGGACGACGAGGACGAGGACGACGAGGACGAGGACGACGAGGACGAGGACGACGAGGACGAGGACGACGAGGACGAGGACGACGAGGACGAGGACGACGAGGACGAGGACGACGAGGACGACGAGGACGAGGACGACGACGACGACGACGACGAGGACGACGAGGACGAGGACGAGGACGACGACGACGGGGACGAGGACGACGAGGACGACGAGGACGACGAGGACGAGGACGAGGGCGACGAGGACCGCGAGGACGAGGACGACGACGACGAGGACGGGGACGACGAGGACGGGGACGACGAGGACGAGGACGACGAGGACGAGGACGACGAGGACGAGGACGACGACGACGACGAGGACGAGGACGACGAGGACGACGAGGACGAAGACGACGAGGACGACGAGGACGAGGACGACGAGGACGAGGACGACGAGGACGACGAGGACGAGGACGACGAGGACGAGGACGACGAGGACGAGGACGACGAGGACGAGGACGACGAGGACGAGGACGACGAGGACGAGGACGACGAGGACGAGGACGACGAGGACGACGAGGACGAGGACGAGGACGACGAGGACGACGAGGACGACGAGGTCGAGGACGAGGGCGACGAGGACGACGAGGACGAGGACGACGAGGACGAGGACGAGGACGACGAGGACGAGGACGACGAGGACGAGGACGAGGACGACGAGGACGAGGACGACGAGGACGAGGACGACGAGGACGAGGACGACGACGACGACGACGACGAGGACGACGAGGACGAGGACGAGGACGACGACGACGGGGACGAGGGCGACGAGGACGAGGACGACGAGGACGAGGACGACAAGGACGAGGACGACGAGGACGAGGACGACGAGGACGAGGACGACGAGGACGAGGACGACGAGGACGAGGACGACGAGGACGAGGATGAGGACGACGAGGACGAGGACGACGAGGACGAGGACGACGAGGACGAGCACGACGAGGACGAGGACGACGAGGACGAGGACGACGAGGACGAGGACGACGAGGACGAGGACGACGAGGACGAGGACGACGAGGACGAGGACGACGAGGACGACGAGGACGAGGACGACGACGACGAGGACGAGGACGACGAGGACGGGGACGACGAGGACGAGGACGACGAGGACGAGGACGACGAGGACGAGGACGACGAGGACGACGAGGACGACGAGGACGACGAGGACGACGAGGACGACGAGGACGACGAGGACGACGAGGACGAGGACGACGAGGACGAGGACGACGAGGACGAGGACGACGAGGACGACGAGGACGACGAGGACGACGAAGACGAGGACGAGGGCGACGAGGACGACGAGGACGAGGACGACGAGGACGAGCACGATGAGGACGAGGACGACGAGGACGACGAGGACGACGAGGTCGAGGACGACGAGGACGACGAGGTCGAGGACGACGAGGACGAGGACGATGAGGACGAGGACGACGAGGACGACGAGGACGAGGACGACGAGGACGAGGACGACGAGGACGACGAGAACGAGGACGACGAGGACGAGGACGACGAGGACGAGGACGACGAGGACGAGGACGACGAGGACGAGGACGACGAGGACGAGGACGACGAGGACGAGGACGACGAGGACGAGGACGACGAGGACGAGGACGACGAGGACGAGGACGACGAGGACGAGGACGACGACGACGACGACGACGAGGACGACGAGGACGAGGACGACGACGACGGGGACGAGGACGACGAGGACGAGGACGACGAGGACGAGGACGACGAGGACGAGGACGACGACGACGACGACGACGAGGACGACGAGGACGAGGACGACGACGACGGAGACGAGGACGACGAGGACGAGGACGACGAGGACGAGGACGACGAGGACGAGGACGACGAGGACGAGGTCGACGAGGACGACGAGGACGAGGACGACGACGACGAGGACGAGGACGACGAGGACGGGGACGACGAGGACGAGGACGACGAGGACGAGGACGACGAGGACGACGAGGACGACGAGGACGACGAGGACGAGGACGAGGACGACGAGGACGAGGACGACGACGACGAGGACGGGGACGACGAGGACGGGGACGACGAGGACGAGGACGACGAGGACGAGGACGACGAGGACGAGGACGACGACGACGACAAGGACGAGGACGACGAGGACGACGAGGACGAAGACGACGAGGACGACGAGGACGAGGACGACGAGGACGAGGACGACGAGGACGACGAGGACGAGGACGACGAGGACGAGGACGACGAGGACGAGGACGACGAGGACGAGGACGACGAGGACGACGAGGACGAGGACGAGGACGACGAGGACGACGAGGACGACGAGGACGACGAGGTCGAGGACGAGGGCGACGAGGACGACGAGGACGAGGACGACGAGGACGAGGACGACGAGGACGAGGACGACGAGGACGAGGACGACGAGGACGAGGACGACGAGGACGAGGACGACGACGACGACGACGACGAGGACGACGAGGACGAGGACGACGACGACGGGGACGAGGACGACGAGGACGAGGACGACGAGGACGAGGACGACAAGGACGAGGACGACGAGCACGAGGACGACGAGGACGAGGACGAGGACGACGAGGACGAGGACGACGAGGACGAGGACGACGAGGACGACGAGGACGAGGACGACGAGGACGAGCACGACGAGGACGAGGACGACGAGGACGACGAGGACGACGAGGTCGAGGACGACGAGGACGACGAGGTCGAGGACGACGAGGACGAGGACGATGAGGACGAGGGCGACGAGGACGAGGACGACGAGGACGACGAGGACGAGGACGAGGACGACGAGGACGACGAGGACGAGGACGGCGAGGACGAGGACGACGAGGACGGGGACGACGAGGACGAGGACGACGAGGACGAGGACGACGAGGACGAGGACGACGAGGACGAGGACGACGAGGACGAGGAAGACGAGGACGAGGACGACGAGGACGAGGATGACGAGGACGAGGACGACGAGGACGAGGACGACGAGGACGACGAGGACGACGAGGTCGAGGACGACGAGGACGACGAGGACGAGGACGACGAGGACGAGGACGACGAACACGAGGACGACGAGGACGAGGACGACGACGACGGGGACGAGGACGACGAGGACGAGGACGACGAGGACGACGAGGATGACGAGGACGAGGACGACGAGGACGACGAGGACGAGGACGACGAGGACGAGGACGAGGACGACAAGGACGAGGACGACGAGGACGAGGACGACAAGGACGAGGACGACGACGACGGGGACGAGGACGACGAGGACGAGGACGACAAGGACGAGGACGACGAGGACGAGGACGACGAGGACGAGGACGACGAGGACGAGGACGACGAGGACGACGAGGACGAGCACGACGAGGACGAGGACGACGAGGACGACGAGGACGAGGACGAGGACGACGAGGACGACGAGGACGAGGACGACGAGGACGACGAGGACGAGGACGACGACGACGAGGACGACGAGGACGAGGACGACGAGGACGAGGACGACGAGGACGAGGACGACGAGGACGAGGACGACGAGGACGAGGACGACGAGGACGAGGACGAGGACGACGAGGACGAGGACGACGAGGACGAGGACGACGAGGACGAGGACGACGAGGACGAGGACGACGAGGACGAGGACGACGAGGACGTGGACGACGAGGACGAGGACGACGAGGACGAGGACGACGAGGACGAGGACGACGAGGACGAGGACGACGAGGACGAGGACGACGAGGACGAGGACGACGAGGACGAGGACGAGGACGACGAGGACGAGGACGACAAGGACGAGGACGACGAGCACGAGGACGACGAGGACGAGGACGAGGACGACGAGGACGAGGACGACGAGGACGAGGACGACGAGGACGACGAGGACGAGGACGACGAGGACGAGCACGACGAGGACGAGGACGACGAGGACGACGAGGACGACGAGGTCGAGGACGACGAGGACGACGAGGTCGAGGACGACGAGGACGAGGACGATGAGGACGAGGGCGACGAGGACGAGGACGACGAGGACGACGAGGACGAGGACGAGGACGACGAGGACGACGAGGACGAGGACGGCGAGGACGAGGACGACGAGGACGGGGACGACGAGGACGAGGACGACGAGGACGAGGACGACGAGGACGAGGACGACGAGGACGAGGACGACGAGGACGAGGAAGACGAGGACGAGGACGACGAGGACGAGGATGACGAGGACGAGGACGACGAGGACGAGGACGACGAGGACGACGAGGACGACGAGGTCGAGGACGACGAGGACGACGAGGTCGAGGACGACGAGGACGAGGACGACGAGGACGAGGACGACGAGGACGAGGACGACGAGGACGAGGACGACGAGGACGAGGACGACGAGGACGAGGACGACGAGGACGACGAGGACGAGGACGACGAGGACGAGGACGACGAGGACGAGGACGACGAGGACGAGGACGACGAGGACGAGGACGACGAGGACGAGGACGACGAGGACGAGGACGACGAGGACGAGGACGACGAGGACGAGGACGACGAGGACGACGAGGACGAGGACGACGAGGACGAGGACGACGAGGACGAGGACGACGAGGACGAGGACGACGAGGACGACGAGGACGAGGACGACGAGGACGAGGACGACGAGGACGAGGACGACGAGGACGAGGACGACGAGGACGAGGACGACGACGACGACGACGAGGACGACGAGGACGAGGACGAGGACGACGACGACGGGGACGAGGACGACGAGGACGAGGACGACGAGGACGAGGACGACGAGGACGAGGACGACGAGGACGAGGACGACGAGGACGAGGACGACGAGGACGAGGACGAGGTCGACGAGGACGAGGACGACGACGACGAGGACGAGGACGACGAGGACGGGGACGACGAGGACGAGGACGACGAGGACGAGGACGACGAGGACGAGGACGACGAGGGCGACGAGGACGACGAGGACGACGAGGGCGAGGACGACGAGGACGAGGACGACGAGGACGAGGAGGACGACGAGGACGACGAGGACGAGGACGAGGGCGACGAGGACGACGAGGACGACGAGGACGAGGACGAGTACGACGAGGACGAGGACGAGGACGAGGACGAGGACGACGAGGACGACGAGGACGAGGACGACGAGGATGACGAGGACGAGGACGACGAGGACGACGAGGACGAGGACGAGGACGACGAGGACGAGGACGACGAGGACGAGGACGACGAGGACGACGAGAACGAGGACGACGAGAACGAGGACGACGAGGACGAGGACGACGAGGACGAGGACGACGAGGACGAGGACGACGAGGACGAGGACGACGAGGACGAGGACGACGAGGACGAGGACGACGAGGACGAGGACGACGACGACGACGACGACGAGGACGACGAGGACGAGGACGACGACGACGGGGACGAGGACGACGAGGACGAGGACGACGAGGACGACGACGACGAGGACGAGGACGACGAGGACGAGGACGATGAGGACGAGGACGACGAGGACGACGAGGACGAGGACGACGACGACGAGGACGAGGACGACGAGGACGGGGACGACGAGGACGAGGACGACGAGGACGAGGACGACGAGGACGAGGACGACGAGGACGAGGACGACGAGGACGACGAGGACGACGAGGACGACGAGGACGAGGACGACGAGGACGACGAGGACGACGAGGACGACGAAGACGAGGACGACGAAGACGAGGACGAGGGCGACGAGGACGACGAGGACGAGGACGACGAGGACGACGAGGACGAGGACGAGTACGACGAGGACGAGGACGACGAGGACGAGGACGAGGACGAGGACGAGGACGACGAGGACGACGAGGACGAGGACGACGAGGATGACGAGGACGAGGACGACGAGGACGACGAGGACGAGGACGACGAGGACGACGAGAACGAGGACGACGAGGACGAGGACGACGAGGACGAGGACGACGAGGACGAGGACGACGAGGACGAGGACGACGAGGACGAGGACGACGAGGACGAGGACGACGAGGACGAGGACGACGAGGACGAGGACGACGAGGACGAGGACGACGAGGACGAGGACGACGACGACGACGACGACGAGGACGACGAGGACGACGAGGACGAGGACGACGACGACGGGGACGAGGACGACGAGGACGAGGACGACAAGGACGAGGACGACGAGGACGACGAGGACGAGGACGACGACGACGAGGACGAGGACGACGAGGACGGGGACGACGAGGACGAGGACGACGAGGACGAGGACGACGAGGACGAGGACGACGAGGACGAGGACGACGAGGACGACGAGGACGACGAGGACGACGAGGACGAGGACGACGAGGACGAGGACGAGGGCGACGAGGACGACGAGGACGAGGACGAGGACGACGAGGACGACGAGGACGAGGACGACGAGGATGACGAGGACTAGGACGACGAGGACGACGAGGAGGCGGACGACGAGGACGAGGACGAGGACGACGAGGACGAGGACGAGGACGACGAGGACGACGAGGACGAGGACGACGAGGACGAGCACGATGAGGACGAGGACGACGAGGACGACGAGGACGAGGACGAGGACGACGAGGACGACGAGGACGAGGACGGCGAGGACGAGGACGACGAGGACGAGGACGACGAGGACGGGGACGACGAGGACGAGGACGACGAGGACGAGGACGACGAGGACGAGGACGACGAGGACGAGGACGACGAGGACGAGGACGACGAGGACGAGGACGACGAGGACGAGGACGACGAGGACGAGGACGACGAGGACGAGGACGACGAGGACGAGGATGACGAGGACGAGGACGACGAGGACGAGGACGACGAGCACGAGGACGACGACGACGAGGACGAGGACGAGGAACACGAGGACGAGGACGAGGACGACGAGGACGACGAGGACGACGAGGACGAGGACGAGGACCAGGACGACGAGGACGACGAGGACGACGAGGACGAGGACGAGGACGACGAGGACGACGAGGACGAGGACGAGGACGACGACGACGACGACGAGGACGTGGACGACGAGGACGACGAGGACGACGAGGACGAGGACGACGAGGACGACGAGGACGAGGACGACGAGGACGAGGACGACGAGGACGAGGACGACGAGGACGAGGACGACGAGGACGAGGACGACGAGGACGAGGACGACGAGGACGAGGACGACGAGGACGAGGACGACGAGGACGAGGACGACGAGGACGAGGACGACGAGGACGAGGACGACGAGGACGAGGACGAGGACGACGAGGACGACGAGGACGAGGACGAGGACGACGAGGACGACGAGGACGAGGACGACGAGGACGACGAGGACGAGGACGACGAGGACGAGGACGACGAGGACGAGGACGACGAACACGAGGACGACGAGGAGGAGGACGACGACGACGACGACGGGGACGAGGACGACGAGGACGAGGACGACGAGGACGACGAGGATGACGAGGACGAGGACGACGAGGACGACGAGGACGAGGACGACGAGGACGAGGACGAGGACGACAAGGACGAGGACGACGAGGACGAGGACGACAAGGACGAGGACGACGACGACGGGGACGAGGACGACGAGGACGAGGACGACAAGGACGAGGACGACGAGGACGAGGACGACGAGGACGAGGACGACGAGGACGAGGACGACGAGGACGACGAGGACGAGCACGACGAGGACGAGGACGACGAGGACGACGAGGACGAGGACGAGGACGACGAGGACGACGAGGACGAGGACGACGAGGACGACGAGGACGAGGACGACGAGGACGACGAGGACGAGGACGACGACGACGAGGACGACGAGGACGAGGACGACGAGGACGAGGACGACGAGGACGAGGACGACGAGGACGAGGACGACGAGGACGAGGACGACGAGGACGAGGACGACGAGGACGAGGACGACGAGGACGAGGACGACGAGGACGAGGACGACGAGGACGTGGACGACGAGGACGAGGACGACGAGGACGAGGACGACGAGGACGAGGACGACGAGGACGAGGACGACGAGGACGAGGACGACGAGGACGAGGACGACGAGGACGAGGACGACGAGGACGAGGACGACGAGGACGAGGACGACGAGGACGAGGACGACGAGGACGAGGACGACGAGGACGAGGACGACGAGGACGAGGACGACGAGGACGAGGACGACGAGGACGAGGACGACGAGGACGAGGACGACGAGGACGAGGACGACGAGGACGAGGACGACGAGGACGAGGACGAGGACGAGGACGACGAGGACGAGGACGACGAGGACGAGGACGACGAGGACGAGGACGACGACGACGACGACGAGGACGAGGACGACGACCACGAGGACGAGGACGAGGACGACGAAGACGAGGACGAGGACGACGAGGACGACGAGGACGAGGACGAGGACGACGACGAGGACGAGGACGAGGACGACGACGAGGACGAGGACGAGGACGACGACGACGACGACGAGGACGTGGACGACGAGGACGAGGACGGCGAGGACGACGACGACGAGGACGAGGACGACGAGGACGAGGAAGACGAGGACGAGGACGACGAGGACGAGGACGACGAGGACGAGGACGACGAGGACGAGGACGACGAGGACGAGGACGACGAGGACGAGGACGACGAGGACGAGGACGACGAGGACGAGGACGACGAGGACGAGGACGACGAGGACGAGGACGACGAGGACGAGGACGACGAGGACGAGGACGACGAGGACGAGGACGACGACGACGACGACGAGGACGAGGACGACGACCACGAGGACGAGGACGAGGACGACGAGGACGACGAGGACGAGGACGAGGACCAGGACGACGAGGACGACGAGGACGACGAGGACGAGGACGAGGACGACGAGGACGACGAGGACGACGAGGACGACGAGGACGACGAGGTCGAGGACGAGGGCGACGAGGACGACGAGGACGAGGACGACGAGGACGAGGACGAGGACGACGAGGACGAGGACGAGGACGACGAGGACGAGGACGACGAGGACGAGGACGACGAGGACGAGGACGACGAGGACGAGGACGACGAGGACGAGGACGACGAGGACGAGGACGACGAGGACGAGGACGACGAGGTCGAGGACGACGAGGACGAGGACGACGAGGACGAGGACGAGGACGACGAGGACGACGAGGACGAGGACGAGGACGACGAGGACGAGGACGACGACGACGACGAGGACGACGAGGACGACGAGGACGAGGACGACGAGGACGAGGACGACGAGGACGACGAGGACGACGAGGACGACGAGGACGAGGACGAGGGCGACGAGGACGACGAGGACGAGGACGACGAGGACGACGAGGACGAGGACGACGAGGACGACGAGGACGAGGACGAGGACGACGAGGACGACGAGGACGAGGACGACGAGGATGACGAGGACGAGGACGACGAGGACGAGGACGAGGACGACGAGGACGACGAGGACGACGAGGACGACGAGGACGAGGACGACGAGGATGACGAGGACGAGGACGACGAGGACGACGAGGACGAGGACGACGAGGATGACGAGGACGAGGACGACGAGGACGACGAGGACGAGGACGACGAGGACGACGAGGACGAGGACGACGAGGACGAGGACGACGAGGACGAGGACGACGAGAACGAGGACGACGAGGACGAGGACGACGAGGACGAGGACGACGAGGACGAGGACGACGAGGACGAGGACGACGAGGACGAGGACGACGAGGACGAGGACGACGAGGACGAGGACGACGAGGACGAGGACGACGAGGACGAGGACGACGAGGACGAGGAAGACGAGGACGAGGACGACGAGGACGAGGACGACGAGGACGAGGACGACGAGGACGAGGACGACGAGGACGAGGACGACGAGGACGAGGACGACGAGGACGAGGACGACGACCACGAGGACGAGGACGAGGACGACGAGGACGAGGAAGAGGACGACGAGGACGACGAGGACGAGGACGAGGACGAGGACGACGACGACGACGACGAGGACGTGGACGACGAGGACGACGAGGACGAGGACGACGAGGACGAGGAAGACGAGGACGAGGACGACGAGGACGAGGACGACGAGGACGAGGACGACGAGGACGAGGACGACGAGGACGAGGACGACGAGGACGAGGACGACGAGGACGAGGACGACGAGGACGAGGACGACGAGGACGAGGACGACGAGGACGAGGACGACGAGGACGACGAGGACGACGAGGACGACGAGGACGAGGACGACGAGGACGAGGACGACGAGGACGAGGACGACGAGGACGACGAGGTCGAGGACGACGAGGACGAGGACGATGAGGACGAGGACGACGAGGACGAGGACGACGAGGACGACGAGGACGAGGACGAGGACGACGAGGACGACGAGGACGACGAGGACGACGAGGACGAGTACGACGAGGACGACGAGGACGAGGACGACGAGGACGAGGACGAGGACGACGAGGACGAGGACGAGGACGACGAGGACGAGGACGACGAGGACGAGGACGAGGACGACGAGGACGAGGACGACGAGGACGAGGACGACGAGGACGAGGACGACGAGGACGAGGACGACGAGGACGAGGACGACGAGGACGAGGACGAGGACGACGAGGACGACGAGGACGACGAGGACGACGAGGACGAGGACGACGAGGACGAGGAGGACGACGAGGACGACGAGGACGAGGACGAGGGCGACGAGGACGACGAGGACGAGGACGACGAGGACGACGAGGACGAGGACGACGAGGATGACGAGGACGAGGACGACGAGGACGAGGACGAGGACGACGAGGACGACGAGGACGAGGACGACGAGGATGACGAGGACGAGGACGACGAGGACGACGAGGACGAGGACGACGAGGACGAGGACGAGGACGACGAGGACGAGGACGAGGACGACGAGGACGAGGACGACGAGGACGACGAGGACGAGGACGACGAGGACGAGGACGACGAGGACGAGGACGACGAGGACGAGGACGACGAGGACGAGGACGACGACGACGACGAGGACGAGGACGACGAGGACGACGAGGACGAGGACGATGAGGACGACGAGGACGACGAGGACGAGGACGACGAGGACGACGAGGACGAGGACGACGAGGTCGAGGACGACGAGGACGAGGACGACGAGGACGAGGACGACGAGGACGAGGACGAGGACGACGAGGACGAGGACGAGGACGACGAGGACGAGGACGACGAGGACGAGGACGACGAGGACGAGGACGACGAGGACGAGGACGAGGACGACGAGGACGAGGACGACGAGGACGACGAGGACGAGGACGACGAGGACGAGGACGACGAGGACGAGGACGACGAGGACGAGGACGAGGACGACGAGGACGAGGACGACTAGGACGACGAGGTCGAGGACGACGAGGACGACGAGGTCGAGGACGACGAGGACGAGGACGACTAGGACGACGAGGTCGAGGACGACGAGGACGACGAGGTCGAGGACGACGAGGACGAGGACGATGAGGACGAGGACGACGAGGACGAGGACGACGAGGACGACGAGGACGAGGACGAGGACGACGAGGACGACGAGGACGAGGACGACGAGGACGACGAGGACGAGGACGGCGAGGACGAGGACGGCGAGGACGAGGACGGCGAGGACGAGGACGACGAGGACGGGGACGACGAGGACGAGGACGACGAGGACGAGGACGACGAGGACGAGGACGACGAGGACGAGGACGACGAGGACGCGGACGACGAGGACGAGGACGACGAGGACGAGGAAGACGAGGACGAGGAAGACGAGGACGAGGACGACGAGGACGAGGACGACGAGGACGAGGACGACGAGGACGAGGACGACGAGGACGAGGACGACGAGGACGAGGACGACGAGGACGAGGACGACGAGGACGAGGACGACGAGGACGAGGACGACGAGGACGAGGACGACGAGGACGAGGACGACGAGGACGAGGACGACGAGGACGAGGACGACGAGGACGAGGACGACGAGGACGACGAGGACGAGGACGACGACGACGACGACGACGAGGACGACGAGGACGAGGACGAGGACGACGACGACGGGGACGAGGACGACGAGGACGACGAGGACGACGAGGACGAGGACGAGGGCGACGAGGACGACGAGGACGAGGACGACGACGACGAGGACGGGGACGACGAGGACGGGGACGACGAGGACGAGGACGACGAGGACGAGGACGACGAGGACGAGGACGACGACGACGACGAGGACGAGGACGACGAGGACGACGAGGACGAAGACGACGAGGACGACGAGGACGAGGACGACGAGGACGAGGACGACGAGGACGACGAGGACGAGGACGACGAGGACGAGGACGACGAGGACGAGGACGACGAGGACGAGGACGACGAGGACGAGGACGACGAGGACGAGGACGACGAGGACGAGGACGACGAGGACGAGGACGACGAGGACGAGGACGACGAGGACGACGAGGACGAGGACGAGGACGACGAGGACGACGAGGACGACGAGGACGACGAGGTCGAGGACGAGGGCGACGAGGACGAGGACGACGAGGACGAGGACGACGAGGACGAGGACGAGGACGACGAGGACGAGGACGACGAGGACGAGGACGACGAGGACGAGGACGACGAGGACGACGAGGACGAGGACGACGAGGACGAGGACGACGAGGACGAGGACGACGAGGACGAGGACGACGAGGACGAGGACGACGAGGACGAGGACGACGAGGACGAGGACGACGAGGACGAGGACGACGACGACGAGGACGGGGACGACGAGGACGGGGACGACGAGGACGAGGACGACGAGGACGAGGACGACGAGGACGAGGACGACGACGACGACGAGGACGAGGACGACGAGGACGACGAGGACGAAGACGACGAGGACGACGAGGACGAGGACGACGAGGACGAGGACGACGAGGACGACGAGGACGAGGACGACGAGGACGAGGACGACGAGGACGAGGACGACGAGGACGAGGACGACGAGGACGACGAGGACGAGGACGAGGACGACGAGGACGACGAGGACGACGAGGACGACGAGGTCGAGGACGAGGGCGACGAGGACGACGAGGACGAGGACGACGAGGACGAGGGCGACGAGGACGAGGACGACGAGGACGAGGACGACGAGGACGAGGACGACGAGGACGAGGACGACGACGACGACGACGACGAGGACGACGAGGACGAGGACGACGACGACGGGGACGAGGACGACGAGGACGAGGACGACGAGGACGAGGACGACAAGGACGAGGACGACGAGCACGAGGACGACGAGGACGAGGACGAGGACGACGAGGACGAGGACGACGAGGACGAGGACGACGAGGACGACGAGGACGAGGACGACGAGGACGAGCACGACGAGGACGAGGACGACGAGGACGACGAGGACGACGAGGTCGAGGACGACGAGGACGACGAGGTCGAGGACGACGAGGACGAGGACGATGAGGACGAGGGCGACGAGGACGAGGACGACGAGGACGAGGACGAGGACGACGAGGACGACGAGGACGAGGACGGCGAGGACGAGGACGACGAGGACGGGGACGACGAGGACGAGGACGACGAGGACGAGGACGACGAGGACGAGGACGACGAGGACGAGGAAGACGAGGACGAGGACGACGAGGACGAGGATGACGAGGACGAGGACGACGAGGACGAGGACGACGAGGACGACGAGGACGACGAGGTCGAGGACGACGAGGACGACGAGGTCGAGGACGACGAGGACGAGGACGACGAGGACGAGGACGACGAGGACGAGGACGACGAGGACGAGGACGACGAGGACGACGAGGACGAGGACGACGAGGACGAGGACGACGAGGACGAGGACGACGAGGACGAGGACGACGAGGACGAGGACGACGAGGACGAGGACGACGAGGACGAGGACGACGAGGACGAGGACGACGAGGACGAGGACGACGAGGACGAGGACGACGAGGACGAGGACGACGAGGACGACGAGGACGAGGACGACGAGGACGAGGACGACGAGGACGAGGACGACGAGGACGACGAGGACGAGGACGACGAGGACGAGGACGACGAGGACGAGGACGACGAGGACGAGGACGATGAGGACGAGGACGACGAGGACGAGGACGACGAGGACGAGGACGACGAGGACGAGGACGACGACGACGACGACGAGGACGACGAGGACGAGGACGAGGACGACGACGACGGGGACGAGGACGACGAGGACGAGGACGACGAGGACGAGGACGACGAGGACGAGGACGACGAGGACGAGGACGACGAGGACGAGGACGACGAGGACGAGGACGACGAGGACGAGGACGACGAGGACGAGGACGAGGTCGACGAGGACGAGGACGACGACGACGAGGACGAGGACGACGAGGACGGGGACGACGAGGACGAGGACGACGAGGACGAGGACGACGAGGACGAGGACGACGAGGGCGACGAGGACGACGAGGACGACGAGGGCGAGGACGACGAGGACGAGGACGACGAGGACGAGGACGACGAGGACGAGGAGGACGACGAGGACGACGAGGACGAGGACGAGGGCGACGAGGACGACGAGGACGACGAGGACGAGGACGAGGACGAGGACGAGGACGACGAGGACGACGAGGACGAGGACGACGAGGACGACGAGGACGAGGACGACGAGGACGACGAGGACGACGAGGACGACGAGGACGAGGACGAGGGCGACGAGGACGACGAGGACGAGGACGACGAGGACGACGAGGACGAGGACGACGAGGACGACGAGGACGAGGACGAGGACGACGAGGACGACGAGGACGAGGACGACGAGGATGACGAGGACGAGGACGACGAGGACGAGGACGAGGACGACGAGGACGACGAGGACGACGAGGACGACGAGGACGAGGACGACGAGGATGACGAGGACGAGGACGACGAGGACGACGAGGACGAGGACGACGAGGATGACGAGGACGAGGACGACGAGGACGACGAGGACGAGGACGACGAGGACGACGAGGACGAGGACGACGAGGACGAGGACGACGAGGACGAGGACGACGAGAACGAGGACGACGAGGACGAGGACGACGAGGACGAGGACGACGAGGACGAGGACGACGAGGACGAGGACGACGAGGACGAGGACGACGAGGACGAGGACGACGAGGACGAGGACGACGAGGACGAGGACGACGAGGACGAGGACGACGAGGACGAGGAAGACGAGGACGAGGACGACGAGGACGAGGACGACGAGGACGAGGACGACGAGGACGAGGACGACGAGGACGAGGACGACGAGGACGAGGACGACGAGGACGAGGACGACGACCACGAGGACGAGGACGAGGACGACGAGGACGAGGAAGAGGACGACGAGGACGACGAGGACGAGGACGAGGACGAGGACGACGACGACGACGACGAGGACGTGGACGACGAGGACGACGAGGACGAGGACGACGAGGACGAGGAAGACGAGGACGAGGACGACGAGGACGAGGACGACGAGGACGAGGACGACGAGGACGAGGACGACGAGGACGAGGACGACGAGGACGAGGACGACGAGGACGAGGACGACGAGGACGAGGACGACGAGGACGAGGACGACGAGGACGAGGACGACGAGGACGACGAGGACGACGAGGACGACGAGGACGAGGACGACGAGGACGAGGACGACGAGGACGAGGACGACGAGGACGACGAGGTCGAGGACGACGAGGACGAGGACGATGAGGACGAGGACGACGAGGACGAGGACGACGAGGACGACGAGGACGAGGACGAGGACGACGAGGACGACGAGGACGACGAGGACGACGAGGACGAGTACGACGAGGACGACGAGGACGAGGACGACGAGGACGAGGACGAGGACGACGAGGACGAGGACGAGGACGACGAGGACGAGGACGACGAGGACGAGGACGAGGACGACGAGGACGAGGACGACGAGGACGAGGACGACGAGGACGAGGACGACGAGGACGAGGACGACGAGGACGAGGACGACGAGGACGAGGACGAGGACGACGAGGACGACGAGGACGACGAGGACGACGAGGACGAGGACGACGAGGACGAGGAGGACGACGAGGACGACGAGGACGAGGACGAGGGCGACGAGGACGACGAGGACGAGGACGACGAGGACGACGAGGACGAGGACGACGAGGATGACGAGGACGAGGACGACGAGGACGAGGACGAGGACGACGAGGACGACGAGGACGAGGACGACGAGGATGACGAGGACGAGGACGACGAGGACGACGAGGACGAGGACGACGAGGACGAGGACGAGGACGACGAGGACGAGGACGAGGACGACGAGGACGAGGACGACGAGGACGACGAGGACGAGGACGACGAGGACGAGGACGACGAGGACGAGGACGACGAGGACGAGGACGACGAGGACGAGGACGACGACGACGACGAGGACGAGGACGACGAGGACGACGAGGACGAGGACGATGAGGACGACGAGGACGACGAGGACGAGGACGACGAGGACGACGAGGACGAGGACGACGAGGTCGAGGACGACGAGGACGAGGACGACGAGGACGAGGACGACGAGGACGAGGACGAGGACGACGAGGACGAGGACGAGGACGACGAGGACGAGGACGACGAGGACGAGGACGACGAGGACGAGGACGACGAGGACGAGGACGAGGACGACGAGGACGAGGACGACGAGGACGAGGACGACGAGGACGACGAGGACGAGGACGACGAGGACGAGGACGACGAGGACGAGGACGACGAGGACGAGGACGAGGACGACGAGGACGAGGACGACTAGGACGACGAGGTCGAGGACGACGAGGACGAGGACGACTAGGACGACGAGGTCGAGGACGACGAGGACGACGAGGTCGAGGACGACGAGGACGAGGACGATGAGGACGAGGACGACGAGGACGAGGACGACGAGGACGACGAGGACGAGGACGAGGACGACGAGGACGACGAGGACGAGGACGACGAGGACGACGAGGACGAGGACGGCGAGGACGAGGACGGCGAGGACGAGGACGGCGAGGACGAGGACGACGAGGACGGGGACGACGAGGACGAGGACGACGAGGACGAGGACGACGAGGACGAGGACGACGAGGACGAGGACGACGAGGACGCGGACGACGAGGACGAGGACGACGAGGACGAGGAAGACGAGGACGAGGAAGACGAGGACGAGGACGACGAGGACGAGGACGACGAGGACGAGGACGACGAGGACGAGGACGACGAGGACGAGGACGACGAGGACGAGGACGACGAGGACGAGGACGACGAGGACGAGGACGACGAGGACGAGGACGACGAGGACGAGGACGACGAGGACGAGGACGACGAGGACGAGGACGACGAGGACGAGGACGACGAGGACGAGGACGACGAGGACGAGGACGACGAGGACGACGAGGACGAGGACGACGACGACGACGACGACGAGGACGACGAGGACGAGGACGAGGACGACGACGACGGGGACGAGGACGACGAGGACGACGAGGACGACGAGGACGAGGACGAGGGCGACGAGGACGACGAGGACGAGGACGACGACGACGAGGACGGGGACGACGAGGACGGGGACGACGAGGACGAGGACGACGAGGACGAGGACGACGAGGACGAGGACGACGACGACGACGAGGACGAGGACGACGAGGACGACGAGGACGAAGACGACGAGGACGACGAGGACGAGGACGACGAGGACGAGGACGACGAGGACGACGAGGACGAGGACGACGAGGACGAGGACGACGAGGACGAGGACGACGAGGACGAGGACGACGAGGACGAGGACGACGAGGACGAGGACGACGAGGACGAGGACGACGAGGACGAGGACGACGAGGACGAGGACGACGAGGACGACGAGGACGAGGACGAGGACGACGAGGACGACGAGGACGACGAGGACGACGAGGTCGAGGACGAGGGCGACGAGGACGAGGACGACGAGGACGAGGACGACGAGGACGAGGACGAGGACGACGAGGACGAGGACGACGAGGACGAGGACGACGAGGACGAGGACGACGAGGACGACGAGGACGAGGACGACGAGGACGAGGACGACGAGGACGAGGACGACGAGGACGAGGACGACGAGGACGAGGACGACGAGGACGAGGACGACGAGGACGAGGACGACGAGGACGAGGACGACGACGACGAGGACGGGGACGACGAGGACGGGGACGACGAGGACGAGGACGACGAGGACGAGGACGACGAGGACGAGGACGACGACGACGACGAGGACGAGGACGACGAGGACGACGAGGACGAAGACGACGAGGACGACGAGGACGAGGACGACGAGGACGAGGACGACGAGGACGACGAGGACGAGGACGACGAGGACGAGGACGACGAGGACGAGGACGACGAGGACGAGGACGACGAGGACGACGAGGACGAGGACGAGGACGACGAGGACGACGAGGACGACGAGGACGACGAGGTCGAGGACGAGGGCGACGAGGACGACGAGGACGAGGACGACGAGGACGAGGGCGACGAGGACGAGGACGACGAGGACGAGGACGACGAGGACGAGGACGACGAGGACGAGGACGACGACGACGACGACGACGAGGACGACGAGGACGAGGACGACGACGACGGGGACGAGGACGACGAGGACGAGGACGACGAGGACGAGGACGACAAGGACGAGGACGACGAGCACGAGGACGACGAGGACGAGGACGAGGACGACGAGGACGAGGACGACGAGGACGAGGACGACGAGGACGACGAGGACGAGGACGACGAGGACGAGCACGACGAGGACGAGGACGACGAGGACGACGAGGACGACGAGGTCGAGGACGACGAGGACGACGAGGTCGAGGACGACGAGGACGAGGACGATGAGGACGAGGGCGACGAGGACGAGGACGACGAGGACGAGGACGAGGACGACGAGGACGACGAGGACGAGGACGGCGAGGACGAGGACGACGAGGACGGGGACGACGAGGACGAGGACGACGAGGACGAGGACGACGAGGACGAGGACGACGAGGACGAGGAAGACGAGGACGAGGACGACGAGGACGAGGATGACGAGGACGAGGACGACGAGGACGAGGACGACGAGGACGACGAGGACGACGAGGTCGAGGACGACGAGGACGACGAGGTCGAGGACGACGAGGACGAGGACGACGAGGACGAGGACGACGAGGACGAGGACGACGAGGACGAGGACGACGAGGACGAGGACGACGAGGACGACGAGGACGAGGACGACGAGGACGAGGACGACGAGGACGAGGACGACGAGGACGAGGACGACGAGGACGAGGACGACGAGGACGAGGACGACGAGGACGAGGACGACGAGGACGAGGACGACGAGGACGAGGACGACGAGGACGAGGACGACGAGGACGACGAGGACGAGGACGACGAGGACGAGGACGACGAGGACGAGGACGACGAGGACGACGAGGACGAGGACGACGAGGACGAGGACGACGAGGACGAGGACGACGAGGACGAGGACGATGAGGACGAGGACGACGAGGACGAGGACGACGAGGACGAGGACGACGAGGACGAGGACGACGACGACGACGACGAGGACGACGAGGACGAGGACGAGGACGACGACGACGGGGACGAGGACGACGAGGACGAGGACGACGAGGACGAGGACGACGAGGACGAGGACGACGAGGACGAGGACGACGAGGACGAGGACGACGAGGACGAGGACGACGAGGACGAGGACGACGAGGACGAGGACGAGGTCGACGAGGACGAGGACGACGACGACGAGGACGAGGACGACGAGGACGGGGACGACGAGGACGAGGACGACGAGGACGAGGACGACGAGGACGAGGACGACGAGGGCGACGAGGACGACGAGGACGACGAGGGCGAGGACGACGAGGACGAGGACGACGAGGACGAGGAGGACGACGAGGACGACGAGGACGAGGACGAGGGCGACGAGGACGACGAGGACGACGAGGACGAGGACGAGTACGACGAGGACGAGGACGAGGACGAGGACGAGGACGACGAGGACGACGAGGACGAGGACGACGAGGATGACGAGGACGAGGACGACGAGGACGACGAGGACGAGGACGACGAGGACGAGGACGACGAGGACGACGAGGACGAGGACGACGAGGACGAGGACGACGAGGACGACGAGAACGAGGACGACGAGAACGAGGACGACGAGGACGAGGACGACGAGGACGAGGACGACGAGGACGAGGACGACGAGGACGAGGACGACGAGGACGAGGACGACGACGACGACGACGACGAGGACGACGAGGACGAGGACGACGACGACGGGGACGAGGACGACGAGGACGAGGACGACGAGGACGACGACGACGAGGACGAGGACGACGAGGACGAGGACGATGAGGACGAGGACGACGAGGACGACGAGGACGAGGACGACGACGACGAGGACGAGGACGACGAGGACGGGGACGACGAGGACGAGGACGACGAGGACGAGGACGACGAGGACGAGGACGACGAGGACGAGGACGACGAGGACGACGAGGACGAGGACGACGAGGACGACGAGGACGACGAGGACGACGAGGACGACGAGGACGAGGACGACGAGGACGAGGACGACGAGGACGACGAGGACGACGAGGACGACGAAGACGAGGACGACGAAGACGAGGACGAGGGCGACGAGGACGACGAGGACGAGGACGACGAGGACGACGAGGACGAGGACGAGTACGACGAGGACGAGGACGACGAGGACGAGGACGAGGACGAGGACGAGGACGACGAGGACGACGAGGACGAGGACGACGAGGATGACGAGGACGAGGACGACGAGGACGACGAGGACGAGGACGACGAGGACGACGAGAACGAGGACGACGAGGACGAGGACGACGAGGACGAGGACGACGAGGACGAGGACGACGAGGACGAGGACGACGAGGACGAGGACGACGAGGACGAGGACGACGAGGACGAGGACGACGAGGACGAGGACGACGAGGACGAGGACGACGAGGACGAGGACGACGACGACGACGACGACGAGGACGACGAGGACGAGGACGACGACGACGGGGACGAGGACGACGAGGACGAGGACGACAAGGACGAGGACGACGAGGACGACGAGGACGAGGACGACGACGACGAGGACGAGGACGACGAGGACGGGGACGACGAGGACGAGGACGACGAGGACGAGGACGACGAGGACGAGGACGACGAGGACGAGGACGACGAGGACGACGAGGACGACGAGGACGACGAGGACGACGAGGACGAGGACGACGAGGACGAGGACGAGGGCGACGAGGACGACGAGGACGAGGACGAGGACGACGAGGACGACGAGGACGAGGACGACGAGGATGACGAGGACTAGGACGACGAGGACGACGAGGAGGCGGACGACGAGGACGAGGACGAGGACGACGAGGACGAGGACGAGGACGACGAGGACGACGAGGACGAGGACGACGAGGACGAGCACGATGAGGACGAGGACGACGAGGACGACGAGGACGAGGACGAGGACGACGAGGACGACGAGGACGAGGACGGCGAGGACGAGGACGACGAGGACGAGGACGACGAGGACGGGGACGACGAGGACGAGGACGACGAGGACGAGGACGACGAGGACGAGGACGACGAGGACGAGGACGACGAGGACGAGGACGACGAGGACGAGGACGACGAGGACGAGGACGACGAGGACGAGGACGACGAGGACGAGGACGACGAGGACGAGGACGACGAGGACGAGGACGACGAGGACGAGGACGACGAGCACGAGGACGACGACGACGAGGACGAGGACGAGGAACACGAGGACGAGGACGAGGACGACGAGGACGCCGAGGACGACGAGGACGAGGACGAGGACCAGGACGACGAGGACGACGAGGACGACGAGGACGAGGACGAGGACGACGAGGACGACGAGGACGAGGACGAGGACGACGACGACGACGACGAGGACGTGGACGACGAGGACGACGAGGACGACGAGGACGAGGACGACGAGGACGAGGACGACGAGGACGAGGACGACGAGGACGAGGACGACGAGGACGAGGACGACGAGGACGAGGACGACGAGGACGAGGACGACGAGGACGAGGACGACGAGGACGAGGACGACGAGGACGAGGACGAGGACGACGAGGACGACGAGGACGAGGACGAGGACGACGAGGACGACGAGGACGAGGACGACGAGGACGACGAGGACGAGGACGACGAGGACGAGGACGACGAGGACGAGGACGACGAACACGAGGACGACGAGGACGAGGACGACGACGACGGGGACGAGGACGACGAGGACGAGGACGACGAGGACGACGAGGATGACGAGGACGAGGACGACGAGGACGACGAGGACGAGGACGACGAGGACGAGGACTAGGACGACAAGGACGAGGACGACGAGGACGAGGACGACAAGGACGAGGACGACGACGACGGGGACGAGGACGACGAGGACGAGGACGACAAGGACGAGGACGACGAGGACGAGGACGACGAGGACGAGGACGACGAGGACGAGGACGACGAGGACGACGAGGACGAGCACGACGAGGACGAGGACGACGAGGACGACGAGGACGAGGACGAGGACGACGAGGACGACGAGGACGAGGACGACGAGGACGACGAGGACGAGGACGACGACGACGAGGACGACGAGGACGAGGACGACGAGGACGAGGACGACGAGGACGAGGACGACGAGGACGAGGACGACGAGGACGAGGACGACGAGGACGAGGACGACGAGGACGAGGACGACGAGGACGAGGACGACGAGGACGAGGACGACGAGGACGAGGACGACGAGGACGTGGACGACGAGGACGAGGACGACGAGGACGAGGACGACGAGGACGAGGACGACGAGGACGAGGACGACGAGGACGAGGACGACGAGGACGAGGACGACGAGGACGAGGACGACGAGGACGAGGACGACGAGGACGAGGACGACGAGGACGAGGACGACGAGGACGAGGACGACGAGGACGAGGACGACGAGGACGAGGACGACGAGGACGAGGACGACGAGGACGAGGACGACGAGGACGAGGACGACGAGGACGAGGACGACGAGGACGAGGACGACGAGGACGAGGACGACGAGGACGAGGACGACGAGGACGAGGACGACGAGGACGAGGACGACGAGGACGAGGACGAGGACGAGGACGACGAGGACGAGGACGACGAGGACGAGGACGACGAGGACGAGGACGACGACGACGACGACGAGGACGAGGACGACGACCACGAGGACGAGGACGAGGACGACGAAGACGAGGACGAGGACGACGAGGACGACGAGGACGAGGACGAGGACGACGACGAGGACGAGGACGAGGACGACGACGAGGACGAGGACGAGGACGACGACGACGACGACGAGGACGTGGACGACGAGGACGAGGACGGCGAGGACGACGACGACGAGGACGAGGACGACGAGGACGAGGAAGACGAGGACGAGGACGACGAGGACGAGGACGACGAGGACGAGGACGACGAGGACGAGGACGACGAGGACGAGGACGACGAGGACGAGGACGACGAGGACGAGGACGACGAGGACGAGGACGACGAGGACGAGGACGACGAGGACGAGGACGACGAGGACGAGGACGACGAGGACGAGGACGACGAGGACGAGGACGACGAGGACGAGGACGACGACGACGACGACGAGGACGAGGACGACGACCACGAGGACGAGGACGAGGACGACGAGGACGACGAGGACGAGGACGAGGACCAGGACGACGAGGACGACGAGGACGACGAGGACGAGGACGAGGACGACGAGGACGACGAGGACGACGAGGACGACGAGGACGACGAGGTCGAGGACGAGGGCGACGAGGACGACGAGGACGAGGACGACGAGGACGAGGACGAGGACGACGAGGACGAGGACGAGGACGACGAGGACGAGGACGACGAGGACGAGGACGACGAGGACGAGGACGACGAGGACGAGGACGACGAGGACGAGGACGACGAGGACGAGGACGACGAGGACGAGGACGACGAGGTCGAGGACGACGAGGACGAGGACGACGAGGACGAGGACGAGGACGACGAGGACGACGAGGACGAGGACGAGGACGACGAGGACGAGGACGACGACGACGACGAGGACGACGAGGACGACGAGGACGAGGACGACGAGGACGAGGACGACGAGGACGACGAGGACGACGAGGACGACGAGGACGAGGACGAGGGCGACGAGGACGACGAGGACGAGGACGACGAGGACGACGAGGACGAGGACGACGAGGACGACGAGGACGAGGACGAGGACGACGAGGACGACGAGGACGAGGACGACGAGGATGACGAGGACGAGGACGACGAGGACGAGGACGAGGACGTGGACGACGAGGACGACGAGGACGAGGACGACGAGGACGAGGAAGACGAGGACGAGGACGACGAGGACGAGGACGACGAGGACGAGGACGACGAGGACGAGGACGACGAGGACGAGGACGACGAGGACGAGGACGACGAGGACGAGGACGACGAGGACGAGGACGACGAGGACGAGGACGACGAGGACGAGGACGACGACGACGACGACGAGGACGAGGACGACGACCACGAGGACGAGGACGAGGACGACGAGGACGACGAGGACGACGAGGACGACGAGGACGAGGACGACGAGGACGAGGAGGACGACGAGGACGACGAGGACGAGGACGAGGGCGACGAGGACGACGAGGACGAGGACGACGAGGACGACGAGGACGAGGACGACGAGGATGACGAGGACGAGGACGACGAGGACGAGGACGAGGACGACGAGGACGACGAGGACGAGGACGACGAGGATGACGAGGACGAGGACGACGAGGACGACGAGGACGAGGACGACGAGGACGAGGACGAGGACGACGAGGACGAGGACGAGGACGACGAGGACGAGGACGACGAGGACGACGAGGACGAGGACGACGAGGACGAGGACGACGAGGACGAGGACGACGAGGACGAGGACGACGAGGACGAGGACGACGAGGACGAGGACGACGAGGACGAGGACGACGAGGACGAGGACGACGAGGACGAGGACGACGACGACGACGAGGACGAGGACGACGAGGACGACGAGGACGAGGACGATGAGGACGACGAGGACGACGAGGACGAGGACGACGAGGACGACGAGGACGAGGACGACGAGGTCGAGGACGACGAGGACGAGGACGACGAGGACGAGGACGACGAGGACGAGGACGAGGACGACGAGGACGAGGACGAGGACGACGAGGACGAGGACGACGAGGACGAGGACGACGAGGACGAGGACGACGAGGACGAGGACGAGGACGACGAGGACGAGGACGACGAGGACGAGGACGAGGACGACGAGGACGAGGACGAGGACGACGAGGACGAGGACGACTAGGACGACGAGGTCGAGGACGACGAGGACGACGAGGTCGAGGACGACGAGGACGAGGACGATGAGGACGAGGACGACGAGGACGAGGACGACGAGGACGACGAGGACGAGGACGAGGACGACGAGGACGACGAGGACGAGGACGACGAGGACGACGAGGACGAGGACGGCGAGGACGAGGACGGCGAGGACGAGGACGACGAGGACGGGGACGACGAGGACGAGGACGACGAGGACGAGGACGACGAGGACGAGGACGACGAGGACGAGGACGACGAGGACGCGGACGACGAGGACGAGGACGACGAGGACGAGGAAGACGAGGACGAGGAAGACGAGGACGAGGACGACGAGGACGAGGACGACGAGGACGAGGACGACGAGGACGAGGACGACGAGGACGAGGACGACGAGGACGAGGACGACGAGGACGAGGACGACGAGGACGAGGACGACGAGGACGAGGACGACGAGGACGAGGACGACGAGGACGAGGACGACGAGGACGAGGACGACGAGGACGAGGACGACGAGGACGAGGACGACGAGGACGACGAGGACGAGGACGACGACGACGACGACGACGAGGACGACGAGGACGAGGACGAGGACGACGACGACGGGGACGAGGACGACGAGGACGACGAGGACGACGAGGACGAGGACGAGGGCGACGAGGACGACGAGGACGAGGACGACGACGACGAGGACGGGGACGACGAGGACGGGGACGACGAGGACGAGGACGACGAGGACGAGGACGACGAGGACGAGGACGACGACGACGACGAGGACGAGGACGACGAGGACGACGAGGACGAAGACGACGAGGACGACGAGGACGAGGACGACGAGGACGAGGACGACGAGGACGACGAGGACGAGGACGACGAGGACGAGGACGACGAGGACGAGGACGACGAGGACGAGGACGACGAGGACGAGGACGACGAGGACGAGGACGACGAGGACGAGGACGACGAGGACGACGAGGACGAGGACGAGGACGACGAGGACGACGAGGACGACGAGGACGACGAGGTCGAGGACGAGGGCGACGAGGACGACGAGGACGAGGACGACGAGGACGAGGACGAGGACGACGAGGACGAGGACGACGAGGACGAGGACGAGGACGACGAGGACGAGGACGACGAGGA
The DNA here is from genome assembly GCA_944738655.2 of Andrena hattorfiana. NCBI lineage: Eukaryota > Metazoa > Arthropoda > Insecta > Hymenoptera > Andrenidae > Andrena > Andrena hattorfiana. The sequence continues at coordinate 20,442,654 of OX122893.2, read as the reverse complement.
CGAGGACGACGAGGACGAGGACGACGAGGACGACGAGGACGAGGACGACGAGGACGAGGACGACGAGGACGAGGACGACGAGGACGAGGACGACGAGGACGAGGACGACGAGGACGACGAGGACGAGGACGACGAGGACGAGGACGACGAGGACGAGGACGACGAGGACGAGGACGACGAGGACGAGGACGACGAGTACGAGGACGACGAGGACGAGGACGACGAGGACGAGGACGACGAGGACGAGGACGACGAGGACGAGGACGAGGACGACGAGGACGAGGACGACGAGGACGAGGACGACGAGGACGAGCACGACGAGGACGATGACGACGAGGACGAGGACGACGAGGACGAGGACGACGAGGACCAGGACGACGAGGACGAGGACGACGAGGATGAGGACGACGAGGACGCGGACGACGAGGACGAGGACGACGAGGACGAGGAAGACGAGGACGAGGAAGACGAGGACGAGGACGACGAGGACGAGGACGACGAGGACGAGGACGACGAGGACGACGAGGACGAGGACGACGAGGACCAGGACGACGAGGACGAGGACGACGAGGACGAGGACGACGAGGACGAGGACGACGAGGACGAGGACGACGAGGACGAGGACGACGAGGACGAGGACGACGAGGACGAGGACGACGAGGACGAGGACGACGAGGACGACGAGGACGAGGACGACGACGACGACGACGACGAGGACGACGAGGACGAGGACGAGGACGACGACGACGGGGACGAGGACGACGAGGACGACGAGGACGACGAGGACGAGGACGAGGGCGACGAGGACGACGAGGACGAGGACGACGACGACGAGGACGGGGACGACGAGGACGGGGACGACGAGGACGAGGACGACGAGGACGAGGACGACGAGGACGAGGACGACGACGACGACGAGGACGAGGACGACGAGGACGACGAGGACGAAGACGACGAGGACGACGAGGACGAGGACGACGAGGACGAGGACGACGAGGACGACGAGGACGAGGACGACGAGGACGAGGACGACGAGGACGAGGACGACGAGGACGAGGACGACGAGGACGAGGACGACGAGGACGAGGACGACGAGGACGAGGACGACGAGGACGAGGACGACGAGGACGACGAGGACGAGGACGAGGACGACGAGGACGACGAGGACGACGAGGACGACGAGGACGACGAGGACGACGAGGTCGAGGACGAGGGCGACGAGGACGACGAGGACGAGGACGACGAGGACGAGGACGAGGACGACGAGGACGAGGACGACGAGGACGAGGACGAGGACGACGAGGACGAGGACGACGAGGACGAGGACGACGAGGACGAGGACGACGACGACGACGACGACGAGGACGACGAGGACGAGGACGAGGACGACGACGACGGGGACGAGGACGACGAGGACGAGGACGACGAGGACGAGGACGACAAGGACGAGGACGACGAGGACGAGGACGACGAGGACGAGGACGACGAGGACGAGGACGACGAGGACGAGGACGACGAGGACGAGGACGAGGACGACGAGGACGAGGACGAGGACGACGAGGACGAGGACGACGAGGACGAGGACGATGACGACGAGGACGAGGACGACGAGGACGAGGACGACGAGGACGAGGACGACGAGGACGAGGACGACGAGGACGAGGACGACGAGGACGACGAGGACGAGGACGACGACGACGAGGACGAGGCCGACGAGGACGGGGACGACGAGGACGAGGACGACGAGGACGAGGACGACGAGGACGAGGACGACGAGGACGACGAGGACGACGAGGACGACGAGGACGAGGACGACGAGGACGAGGACGACGAGGACGAGGACGACGAGGACGACGAGGACGACGAGGACGACGAAGACGAGGACGAGGGCGACGAGGACGACGAGGACGAGGACGACGAGGACGAGCACGATGAGGACGAGGACGACGAGGACGACGAGGACGACGAGGTCGAGGACGACGAGGACGACGAGGTCGAGGACGACGAGGACGAGGACGATGAGGACGAGGACGACGAGGACGACGAGGACGAGGACGACGAGGACGAGGACGACGAGGACGAGGACGACGAGGACGACGAGAACGAGGACGACGAGGACGAGGACGACGAGGACGACGAGGACGAGGACGACGAGGACGAGGACGACGAGGACGAGGACGACGAGGACGAGGACGACGAGGACGACGAGGACGAGGACGAGGACGACGAGGACGACGAGGACGACGAGGACGACGAGGACGACGAGGTCGAGGACGAGGGCGACGAGGACGACGAGGACGAGGACGACGAGGACGAGGACGACGAGGACGAGGACGACGAGGACGAGGACGACGAGGACGAGGACGACGAGGACGAGGACGACGACGACGACGACGACGAGGACGACGAGGACGACGAGGACGAAGACGACGAGGACGACGAGGACGAGGACGACGAGGACGAGGACGACGAGGACGACGAGGACGAGGACGACGAGGACGAGGACGACGAGGACGAGGACGACGAGGACGAGGACGACGAGGACGAGGACGACGAGGACGAGGACGACGAGGACGACGAGGACGAGGACGAGGACGACGAGGACGACGAGGACGACGAGGACGACGAGGACGACGAGGTCGAGGACGAGGGCGACGAGGACGACGAGGACGAGGACGACGAGGACGAGGACGACGAGGACGAGGACGACGAGGACGAGGACGACGAGGACGAGGACGACGAGGACGAGGACGACGACGACGACGACGACGAGGACGACGAGGACGAGGACGACGACGACGGGGACGAGGACGACGAGGACGAGGACGACGAGGACGAGGACGACAAGGACGAGGACGACGAGCACGAGGACGAGGACGACGAGGACGAGGACGACGAGGACGAGGACGACGAGGACGACGAGGACGAGGACGACGAGGACGAGCACGACGAGGACGAGGACGACGAGGACGACGAGGACGACGAGGTCGAGGACGACGAGGACGACGAGGTCGAGGACGACGAGGACGAGGACGATGAGGACGACGAGGACGAGGACGAGGACGACGAGGACGACGAGGACGAGGACGGCGAGGACGAGGACGACGAGGACGGGGACGACGAGGACGAGGACGACGAGGACGGGGACGACGAGGACGAGGACGACGAGGACGAGGACGACGAGGACGAGGACGACGAGGACGAGGAAGACGAGGACGAGGACGACGAGGACGAGGATGACGAGGACGAGGATGACGAGGACGACGAGGACGACGAGGTCGAGGACGACGAGGACGACGAGGTCGAGGACGACGAGGACGAGGACGATGAGGACGAGGACGACGAGGACGAGGACGACGAGGACGACGAGGACGAGGACGAGGACGACGAGGACGACGAGGACGAGGACGGCGAGGACGAGGACGAGGACGACGAGGACGAGGACGACGAGGACGAGGACGACGAGGACGAGGACGACGAGGACGAGGACGACGAGGACGAGGAAGACGAGGACGAGGACGACGAGGACGAGGACGACGAGGACGAGGACGACGAGGACGAGGACGACGAGGACGAGGACGACGAGGACGAGGACGACGAGGACGAGGACGACGAGGACGAGGACGACGAGGACGAGGACGACGAGGACGAGGACGACGAGGACGAGGACGACGAGGACGAGGACGACGAGGACGAGGACGACGAGGACGAGGACGACGAGGACGACGAGGACGAGGACGACGAGGACGAGGACGCCGAGGACGAGGACGACGAGGACGAGGACGACGAGGACGAGGACGACGAGGACGAGGACGACGAGGACGAGGACGACGAGGACGAGGACGACGAGGACGAGGACGACGAGGACGACGAGGACGAGGACGACGAGGACGACGAGGACGACGAGGACGACGAAGACGAGGACGAGGGCGACGAGGACGACGAGGACGAGGACGACGAGGACGAGCACGATGAGGACGAGGACGACGAGGACGACGAGGACGACGAGGTCGAGGACGACGAGGACGACGAGGTCGAGGACGACGAGGACGAGGACGATGAGGACGAGGACGACGAGGACGACGAGGACGAGGACGACGAGGACGAGGACGACGAGGACGAGGACGACGAGGACGACGAGAACGAGGACGACGAGGACGAGGACGACGAGGACGACGAGGACGAGGACGACGAGGACGAGGACGACGAGGACGAGGACGACGAGGACGAGGACGACGAGGACGACGAGGACGAGGACGAGGACGACGAGGACGACGAGGACGACGAGGACGACGAGGACGACGAGGTCGAGGACGAGGGCGACGAGGACGACGAGGACGAGGACGACGAGGACGAGGACGACGAGGACGAGGACGACGAGGACGAGGACGACGAGGACGAGGACGACGACGACGACGACGACGAGGACGACGAGGACGACGAGGACGAAGACGACGAGGACGACGAGGACGAGGACGACGAGGACGAGGACGACGAGGACGACGAGGACGAGGACGACGAGGACGAGGACGACGAGGACGAGGACGACGAGGACGAGGACGACGAGGACGAGGACGACGAGGACGAGGACGACGAGGACGACGAGGACGAGGACGAGGACGACGAGGACGACGAGGACGACGAGGACGACGAGGACGACGAGGTCGAGGACGAGGGCGACGAGGACGACGAGGACGAGGACGACGAGGACGAGGACGACGAGGACGAGGACGACGAGGACGAGGACGACGAGGACGAGGACGACGAGGACGAGGACGACGACGACGACGACGACGAGGACGACGAGGACGAGGACGACGACGACGGGGACGAGGACGACGAGGACGAGGACGACGAGGACGAGGACGACAAGGACGAGGACGACGAGCACGAGGACGAGGACGACGAGGACGAGGACGACGAGGACGAGGACGACGAGGACGACGAGGACGAGGACGACGAGGACGAGCACGACGAGGACGAGGACGACGAGGACGACGAGGACGACGAGGTCGAGGACGACGAGGACGACGAGGTCGAGGACGACGAGGACGAGGACGATGAGGACGACGAGGACGAGGACGAGGACGACGAGGACGACGAGGACGAGGACGGCGAGGACGAGGACGACGAGGACGGGGACGACGAGGACGAGGACGACGAGGACGGGGACGACGAGGACGAGGACGACGAGGACGAGGACGACGAGGACGAGGACGACGAGGACGAGGAAGACGAGGGCGAGGACGACGAGGACGAGGATGACGAGGACGAGGACGACGAGGACGACGAGGACGACGAGGTCGAGGACGACGAGGACGACGAGGTCGAGGACGACGAGGACGAGGACGATGAGGACGAGGACGACGAGGACGAGGACGACGAGGACGACGAGGACGAGGACGAGGACGACGAGGACGACGAGGACGAGGACGGCGAGGACGAGGACGAGGACGACGAGGACGAGGACGACGAGGACGAGGACGACGAGGACGAGGACGACGAGGACGAGGACGACGAGGACGAGGAAGACGAGGACGAGGACGACGAGGACGAGGACGACGAGGACGAGGACGACGAGGACGAGGACGACGAGGACGAGGACGACGAGGACGAGGACGACGAGGACGAGGACGACGAGGACGAGGACGACGAGGACGAGGACGACGAGGACGAGGACGACGAGGACGAGGACGACGAGGACGAGGACGACGAGGACGAGGACGACGAGGACGAGGACGACGAGGACGACGAGGACGAGGACGACGAGGACGAGGACGCCGAGGACGAGGACGACGAGGACGAGGACGACGAGGACGAGGACGACGAGGACGAGGACGACGAGGACGAGGACGACGAGGACGAGGACGACGAGGACGAGGACGACGAGGACGACGAGGACGAGGACGACGAGGACGACGAGGACGAGGACGACGAGGACGAGGACGACGAGGACGAGGACGACGAGGACGAGGACGACGAGGACGAGGACGACGAGGACGAGGACGACGAGGACGAGGACGACGAGGACGAGGACGACGAGGACGAGGACGACGAGGACGAGGACGACGAGGACGAGGACGACGAGGACGAGGACGACGACGACGACGACGAGGACGACGAGGACGAGGTCTAGGACGACGACGACGGGGACGAGGACGACGAGGACGAGGACGACGAGGACGAGGACGACGAGGACGAGGACGACGAGGACGAGGACGACGAGGACGAGGACGACGAGGACGAGGACGACGAGGACGAGGACGAGGACGACGACGACGAGGACGAGGACGACGAGGACGGGGACGACGAGGACGAGGACGACGAGGACGAGGACGACGAGGGCGACGAGGACGACGAGGACGACGAGGGCGAGGACGACGAGGACGAGGACGACGAGGACGAGGAGGATGACGAGGACGACGAGGACGAGGACGAGGGCGACGAGGACGACGAGGACGACGAGGACGAGGACGAGTACGACGAGGACGAGGACGAGGACGAGGACGAGGACGACGAGGACGACGAGGACGAGGACGACGAGGATGACGAGGACGAGGACGACGAGGACGACGAGGACGAGGACGACGAGGACGAGGACGACGAGGACGACGAGAACGAGGACGACGAGAACGAGGACGACGAGGACGAGGACGACGAGGACGAGGACGACGAGGACGAGGACGACGAGGACGAGGACGACGAGGACGAGGACGACGAGGACGAGGACGACGACGACGACGACGACGAGGACGACGAGGACGAGGACGACGACGACGGGGACGAGGACGACGAGGACGAGGACGACGAGGACGACGACGACGAGGACGAGGACGACGAGGACGAGGACGACGAGGACGAGGACGACGAGGACGACGAGGACGAGGACGACGACGACGAGGACGAGGACGACGAGTACGGGGACGACGAGGACGAGGACGACGAGGACGAGGACGACGAGGACGAGGACGACGAGGACGACGAGGACGAGGACGACGAGGACGACGAGGACGACGAGGACGACGAGGACGAGGACGACGAGGACGAGGACGACGAGGACGACGAGGACGACGAGGACGACGAAGACGAGGACGACGAAGACGAGGACGAGGGCGACGAGGACGACGAGGACGAGGACGACGAGGACGACGAGGACGAGGACGACGAGGACGACGAAGACGAGGACGAGGGCGACGAGGACGACGAGGACGAGGACGACGAGGACGACGAGGACGAGGACGACGAGGACGACGAGGACGAGGACGAGTACGACGAGGACGAGGACGACGAGGACGAGGACGAGGACGAGGACGAGGACGACGAGGACGACGAGGACGAGGTCTAGGACGACGACGACGGGGACGAGGACGACGAGGACGAGGACGACGAGGACGAGGACGACGAGGACGAGGACGACGAGGACGAGGACGACGAGGACGAGGACGACGAGGACGAGGACGACGAGGACGACGAGGACGAGGACGACGACGACGACGACGACGAGGACGACGAGGACGAGGACGAGGACGACGACGACGGGGACGAGGACGACGAGGACGACGAGGACGACGAGGACGAGGACGAGGGCGACGAGGACGACGAGGACGAGGACGACGACGACGAGGACGGGGACGACGAGGACGGGGACGACGAGGACGAGGACGACGAGGACGAGGACGACGAGGACGAGGACGACGACGACGACGAGGACGAGGACGACGAGGACGACGAGGACGAAGACGACGAGGACGACGAGGACGAGGACGACGAGGACGAGGACGACGAGGACGACGAGGACGAGGACGACGAGGACGAGGACGACGAGGACGAGGACGACGAGGACGAGGACGACGAGGACGAGGACGACGAGGACGAGGACGACGAGGACGAGGACGACGAGGACGAGGACGACGAGGACGAGGACGACGAGGACGAGGACGACGAGGACGACGAGGACGAGGACGAGGACGACGAGGACGACGAGGACGACGAGGACGACGAGGTCGAGGACGAGGGCGACGAGGACGACGAGGACGAGGACGACGAGGACGAGGACGAGGACGACGAGGACGAGGACGACGAGGACGAGGACGAGGACGACGAGGACGAGGACGACGAGGACGAGGACGACGAGGACGAGGACGACGACGACGACGACGACGAGGACGACGAGGACGAGGACGAGGACGACGACGACGGGGACGAGGACGACGAGGACGAGGACGACGAGGACGAGGACGACAAGGACGAGGACGACGAGGACGAGGACGACGAGGACGAGGACGACGAGGACGAGGACGACGAGGACGAGGACGACGAGGACGAGGACGAGGACGACGAGGACGAGGACGACGAGGACGAGGACGACGAGGACGAGCACGACGAGGACGATGACGACGAGGACGAGGACGACGAGGACGAGGACGACGAGGACGAGGACGACGAGGACGAGGACGACGAGGACGAGGACGACGAGGACGACGAGGACGAGGACGACGACGACGAGGACGAGGACGACGAGGACGGGGACGACGAGGACGAGGACGACGAGGACGAGGACGACGAGGACGAGGACGACGAGGACGACGAGGACGACGAGGACGACGAGGACGAGGACGACGAGGACGAGGACGACGAGGACGACGAGGACGACGAGGACGACGAAGACGAGGACGAGGGCGACGAGGACGACGAGGACGAGGACGACGAGGACGAGCACGATGAGGACGAGGACGACGAGGACGACGAGGACGACGAGGTCGAGGACGACGAGGACGACGAGGTCGAGGACGACGAGGACGAGGACGATGAGGACGAGGACGACGAGGACGACGAGGACGAGGACGACGAGGACGAGGACGACGAGGACGACGAGAACGAGGACGACGAGGACGAGGACGACGAGGACGACGAGGACAAGGACGACGAGGACGAGGACGACGAGGACGAGGACGACGAGGACGAGGACGACGAGGACGACGAGGACGAGGACGAGGACGACGAGGACGACGAGGACGACGAGGACGACGAGGACGACGAGGTCGAGGACGAGGGCGACGAGGACGACGAGGACGAGGACGACGAGGACGAGGACGACGAGGACGAGGACGACGAGGACGAGGACGACGAGGACGAGGACGACGAGGACGAGGACGACGACGACGACGACGACGAGGACGACGAGGACGACGAGGACGAAGACGACGAGGACGACGAGGACGAGGACGACGAGGACGAGGACGACGAGGACGACGAGGACGAGGACGACGAGGACGAGGACGACGAGGACGAGGACGACGAGGACGAGGACGACGAGGACGACGAGGACGAGGACGAGGACGACGAGGACGACGAGGACGACGAGGACGACGAGGACGACGAGGTCGAGGACGAGGGCGACGAGGACGACGAGGACGAGGACGACGAGGACGAGGACGACGAGGACGAGGACGACGAGGACGAGGACGACGAGGACGAGGACGACGAGGACGAGGACGACGACGACGACGACGACGAGGACGACGAGGACGAGGACGACGACGACGGGGACGAGGACGACGAGGACGAGGACGACGAGGACGAGGACGACAAGGACGAGGACGACGAGCACGAGGACGAGGACGACGAGGACGAGGACGACGAGGACGAGGACGACGAGGACGACGAGAACGAGGACGACGAGGACGAGCACGACGAGGACGAGGACGACGAGGACGACGAGGACGACGAGGTCGAGGACGACGAGGACGACGAGGTCGAGGACGACGAGGACGAGGACGATGAGGACGACGAGGACGAGGACGAGGACGACGAGGACGACGAGGACGAGGACGGCGAGGACGAGGACGACGAGGACGGGGACGACGAGGACGAGGACGACGAGGACGGGGACGACGAGGACGAGGACGACGAGGACGAGGACGACGAGGACGAGGACGACGAGGACGACGAGGACGAGGACGACGAGGACGAGGAAGACGAGGACGAGGACGACGAGGACGAGGATGACGAGGACGAGGACGACGAGGACGAGGACGACGAGGACGACGAGGACGACGAGGTCGAGGACGACGAGGACGACGAGGTCGAGGACGACGAGGACGAGGACGATGAGGACGAGGACGACGAGGACGAGGACGACGAGGACGACGAGGACGAGGACGAGGACGACGAGGACGACGAGGACGACGAGGACGACGAGGACGAGGACGGCGAGGACGAGGACGAGGACGACGAGGACGAGGACGACGAGGACGAGGACGACGAGGACGAGGACGACGAGGACGAGGAAGACGAGGACGAGGACGACGAGGACGAGGACGACGAGGACGAGGACGACGAGGACGAGGACGACGAGGACGAGGACGACGAGGACGAGGACGACGAGGACGAGGACGACGAGGACGAGGACGACGAGGACGAGGACGACGAGGACGAGGACGACGAGGACGAGGACGACGAGGACGAGGACGACGAGGACGAGGACGACGAGGACGAGGACGACGAGGACGAGGACGACGAGGACGAGGACGACGAGGACGAGGACGACGAGGACGACGAGGACGAGGACGACGAGGACGAGGACGCCGAGGACGAGGACGACGAGGACGAGGACGACGAGGACGAGGACGACGAGGACGAGGACGACGAGGACGAGGACGACGAGGACGAGGACGACGAGGACGACGAGGACGAGGACGACGAGGACGACGAGGACGAGGACGACGAGGACGAGGACGACGAGGACGAGGACGACGAGGACGAGGACGACGAGGACGAGGACGACGAGGACGAGGACGACGAGGACGAGGACGACGAGGACGAGGACGACGAGGACGAGGACGACGAGGACGAGGACGACGAGGACGAGGACGACGAGGACGAGGACGACGACGACGACGACGAGGACGACGAGGACGAGGTCTAGGACGACGACGACGGGGACGAGGACGACGAGGACGAGGACGACGAGGACGAGGACGACGAGGACGAGGACGACGAGGACGAGGACGACGAGGACGAGGACGACGAGGACGAGGACGAGGACGACGAGGACGAGGACGACGACGACGAGGACGAGGACGACGAGGACGGGGACGACGAGGACGAGGACGACGAGGACGAGGACGACGAGGACGAGGACGACGAGGGCGACGAGGACGACGAGGACGACGAGGGCGAGGACGACGAGGACGAGGACGACGAGGACGAGGAGGACGACGAGGACGACGAGGACGAGGACGAGGGCGACGAGGACGACGAGGACGACGAGGACGAGGACGAGTACGACGAGGACGAGGACGAGGACGAGGACGAGGGCGACGAGGACGACGAGGACGAGGACGACGAGGATGACGAGGACGAGGACGACGAGGACGACGAGGACGAGGACGACGAGGACGAGGACGACGAGGACGACGAGAACGAGGACGACGAGAACGAGGACGACGAGGACGAGGACGACGAGGACGAGGACGACGAGGACGAGGACGACGAGGACGAGGACGACGAGGACGAGGACGACGAGGACGAGGACGACGACGACGACGACGACGAGGACGACGAGGACGAGGACGACGACGACGGGGACGAGGACGACGAGGACGAGGACGACGAGGACGACGACGACGAGGACGAGGACGACGAGGACGAGGACGACGAGGACGAGGACGACGAGGACGACGAGGACGAGGACGACGACGACGAGGACGAGGACGACGAGTACGGGGACGACGAGGACGAGGACGACGAGGACGAGGACGACGAGGACGAGGACGACGAGGACGACGAGGACGAGGACGACGAGGACGACGAGGACGACGAGGACGACGAGGACGAGGACGACGAGGACGAGGACGACGAGGACGACGAGGACGACGAGGACGACGAAGACGAGGACGACGAAGACGAGGACGAGGGCGACGAGGACGACGAGGACGAGGACGACGAGGACGAGGACGACGAGGACGACGAGGACGAGGACGACGAGGACGACGAAGACGAGGACGAGGGCGACGAGGACGACGAGGACGAGGACGACGAGGACGACGAGGACGAGGACGACGAGGACGACGAGGACGAGGACGAGTACGACGAGGACGAGGACGACGAGGACGAGGACGAGGACGAGGACGAGGACGACGAGGACGACGAGGACGAGGACGACGAGGACGAGGACGAGGACGACGAGGACGAGGACGACGACGACGACGACGACGAGGACGACGAGGACGAGGACGACGACGACGGGGACGAGGACGACGAGGACGAGGACGACGAGGACGAGGACGACAAGTACGAGGACGACGAGGACGAGGACGACGAGGACGAGGACGAGGACGACGAGGACGAGGACGACGAGGACGACGAGGACGACGAGGTCGAGGACGACGAGGACGACGAGGACGAGGACGACGAGGACGACGAGGACGACGAGGACGAGGACGAGGGCGACGAGGACGACGAGGACGAAGACGACGACGACGAGGACGGGGACGACGAGGACGGGGACGACGAGGACGAGGACGACGAGGACGAGGACGACGACGACGACGAGGACGAGGACGACGAGGACGACGAGGACGAAGACGACGAGGACGACGAGGACGAGGACGACGAGGACGAGGACGACGAGGACGACGAGGACGAGGACGACGAGGACGAGGACGACGAGGACGAGGACGAGGACGACGAGGACGAGGACGAGGACGACGAGGACGACGAGGACGACGAGGACGACGAGGACGACGAGGACGACGAGGACGACGAGGTCGAGGACGAGGGCGACGAGGACGACGAGGACGAGGACGACGAGGACGAGGACGAGGACGACGAGGACGAGGACGACGACGACGACGACGACGAGGACGACGAGGACGAGGACGACGACGACGGGGACGAGGACGACGAGGACGAGGACGACGAGGACGAGGACGACAAGGACGAGGACGACGAGGACGAGGACGACGAGGACGAGGACGAGGACGACGAGGACGAGGACGACGAGGACGAGGACGACGAGGACGACGAGGACGAGGACGACGAGGACGAGCACGACGAGGACGAGGACGACGAGGACGACGAGGACGACGAGGACGACGAGGTCGAGGACGACGAGGACGACGAGGTCGAGGACGACGAGGACGAGGACGACGAGGACGAGGACGACGAGGACGAGGACGACGAGGACGACGAGGACGAGGACGAGGACGACGAGGACGACGAGGACGAGGACGGCGAGGACGAGGACGACGAGGACGGGGACGACGAGGACGAGGACGACGAGGACGAGGACGACGAGGACGAGGACGACGAGGACGAGGACGACGAGGACGAGGACGACGAGGACGAGGACGACGAGGACGAGGAAGACGAGGACGAGGACGACGAGGACGAGGACGAGGACGACGAGGACGAGGACGACGAGGACGAGGACGACGAGGACGAGGACGACGAGGACGAGGACGACGAGGACGAGGACGACGAGGACGAGGACGACGAGGACGAGGACGACGAGGACGACGAGGACGACGAGGTCGAGGACGACGAGGACGACGAGGTCGAGGACGACGAGGACGAGGACGATGAGGACGAGGACGACGAGGACGAGGACGACGAGGACGACGAGGACGACGAGGACGAGGACGGCGAGGACGAGGACGGGGACGACGAGGACGAGGACGACGAGGACGAGGACGACGAGGACGAGGACGACGAGGACGAGGACGACGAGGACGAGGACGACGAGGACGAGGACGACGAGGACGAGGACGAGGACGACGAGGACGAGGACGACGACGACGAGGACGACGAGGACGAGGACGAGGACGACGACGACGGGGACGAGGACGACGAGGACGAGGACGACGAGGACGAGGACGACAAGGACGAGGACGACGAGGACGAGGACGACGAGGACGAGGACGACGAGGACGAGGACGACGAGGACGAGGACGAGGACGACGAGGACGAGGACGACGAGGACGAGGACGACGACGACGAGGACGAGGACGACGAGGACGGGGACGACGAGGACGAGGACGACGAGGACGAGGACGACGAGGACGAGGACGACGAGGACGACGAGGACGACGAGGACGACGAGGGCGAGGACGACGAGGACGAGGACGACGAGGACGACGAGGACGACGTGGACGACGAGGACGAGGACGAGGGCGACGAGGACGACGAGGACGACGAGGACGAGGACGACGAGGACGAGCACGACGAGGACGAGGACGACGAGGACGACGAGGACGAGGACGAGGACGACGAGGACGACGAGGACGAGGACGACGAGGACGACGAGGACGAGGACGACGAGGACGACGAGGATGAGGACGACGAGGACGACGAGGACGAGGACGACGACGACGAGGACGAGGACGACGAGGACGGGGACGACGAGGACGAGGACGACGAGGACGAGGACGACGAGGGCGACGAGGACGACGAGGACGACGAGGACGAGGACGAGGGCGACGAGGACGACGAGGACGAGGACGACGACGACGAGGACGGTGACGACGAGGACGGGGACGACGAGGACGAGGACGACGAGGACGAGGACGACGAGGACGAGGACGACGAGGACGAGGACGACGACGACGACGAGGACGAGGACGACGAGGACGACGAGGACGAAGACGACGAGGACGACGAGGACGAGGACGACGAGGACGAGGACGACGAGGACGACGAGGACGAGGACGACGAGGACGAGGACGACGAGGACGAGGACGACGAGGACGAGGACGACGAGGACGAGGACGACGAGGACGAGGACGACGAGGACGAGGACGACGAGGACGAGGACGACGAGGTCGAGGACGACGAGGACGACGAGGACGAGGACGAGGACGACGAGGACGACGAGGTCGAGGTCGAGGGCGACGAGGACGACGAGGACGAGGACGACGAGGACGAGGACGAGGACGACGAGGACGAGGACGACGAGGACGAGGACGACGAGGACGAGGACGACGAGGACGAGGACGACGAGGACGAGGACGACGACGACGACGACGACGAGGACGACGAGGACGAGGACGACGACGACGGGGACGAGGACGACGAGGACGAGGACGACGAGGACGAGGACGACAAGGACGAGGACGACGAGGACGAGGACGACGAGGACGAGGACGAGGACGACGAGGACGAGGACGACGACGACGAGGACGACGAGGACGAGCACGACGAGGACGAGGACGACGAGGACGACGAGGACGAGGACGAGGACGACGAGGACGACGAGGACGAGGACGACGAGGACGAGGACGACGAGGACGACGAGGACGAGGACGACGACGACGAGGACGAGGACGACGAGGACGGGGACGACGAGGACGAGGACGACGAGGACGAGAACGACGAGGACGAGGACGACGAGGACGACGAGGACGACGAGGACGACGAGGACGACGAGGACGACGAGGACGACGAGGACGAGGACGAGGGCGACGAGGACGACGAGGACGAGGACGACGAGGACGACGAAGACGAGGACGAGGACGACGAGGACGAGGACGAGGACGACGAGGACGACGAGGACGAGGACGACGAGGACGAGGACGACGAGGATGACGAGGACGAGGACGACGAGGACGACGAGGACGAGGACGACGAGGACGAGGACGAGGACGACGAGGACGAGGACGACGAGGACGAGGACGACAAGGACGAGGACGACGACGACGGGGACGAGGACGACGAGGACGAGGACGACAAGGACGAGGACGACGAGGACGAGGACGACAAGGACGAGGACGACGAGGACGAGGACGACGAGGACGACGAGGACGAGGACGACGAGGACGAGCACGACGAGGACGAGGACGACGAGGACGACGAGGACGAGGACGAGGACGACGAGGACGAGGACGAGGACGACGAGGACGACGAGGACGAGGACGACGGGGACGACGAGGACGAGGACGACGACGACGAGGACGAGGACGACGAGGACGGGGACGACGAGGACGAGGACGACGAGGACGAGGACGACGAGGACGACGAGGACGACGAGGACGACGAGGACGAGGACGAGGGCGACGAGGACGACGAGGACGAGGACGACGACGACGAGGACGGGGACGACGAGGACGGGGACGACGAGGACGAGGACGACGAGGACGAGGACGACGACGACGACGAGGAGGAGGACGACGAGGACGACGAGGACGAAGACGACGAGGACGACGAGGACGAGGACGACGAGGACGAGGACGACGAGGACGACGAGGACGAGGACGACGAGGACGAGGACGACGAGGACGAGGACGACGAGGACGAGGACGACGAGGACGACGAGGACGAGGACGAGGACGACGAGGACGACGAGGACGACGAGGACGACGAGGTCGAGGACGAGGGCGACGAGGACGACGAGGACGAGGACGACGAGGACGAGGACGAGGACGACGAGGATGAGGACGACGAGGACGAGGACGACGAGGACGAGGACGACGAGGACGAGGACGAGGACGACGAGGACGAGGACGACGACGACGACGACGACGAGGACGACGAGGACGAGGACGACGACGACGGGGACGAGGACGACGAGGACGAGGACGACGAGGACGAGGACGACAAGGACGAGGACGACGAGGACGAGGACGACGAGGACGAGGACGAGGACGACGAGGACGAGGACGACGAGGACGAGGACGACGAGGACGACGAGGACGACGAGGACGAGCACGACGAGGACGAGGACGACGAGGACGACGAGGACGAGGACGAGGACGACGAGGACGACGAGGACGAGGACGACGAGGACGACGAGGACGAGGACGACGACGACGACGACGAGGACGAGGACGGGGACGACGAGGACGAGGACGACGAGGACGAGGACGACGAGGACGAGGACGACGAGGACGAGGGCGACGAGGACGACGAGGACGAGGACGACGAGGACGAGGACGACGAGGACGAGGACGACGAGGACGACGAGGACGAGGACGACGAGGATGACGAGGACGAGGACGACGAGGACGACGAGGACGAGGACGACGAGGACGAGGACGAGGACGACGAGGACGAGGACGACGAGCACGAGGACGACGAGGACGAGGACGACAAGGACGAGGACGACGAGGACGAGGACGACGAGGACGAGGACGACGAGGACGAGGACGACGAGGACGAGGACGAGGACGACGAGGACGAGGACGACGAGGACGAGGACGACGAGGACGAGGACGAGGACGACGAGGACGACGAGGACGAGGACGACGAGGACGAGCACGATGAGGACGAGGACGACGAGGACGACGAAGACGAGGACGAGGACGACGAGGACGACGAGGACGAGGACGGCGAGGACGAGGACGACGAGGACGGGGACGACGAGGACGGGGACGACGAGGACGAGGACGACGAGGACGAGGACGACGAGGACGAGGACGACGAGGACGAGGACGACGAGGACGAGGACGACGAGGACGAGGACGACGAGGACGAGGACGACGAGGACGACGAACACGAGGACGAGGACGAGGACGACGAGGACGACGAGGACGACGAGGACGAGGACGAGGACCAGGACGACGAGGACGACGAGGACGACGAGGACGAGGACGAGGACGACGAGGACGACGAGGACGAGGACGAGGACGACGACGACGACGACGAGGACGTGGACGACGAGGACGACGAGGACGACGAGGACGACGAGGACGAGGACGACGAGGACGACGAGGACGAGGACGACGAGGACGAGGACGACGAGGACGAGGACGACGAGGACGAGGACGACGAAGACGAGGACGACGAGGACGAGGACGACGAGGACGAGGACGACGAGGACGAGGACGACGAGGACGAGGACGACGAGGACGAGGACGACGAGGACGAGGACGACGAGGACGAGGACGACGAGGACGAGGACGACGAGGACGAGGACGAGGACGACGAGGACGAGGACGACGAGGACGAGGACGAGGACGACGAGGACGACGAGGACGAGGACGACGAGGACGACGAGGACGAGGACGACGAGGACGACGAGGACGAGTACGACGAGGACGACGAGGACGAGGACGACGAGGACGAAGACGACGAGGACGAGGACGACGAGGACGAGGACGACGAGGACGAGGACGACGAGGACGAGGACGACGAGGACGAGGACGACGAGGACGAGGACGACGAGGACGAGGACGACGAGGACGAGGACGACGAGGACGAGGACGACGAGGACGAGGACGACGAGGACGAGGACGACGAGGACGAGGACGACGAGGACGAGGACGACGAGGACGAGGACGACGAGGACGAGGACGACGAGGACGAGGACGACGAGGACGAGGACGACGAGGACGAGGACGACGAGGACGAGGACGACGAGGACGAGGACGACGAGGACGAGGACGACGAGGACGAGGACGACGAGGACGAGGACGACGAGGACGAGGACGACGAGGACGAGGACGACGAGGACGAGGACGACGAGGACGAGGACGACGAGGACGAGGACGACGAGGACGAGGACGACGAGGACGAGGACGACGAGGACGAGGACGACGAGGACGAGGACGACGAGGACGAGGACGACGAGGACGAGGACGACGAGGACGAGGACGACGAGGACGAGGACGACGAGGACGAGGACGACGAGGACGAGGACGACGAGGACGAGGACGACGAGGACGAGGACGACGAGGACGAGGACGACGAGGACGAGGACGACGAGGACGAGGACGACGAGGACGAGGACGACGAGGACGAGGACGACGAGGACGAGGACGACGAGGACGAGGACGAGGACGACGAGGACGAGGAAGACGAGGACGAGGACGACGAGGACGAGGACGACGACGACGACGACGAGGACGAGGACGACGACCACGAGGACGACGAGGATGACGAGGACGAGGACGACGAGGACGACGAGGACGAGGACGACGAGGACGAGGACGAGGACGACGAGGACGAGGACGACGAGCACGAGGACGACGAGGACGAGGACGACAAGGACGAGGACGACGAGGACGAGGACGACGAGGACGAGGACGACGAGGACGAGGACGACGAGGACGAGGACGAGGACGACGAGGACGAGGACGACGAGGACGAGCACGATGAGGACGAGGACGACGAGGACGACGAAGACGAGGACGAGGACGACGAGGACGACGAGGACGAGGACGGCGAGGACGAGGACGACGAGGACGGGGACGACGAGGACGGGGACGACGAGGACGAGGACGACGAGGACGAGGACGACGAGGACGAGGACGACGAGGACGAGGACGACGAGGACGAGGACGACGAGGACGACGAACACGAGGACGAGGACGAGGACGACGAGGACGACGAGGACGACGAGGACGAGGACGAGGACCAGGACGACGAGGACGACGAGGACGACGAGGACGAGGACGAGGACGACGAGGACGACGAGGACGAGGACGAGGACGACGACGACGACGACGAGGACGTGGACGACGAGGACGACGAGGACGACGAGGACGACGAGGACGAGGACGACGAGGACGACGAGGACGAGGACGACGAGGACGAGGACGACGAGGACGAGGACGACGAGGACGAGGACGACGAAGACGAGGACGACGAGGACGAGGACGACGAGGACGAGGACGACGAGGACGAGGACGACGAGGACGAGGACGACGAGGACGAGGACGACGAGGACGAGGACGACGAGGACGAGGACGACGAGGACGAGGACGAGGACGACGAGGACGACGAGGACGACGAGGACGAGGACGACGAGGACGACGAGGACGAGGACGACGAGGACGACGAGGACGAGTACGACGAGGACGACGAGGACGAGGACGACGAGGACGAAGACGACGAGGACGAGGACGACGAGGACGAGGACGACGAGGACGACGAGGACGAGGACGACGAGGACGAGGACGACGAGGACGAGGACGACGAGGACGAGGACGACGAGGACGAGGACGACGAGGACGAGGACGACGAGGACGAGGACGACGAGGACGAGGACGACGAGGACGAGGACGACGAGGACGAGGACGACGAGGACGAGGACGACGAGGACGAGGACGACGAGGACGAGGACGACGAGGACGAGGACGACGAGGACGAGGACGACGAGGACGAGGACGACGAGGACGAGGACGACGAAGACGAGGACGACGAGGACGAGGACGACGAGGACGAGGACGACGAGGACGAGGACGACGAGGACGAGGACGACGAGGACGAGGACGACGAGGACGAGGACGACGAGGACGAGGACGACGAGGACGAGGACGACGAGGACGAGGACGACGAGGACGAGGACGACGAGGACGAGGACGACGAGGACGAGGACGACGAGGACGAGGACGACGAGGACGAGGACGACGAGGACGAGGACGACGAGGACGAGGACGACGAGGACGAGGACGACGAGGACGAGGACGACGAGGACGAGGACGACGAGGACGAGGACGACGAGGACGAGGACGAGGACGACGAGGACGAGGAAGACGAGGACGAGGACGACGAGGACGAGGACGACGACGACGACGACGAGGACGAGGACGACGACCACGAGGACGAGGACGAGGACGACGAGGACGAGGACGAGGACGACTAGGACGACGAGGACGAGGACGAGGACGACGACGAGGACGAGGACGAGGACGACGACGAGGACGAGGACGAGGACGACGACGACGACGACGAGGACGTGGACGACGAGGACGAGGACGGCGAGGACGAGGACGTCGAGGACGAGGACGACGAGGACGAGGAAGACGAGGACGAGGACGACGAGGACGAGGACGACGAGGACGAGGACGACGAGGACGAGGACGACGAGGACGAGGACGACGAGGACGAGGACGACGAGGAAGAGGACGACGAGGACGAGGACGACGAGGACGAGGACGACGAGGACGAGGACGACGACGACGACGACGAGGACGAGGACGACGACCACGAGGACGAGGACGAGGACGAGGACGACGAGGACGACGAGGACGAGGACGAGGACCAGGACGACGAGGACGACGAGGACGAGGACGAGGACGACGAGGACGACGAGGACGAGGACGAGGACGACGACCACGAGGACGAGGACGAGGACGACGAGGACGACGAGGACGAGGACGAGGACCAGGACGACGAGGACGACGAGGACGACGAGGACGAGGACGAGGACGACGAGGACGACGAGGACGAGGACGAGGACGACGAGGACGACGAGGACGAAGAGGACGACGAGGACGAGTACGACGAGGACGACGAGGACGAGGACGACGAGGACGAGGACGACGAGGACGTGGACGACGAGGACGAGGACGACGAGGACGAGGACGACGAGGACGAGGACGACGAGGACGAGGACGACGAGGACGAGGACGACGAGGACGAGGACGACGAGGACGAGGACGAGGACGACGAGGACGAGGACGACGAGGACGACGAGGACGAGGACGGCGAGGACGAGGACGACGAGGACGAGGACGACGAGGACGGGGACGACGAGGACGGCGAGGACGAGGACGACGAGGACGAGGACGACGAGGACGGGGACGACGAGGACGACGAGGACGACGAGGACGAGGACGACGAGGACGAGGACGACGAGGACGAGGACGACGAGGACGAGGACGACGAGGACGAGGACGACGAGGACGAGGACGACGAGGACGAGGACGACGAGGACGACGAGGACGAGGACGAGGACGACGAGGACGACGAGGACGAGGACGGCGAGGACGAGGACGACGAGGACGAGGACGACGAGGACGGGGACGACGAGGACGAGGACGACGAAGACGAGGACGACGAGGACGAGGACGACGACGACGGGGACGAGGACGACGAGGACGAGGACGACGAGGACGAGGACGAGGACGACGAGGACGAGGACGACGAGGACGAGGACGACGAGGACGAGGACGACGAGGACGAGGACGAGGACGACGAGGACGTGGACGACGAGGACGAGGACGGCGAGGACGAGGACGTCGAGGACGAGGACGACGAGGACGAGGAAGACGAGGACGAGGACGACGAGGACGAGGACGACGAGGACGAGGACGACGACGACGACGACGAGGACGAGGACGACGACCACGAGGACGAGGACGAGGACGACGAGGACGAGGACGAGGACGACTAGGACGACGAGGACGAGGACGAGGACGACGACGAGGACGAGGACGAGGACGACGACGAGGACGAGGACGAGGACGACGACGACGACGACGAGGACGTGGACGACGAGGACGAGGACGGCGAGGACGAGGACGTCGAGGACGAGGACGACGAGGACGAGGAAGACGAGGACGAGGACGACGAGGACGAGGACGACGAGGACGAGGACGACGAGGACGAGGACGACGAGGACGAGGACTACGAGGACGAGGACGACGAGGACGAGGACGACGAGGACGAGGACGACGAGGAAGAGGACGACGAGGACGAGGACGACGAGGACGAGGACGACGAGGACGAGGACGACGACGACGACGACGAGGACGAGGACGACGACCACGAGGACGAGGACGAGGACGAGGACGACGAGGACGACGAGGACGAGGACGAGGACCAGGACGACGAGGACGACGAGGACGAGGACGAGGACGACGAGGACGACGAGGACGAGGACGAGGACGACGACCACGAGGACGAGGACGAGGACGACGACCACGAGGACGAGGACGAGGACGACGAGGACGACGAGGACGAGGACGAGGACCAGGACGACGAGGACGACGAGGACGACGAGGACGAGGACGAGGACGACGAGGACGACGAGGACGAGGACGAGGACGACGAGGACGACGAGGACGAAGAGGACGACGAGGACGAGTACGACGAGGACGACGAGGACGAGGACGACGAGGACGAGGACGACGAGGACGTGGACGACGAGGACGAGGACGACGAGGACGACGAGGACGAGGACGAGGACGACGAGGACGAGGACGACGAGGACGAGGACGACGAGGACGAGGACGACGAGGATGAGGACGAGGACGACGAGGACGAGGACGACGAGGACGACGAGGACGAGGACGGCGAGGACGAGGACGACGAGGACGAGGACGACGAGGACGGGGACGACGAGGACGGCGAGGACGAGGACGACGAGGACGAGGACGACGAGGACGGGGACGACGAGGACGACGAGGACGACGAGGACGAGGACGACGAGGACGAGGACGACGAGGACGAGGACGACGAGGACGAGGACGACGAGGACGAGGACGACGAGGACGAGGACGACGAGGACGAGGACGACGAGGACGACGAGGACGAGGACGAGGACGACGAGGACGACGAGGACGAGGACGGCGAGGACGAGGACGACGAGGACGAGGACGACGAGGACGGGGACGACGAGGACGAGGACGACGAGGACGAGGACGACGAGGACGAGGACGACGAGGACGAGGACGACGAGGACGAGGACGACGAGGACGAGGACGACGAGGACGAGGACGACGAGGACGAGGACGACGAGGACGAGGACGACGAGGACGAGGACGACGAGGACGAGGACGACGAGGACGAGGACGACGAGGACGAGGACGACGAGGACGAGGACGACGAGGACGAGGACGACGAGGACGAGGACGACGAGGACGAGGACGACGAGGACGAGGACGACGAGGACGAGGACGACGAGGACGAGGACGACGAGGACGAGGACGACGAGGACGAGGACGACGAGAACGAGGACGACGAGGACGAGGACGACGAGGACGAGGACGACGAGGACGAGGACGACGAGGACGAGGACGACGAGGACGAGGACGACGAGGACGAGGACGAGGACGACGAGGACGACGAGGACGACGAGGACGAGGACGACGAGGACGAGGACGACGAGGACGAGGACGACGAGGACGAGGACGACGAGGACGAGGACGACGAGGACGAGGACGACGAGGACGAGGACGACGAGGACGAGGACGACGAGAACGAGGACGACGAGGACGAGGACGACGAGGACGAGGACGACGAGGACGAGGACGACGAGGACGAGGACGACGAGGACGAGGACGACGAGGACGAGGACGACGAGGACGAGGACGACGAGGACGAGGACGACGAGGACGAGGACGACGAGGACGAGGACGACGAGGACGAGGACGAGGACGACGAGGACGAGGACGACGAGGACGAGGACGACGACGACGACGACGAGGACGAGGACGACGACCACGAGGACGAGGACGAGGACGAGGACGACGAGGACGACGAGGACGAGGACGAGGACCAGGACGACGAGGACGACGAGGACGAGGACGAGGACGACGAGGACGACGAGGACGAGGACGAGGACGACGACCACGAGGACGAGGACGAGGACGACGAGGACGACGAGGACGAGGACGAGGACCAGGACGACGAGGACGACGAGGACGACGAGGACGAGGACGAGGACGACGAGGACGACGAGGACGAGGACGAGGACGACGAGGACGACGAGGACGAAGAGGACGACGAGGACGAGTACGACGAGGACGACGAGGACGAGGACGACGAGGACGAGGACGACGAGGACGAGGACGACGAGGACGTGGACGACGAGGACGAGGACGACGAGGACGAGGACGACGAGGACGAGGACGACGAGGACGAGGACGACGAGGACGAGGACGAGGACGACGAGGACGAGGACGACGAGGACGACGAGGACGAGGACGGCGAGGACGAGGACGACGAGGACGAGGACGACGAGGACGGGGACGACGAGGACGGCGAGGACGAGGACGACGAGGACGAGGACGACGAGGACGGGGACGACGAGGACGACGAGGACGACGAGGACGAGGACGACGAGGACGAGGACGACGAGGACGAGGACGACGAGGACGAGGACGACGAGGACGAGGACGACGAGGACGACGAGGACGAGGACGAGGACGACGAGGACGACGAGGACGAGGACGGCGAGGACGAGGACGACGAGGACGAGGACGACGAGGACGGGGACGACGAGGACGAGGACGACGAGGACGAGGACGACGAGGACGAGGACGACGAGGACGAGGACGACGAGGACGAGGACGACGAGGACGAGGACGACGAGGACGAGGACGACGAGGACGAGGACGACGAGGACGAGGACGACGAGGACGAGGACGACGAGGACGAGGACGACGAGGACGAGGACGACGAGGACGAGGACGACGAGGACGAGGACGACGAGGACGAGGACGACGAGGACGAGGACGACGAGGACGAGGACGACGAGGACGAGGACGACGAGGACGAGGACGACGAGGACGAGGACGACGAGGACGAGGACGACGAGAACGAGGACGACGAGGACGAGGACGACGAGGACGAGGACGACGAGGACGAGGACGACGAGGACGAGGACGACGAGGACGAGGACGACGAGGACGAGGACGAGGACGACGAGGACGACGAGGACGACGAGGACGAGGACGACGAGGACGAGGACGACGAGGACGAGGACGACGAGGACGAGGACGACGAGGACGAGGACGACGAGGACGAGGACGACGAGGACGAGGACGACGAGAACGAGGACGACGAGGACGAGGACGACGAGGACGAGGACGACGAGGACGAGGACGACGAGGACGAGGACGACGAGGACGAGGACGACGAGGACGAGGACGACGAGGACGAGGACGACGAGGACGAGGACGACGAGGACGAGGACGACGAGGACGAGGACGACGAGGACGAGGACGACGAGGACGAGGACGACGAGGACGAGGACGACGAGGACGAGGACGACGAGGACGAGGACGACGAGGACGAGGACGACGAGGACGAGGACGACGAGGACGAGGACGAGGACGACGAGGACGAGGAAGACGAGGACGAGGACGACGAGGACGAGGACGACGAGGACGAGGACGACGACGACGGGGACGAGGACGACGAGGACGAGGACGACGAGGACGAGGACGACGAAGACGACGAGGATGGCGAGGACGAGGACGACGAGGACGACGAGGACGAGGACGACGAGGACGAGGACGACGAGGACGAGGACGACGACGACGGGGACGAGGACGACGAGGACGAGGACGACGAGGACGAGGACGACGAGGACGAGGACGACGAGGACGAGGACGACGAGGACGAGGACGACGAGGACGAGGACGACGAGGACGAGGACGACGAGGACGAGGACGACGAGGACGAGGACGACGAGGACGAGGACGACGAGGACGAGGACGACGAGGACGAGGACGACGAGGACGAGGACGACGAGGACGAGGACGACGAGGACGAGGACGACGAGGACGAGGACGACGAGGACGAGGACGACGAGGACGAGGACGACGAGGACGAGGACGACGAGGACGAGGACGACGAGGACGAGGACGACGAGGACGAGGACGACGAGGACGAGGACGACGAGGACGAGGACGACGAGGACGAGGACGACGAGGACGAGGACGACGAGGACGAGGACGACGAGGACGAGGACGACGAGGACGAGGACGACGAGGACGAGGACGACGAGGACGAGGACGACGAGGACGAGGACGACGAGGACGAGGACGACGAGGACGAGGACGACGAGGACGAGGACGACGAGGACGAGGACGACGAGGACGAGGACGACGAGGACGAGGACGACGAGGACGAGGACGACGAGGACGAGGACGAGGACGACGAGGACGACGAGGACGAGGACGAGGACGACGAGGACGACGAGGACGAGGACGACGAGGACGAGGACGACGAGGACGAGGACGACGAGGACGACGAGGACGAGGACGAGGACGACGAGGACGACGAGGACGAGGACGAGGACGACGACCACGAGGACGAGGACGAGGACGACGACCACGAGGACGAGGACGAGGACGACGAGGACGACGAGGACGAGGACGAGGACCAGGACGACGAGGACGACGAGGACGACGAGGACGAGGACGAGGACGACGAGGACGACGAGGACGAGGACGAGGACGACGAGGACGACGAGGACGAAGAGGACGACGAGGACGAGGACGACGAGGACGACGAGGACGAAGAGGACGACGAGGACGAGTACGACGAGGACGACGAGGACGAGGACGACGAGGACGAGGACGACGAGGACGTGGACGACGAGGACGAGGACGACGAGGACGAGGACGACGAGGACGAGGACGACGAGGACGAGGACGACGAGGACGAGGACGACGAGGACGAGGACGACGAGGATGAGGACGAGGACGACGAGGACGAGGACGACGAGGACGACGAGGACGAGGACGGCGAGGACGAGGACGACGAGGACGAGGACGACGAGGACGGGGACGACGAGGACGGCGAGGACGAGGACGACGAGGACGAGGACGACGAGGACGGGGACGACGAGGACGACGAGGACGACGAGGACGAGGACGACGAGGACGAGGACGACGAGGACGAGGACGACGAGGACGAGGACGACGAGGACGAGGACGATGAGGACGAGGACGACGAGGACGAGGACGACGAGGACGACGAGGACGAGGACGAGGACGACGAGGACGACGAGGACGAGGACGGCGAGGACGAGGACGACGAGGACGAGGACGACGAGGACGAGGACGACGAGGACGAGGACGACGAGGACGAGGACGACGAGGACGAGGACGACGAGGACGAGGACGACGAGGACGAGGACGACGAGGACGAGGACGACGAGGACGAGGACGACGAGGACGAGGACGACGAGGACGAGGACGACGAGGACGAGGACGACGAGGACGAGGACGACGAGGACGAGGACGACGAGGACGAGGACGACGAGGACGAGGACGACGAGGACGAGGACGACGAGGACGAGGACGACGAGGACGAGGACGACGAGGACGAGGACGACGAGGACGAGGACGACGAGGACGAGGACGACGAGGACGAGGACGACGAGAACGAGGACGACGAGGACGAGGACGACGAGGACGAGGACGACGAGGACGAGGACGACGAGGACGAGGACGACGAGGACGAGGACGACGAGGACGAGGACGAGGACGACGAGGACGACGAGGACGACGAGGACGAGGACGACGAGGACGAGGACGACGAGGACGAGGACGACGAGGACGAGGACGACGAGGACGAGGACGACGAGGACGAGGACGACGAGGACGAGGACGACGAGGACGAGGACGACGAGGACGAGGACGACGAGGACGAGGACGACGAGGACGAGGACGACGAGGACGAGGACGACGAGGACGAGGACGACGAGGACGAGGACGACGAGGACGAGGACGACGAGGACGAGGACGACGAGGACGAGGACGAGGACGACGAGGACGAGGAAGACGAGGACGAGGACGACGAGGACGAGGACGACGAGGACGAGGACGACGAGGACGAGGACGACGAGGACGAGGACGACGAGGACGAGGACGACGAGGACGGGGACGAGGACGACGAGGACGAGGACGACGAGGACGAGGACGACGAAGACGACGAGGATGGCGAGGACGAGGACGACGAGGACGACGAGGACGAGGACGACAAGGACGAGGACGACGACGACGGGGACGAGGACGACGAGGACGAGGACGACGAGGACGAGGACGACGAGGACGAGGACGACGAGGACGAGGACGACGAGGACGAGGACGACGAGGACGAGGACGACGAGGACGAGGACGACGAGGACGAGGACGACGAGGACGAGGACGACGAGGACGAGGACGACGAGGACGAGGACGACGAGGACGAGGACGACGAGGACGAGGACGACGAGGACGAGGACGACGAGGACGAGGACGACGAGGACGAGGACGACGAGGACGAGGACGACGAGGACGAGGACGACGAGGACGAGGACGACGAGGACGAGGACGACGAGGACGAGGACGACGAGGACGAGGACGACGAGGACGAGGACGACGAGGACGAGGACGACGAGGACGAGGACGACGAGGACGAGGACGACGAGGACGAGGACGACGAGGACGAGGACGACGAGGACGAGGACGACGAGGACGAGGACGACGAGGACGAGGACGACGAGGACGAGGACGACGAGGACGAGGACGACGAGGACGAGGACGACGAGGACGAGGACGACGAGGACGAGGACGACGAGGACGAGGACGACGAGGACGAGGACGACGAGGACGAGGACGACGAGGACGAGGACGACGAGGACGAGGACGACGAGGACGAGGACGACGAGGACGAGGACGACGAGGACGAGGACGACGAGGACGAGGACGACGAGGACGAGGACGACGAGGACGAGGACGACGAGGACGAGGACGACGAGGACGAGGACGACGAGGACGAGGACGACGAGGACGAGGACGACGAGGACGAGGACGACGAGGACGAGGACGACGAGGACGAGGACGACGAGGACGAGGACGACGAGGACGAGGACGACGAGGACGAGGACGACGAGGACGAGGACGAGGACGACGAGGACGAGGAAGACGAGGACGAGGACGACGAGGACGAGGACGACGAGGACGAG
Source organism: Andrena hattorfiana (assembly GCA_944738655.2). Lineage (NCBI taxonomy): Eukaryota > Metazoa > Arthropoda > Insecta > Hymenoptera > Andrenidae > Andrena > Andrena hattorfiana. Next base: position 20,413,250 of record OX122893.2, on the reverse strand, counting down.
GACGACGAGGACGACGAGGACGACGAGGACGACGAGGACGAGGACGACGAGGACGACGAAGACGAGGACGAGGGCGACGAGGACGACGAGGACAAGGACGACGAGGACGAGCACGATGAGGACGAGGACGACGAGGACGACGAGGACGAGGACGACGAGGACGAGGACGACGAGGACGAGGACGATGAGGACGAGGACGACGAGGACGAGGACGACGAGGACGACGAGGACGAGGACGAGGACGACGAGGACGACGAGGACGAGGACGACGAGGACGAGGACGACGAGGACGAGGACGACGAGGACGAGGACGACGAGGACGAGGACGACGAGGACGAGGACGACGAGGACGAGGACGACGAGGACGAGGACGACGAGGACGAGGACGACGAGGACGAGGACGACGAGGACGAGGACGACGAGGACGGGGACGACGAGGACGGCGAGGACGAGGACGACGAGGACGAGGACGACGAGGACGGGGACGACGAGGACGACGAGGACGACGAGGACGAGGACGACGAGGACGAGGACGACGAGGACGAGGACGACGAGGACGAGGACGACGAGGACGAGGACGATGAGGACGAGGACGACGAGGACGAGGACGACGAGGACGACGAGGACGAGGACGAGGACGACGAGGACGACGAGGACGAGGACGGCGAGGACGAGGACGACGAGGACGAGGACGACGAGGACGAGGACGACGAGGACGAGGACGACGAGGACGAGGACGACGAGGACGAGGACGACGAGGACGAGGACGACGAGGACGAGGACGACGAGGACGAGGACGACGAGGACGAGGACGACGAGGACGAGGACGACGAGGACGAGGACGACGAGGACGAGGACGACGAGGACGAGGACGACGAGGACGAGGACGACGAGGACGAGGACGACGAGGACGAGGACGACGAGGACGAGGACGACGAGGACGAGGACGACGAGGACGAGGACGACGAGGACGAGGACGACGAGGACGAGGACGACGAGGACGAGGACGACGAGGACGAGGACGACGAGGACGAGGACGACGAGGACGAGGACGACGAGGACGAGGACGACGAGGACGAGGACGACGAGGACGAGGACGACGAGGACGAGGACGACGAGGACGAGGACGAGGACGACGAGGACGACGAGGACGACGAGGACGAGGACGACGAGGACGAGGACGACGAGGACGAGGACGACGAGGACGAGGACGACGAGGACGAGGACGACGAGGACGAGGACGACGAGGACGAGGACGACGAGGACGAGGACGACGAGGACGAGGACGACGAGGACGAGGACGACGAGGACGAGGACGACGAGGACGAGGACGACGAGGACGAGGACGACGAGGACGAGGACGACGAGGACGAGGACGACGAGGACGAGGACGACGAGGACGAGGACGAGGACGACGAGGACGAGGAAGACGAGGACGAGGACGACGAGGACGAGGACGACGAGGACGAGGACGACGAGGACGAGGACGACGAGGACGAGGACGACGAGGACGGGGACGAGGACGACGAGGACGAGGACGACGAGGACGAGGACGACGAAGACGACGAGGATGGCGAGGACGAGGACGACGAGGACGACGAGGACGAGGACGACAAGGACGAGGACGACGACGACGGGGACGAGGACGACGAGGACGAGGACGACGAGGACGAGGACGACGAGGACGAGGACGACGAGGACGAGGACGACGAGGACGAGGACGACGAGGACGAGGACGACGAGGACGAGGACGACGAGGACGAGGACGACGAGGACGAGGACGACGAGGACGAGGACGACGAGGACGAGGACGACGAGGACGAGGACGACGAGGACGAGGACGACGAGGACGAGGACGACGAGGACGAGGACGACGAGGACGAGGACGACGAGGACGAGGACGACGAGGACGAGGACGACGAGGACGAGGACGACGAGGACGAGGACGACGAGGACGAGGACGACGAGGACGAGGACGACGAGGACGAGGACGACGAGGACGAGGACGACGAGGACGAGGACGACGAGGACGAGGACGACGAGGACGAGGACGACGAGGACGAGGACGACGAGGACGAGGACGACGAGGACGAGGACGACGAGGACGAGGACGACGAGGACGAGGACGACGAGGACGAGGACGACGAGGACGAGGACGACGAGGACGAGGACGACGAGGACGAGGACGACGAGGACGAGGACGACGAGGACGAGGACGACGAGGACGAGGACGACGAGGACGAGGACGACGAGGACGAGGACGACGAGGACGAGGACGACGAGGACGAGGACGACGAGGACGAGGACGACGAGGACGAGGACGACGAGGACGAGGACGACGAGGACGAGGACGACGAGGACGAGGACGACGAGGACGAGGACGACGAGGACGAGGACGACGAGGACGAGGACGACGAGGACGAGGACGACGAGGACGAGGACGACGAGGACGAGGACGACGAGGACGAGGACGACGAGGACGAGGACGACGAGGACGAGGACGACGAGGACGAGGACGACGAGGACGAGGACGACGAGGACGAGGACGACGAGGACGAGGACGACGAGGACGAGGACGACGAGGACGAGGACGACGAGGACGAGGACGAGGACGACGAGGACGAGGAAGACGAGGACGAGGACGACGAGGACGAGGACGACGAGGACGAGGACGACGAGGACGACGAGGACGACGAGGACGACGAGGACGAGGACGACGAGGACGACGAAGACGAGGACGAGGGCGACGAGGACGACGAGGACAAGGACGACGAGGACGAGCACGATGAGGACGAGGACGACGAGGACGACGAGGACGAGGACGACGAGGACGAGGACGACGAGGACGAGGACGATGAGGACGAGGACGACGAGGACGAGGACGACGAGGACGACGAGGACGAGGACGAGGACGACGAGGACGACGAGGACGAGGACGGCGAGGACGAGGACGACGAGGACGAGGACGACGAGGACGGGGACGACGAGGACGAGGACGACGAGGACGAGGACGACGAGGACGAGGACGACGAGGACGAGGACGACGAGGACGAGGACGACGAGGACGAGGACGACGAGGACGAGGACGACGAGGACGAGGACGACGAGGACGAGGACGACGAGGACGAGGACGACGAGGACGAGGACGACGAGGACGAGGACGACGAGGACGAGGACGACGAGGACGAGGACGACGAGGACGAGGACGACGAGGACGAGGACGACGAGGACGAGGACGACGAGGACGAGGACGACGAGGACGAGGACGACGAGGACGAGGACGACGAGGACGAGGACGACGAGGACGAGGACGACGAGGACGAGGACGACGAGAACGAGGACGACGAGGACGAGGACGACGAGGACGAGGACGACGAGGACGAGGACGACGAGGACGAGGACGACGAGGACGAGGACGACGAGGACGAGGACGAGGACGACGAGGACGACGAGGACGACGAGGACGAGGACGACGAGGACGAGGACGACGAGGACGAGGACGACGAGGACGAGGACGACGAGGACGAGGACGACGAGGACGAGGACGACGAGGACGAGGACGACGAGAACGAGGACGACGAGGACGAGGACGACGAGGACGAGGACGACGAGGACGAGGACGACGAGGACGAGGACGACGAGGACGAGGACGACGAGGACGAGGACGACGAGGACGAGGACGACGAGGACGAGGACGAGGACGACGAGGACGAGGACGACGAGGACGAGGACGACGAGGACGACGAGGACGAGGACGACGAGGACGAGCACGACGAGGACGAGGACGACGAGGACGACGAGGACGACGAGGTCGACGAGGACGACGAGGACGAGGACGACGAAGACGACGAGGATGTCGAGGACGAGGACGACGAGGACGACGAGGACGAGGACGACGAGGACGAGGACGACGAGGACGAGGACGACAAGGACGAGGACGACGACGACGGGGACGAGGACGACGAGGACGAGGACGACGAGGACGAGGACGACGAGGACGAGGACGACGAGGACGAGGACGACGAGGACGAGGACGACGAGGACGAGGACGACGAGGACGAGGACGACGAGGACGAGGACGACGAGGACGAGGACGACGAGGACGAGGACGACGAGGACGAGGACGACGAGGACGAGGACGACGAGGACGAGGACGACGAGGACGAGGACGACGAGGACGAGGACGACGAGGACGAGGACGACGAGGACGAGGACGACGAGGACGAGGACGACGAGGACGAGGACGACGAGGACGAGGACGACGAGGACGAGGACGACGAGGACGAGGACGACGAGGACGAGGACGACGAGGACGAGGACGACGAGGACGAGGACGACGAGGACGAGGACGACGAGGACGAGGACGACGAGGACGAGGACGAGGACGACGAGGACGAGGACGAGGACGACGAGGACGAGGAAGACGAGGACGAGGACGACGAGGACGAGGACGACGACGACGACGACGAGGACGAGGACGACGACCACGAGGACGAGGACGAGGACGACGAGGACGAGGACGAGGACGACGAGGACGACGAGAACGAGGACGAGGACGACGACGAGGACGAGGACGAGGACGACGACGAGGACGAGGACGAGGACGACGACGACGACGACGAGGACGTGGACGACGAGGACGAGGACGGCGAGTACGAGGACGACGAGGACGAGGACGACGAGGACGAGGAAGACGAGGACGAGGACGACGAGGACGAGGACGACGAGGACGAGGACGACGAGGACGAGGACGACGAGGACGAGGACGACGAGGACGAGGACGACGAGGAAGAGGACGACGAGGACGAGGACGACGAGGACGAGGACGACGAGGACGAGGACGACGAGGACGAGGACGACAAGGACGAGGACGACGAGCACGAGGACGAGGACGACGAGGACGAGGACGACGAGGACGAGGACGACGAGGACGACGAGGACGAGGACGACGAGGACGAGCACGACGAGGACGAGGACGACGAGGACGACGAGGACGACGAGGTCGACGAGGACGACGAGGTCGAGGACGACGAGGACGAGGACGAGGACGACGAGGACGGGGACGACGAGGACGAGGACGACGAGGACGAGGACGACGAGGACGAGGACGACGAGGACGACGAGGACGACGAGGACGACGAGGACGAGGACGACGAGGACGAGGACGACGAGGACGAGGACGACGAGGACGACGAGGACGACGAGGACGACGAAGACGACGAGGACGACGAAGACGAGGACGAGGGCGACGAGGACGACGAGGACGAGGACGACGAGGACGAGCACGATGAGGACGAGGACGACGAGGACGACGAGGACGACGAGGTCGAGGACGACGAGGACGACGAGGTCGAGGACGACGAGGACGAGGACGATGAGGACGAGGACGACGAGGACGACGAGGACGAGGACGACGAGGACGAGGACGACGAGGACGACGAGAACGAGGACGACGAGGACGAGGACGACGAGGACGACGAGGACGAGGACGACGAGGACGAGGACGACGAGGACGAGGACGACGAGGACGAGGACGACGAGGACGAGGACGACGAGGACGAGGACGACGAGGACGAGGACGACGAGGACGAGGACGACGAGGACGAGGACGACGAGGACGAGGACGACGAGGACGAGGACGACGAGGACGAGGACGACGAGGACGAGGACGACGAGGACGAGGACGACGAGGACGAGGACGACGAGGACGAGGACGACGAGGACGAGGACGACGAGGACGAGGACGACGAGGACGAGGACGACGAGGACGAGGACGACGAGGACGAGGACGACGAGGACGAGGACGACGAGGACGAGGACGACGAGGACGAGGACGACGAGGACGAGGACGACGAGGACGAGGACGACGAGGACGAGGACGACGAGGACGAGGACGACGAGGACGAGGACGACGAGGACGAGGACGACGAGGACGAGGACGACGAGGACGAGGACGACGAGGACGAGGACGACGAGGACGAGGACGACGAGGACGAGGACGACGAGGACGAGGACGACGAGGACGAGGACGACGAGGACGAGGACGACGAGGACGAGGACGACGAGGACGAGGACGACGAGGACGAGGACGACGAGGACGAGGACGACGAGGACGAGGACGACGAGGACGAGGACGAGGACGACGAGGACGAGGACGAGGACGACGAGGACGAGGAAGACGAGGACGAGGACGACGAGGACGAGGACGACGAGGACGAGGACGACGAGGACGAGGACGACGAGGACGAGGACGACGAGGACGACGAGGACGACGAGGACGACGAGGACGAGGACGACGAGGACGAGGACGACGAGGACGACGAGGACGACGAGGACGACGAAGACGAGGACGAGGGCGACGAGGACGACGAGGACGAGGACGACGAGGACGAGCACGATGAGGACGAGGACGACGAGGACGACGAGGACGAGGACGACGAGGACGAGGACGACGAGGACGAGGACGACGAGGACGAGGACGATGAGGACGAGGACGACGAGGACGAGGACGACGAGGACGACGAGGACGAGGACGAGGACGACGAGGACGACGAGGACGAGGACGGCGAGGACGAGGACGACGAGGACGAGGACGACGAGGACGGGGACGACGAGGACGAGGACGACGAGGACGAGGACGACGAGGACGAGGACGACGAGGACGAGGACGACGAGGACGGGGACGACGAGGACGAGGACGACGAGGACGAGGACGACGAGGACGAGGACGACGAGGACGAGGACGACGAGGACGAGGACGACGAGGACGAGGACGACGAGGACGAGGACGACGAGGACGAGGACGACGAGGACGAGGACGACGAGGACGAGGACGACGAGGACGAGGACGACGAGGACGAGGACGACGAGGACGAGGACGACGAGGACGAGGACGACGAGGACGAGGACGACGAGGACGAGGACGACGAGGACGAGGACGACGAGGACGAGGACGACGAGGACGAGGACGACGAGGACGAGGACGACGAGGACGAGGACGACGAGGACGAGGACGACGAGGACGAGGACGACGAGGACGAGGACGACGAGGACGAGGACGACGAGGACGAGGACGACGAGGACGAGGACGAGGACGACGAGGACGACGAGGACGACGAGGACGAGGACGACGAGGACGAGGACGACGAGGACGAGGACGACGAGGACGAGGACGACGAGGACGAGGACGACGAGGACGAGGACGACGAGGACGAGGACGACGAGGACGAGGACGACGAGGACGAGGACGACGAGGACGAGGACGACGAGAACGAGGACGACGAGGACGAGGACGACGAGGACGAGGACGACGAGGACGAGGACGACGAGGACGAGGACGACGAGGACGAGGACGACGAGGACGAGGACGACGAGGACGAGGACGACGAGGACGAGGACGACGAGGACGAGGACGAGGACGACGAGGACGAGGAAGACGAGGACGAGGACGACGAGGACGAGGACGACGAGGACGAGGACGACGAGGACGAGGACGACGACGACGGGGACGAGGACGACGAGGACGAGGACGACGAGGACGAGGACGACGAAGACGACGAGGATGGCGAGGACGAGGACGACGAGGACGACGAGGACGAGGACGACGAGGACGAGGACGACGAGGACGAGGACGACAAGGACGAGGACGACGACGACGGGGACGAGGACGACGAGGACGAGGACGACGAGGACGAGGACGACGAGGACGAGGACGACGAGGACGAGGACGACGAGGACGAGGACGACGAGGACGAGGACGACGAGGACGAGGACGACGAGGACGAGGACGACGAGGACGAGGACGACGAGGACGAGGACGACGAGGACGAGGACGACGAGGACGAGGACGACGAGGACGAGGACGACGAGGACGAGGACGACGAGGACGAGGACGACGAGGACGAGGACGACGAGGACGAGGACGACGAGGACGAGGACGACGAGGACGAGGACGACGAGGACGAGGACGACGAGGACGAGGACGACGAGTACGAGGACGACGAGGACGAGGACGACGAGGACGAGGACGACGAGGACGAGGACGACGAGGACGAGGACGACGAGGACGAGGACGACGAGGACGAGGACGACGAGGACGAGGACGACGAGGACGAGGACGAGGACGACGAGGACGAGGAAGACGAGGACGAGGACGACGAGGACGAGGACGACGAGGACGAGGACGACGACGACGACGACGAGGACGAGGACGACGACCACGAGGACGAGGACGAGGACGACGAGGACGAGGACGAGGACGACGAGGACGACGAGAACGAGGACGAGGACGACGACGAGGACGAGGACGAGGACGACGACGAGGACGAGGACGAGGACGACGACGACGACGACGAGGACGTGGACGACGAGGACGAGGACGGCGAGTACGAGGACGACGAGGACGAGGACGACGAGGACGAGGAAGACGAGGACGAGGACGACGAGGACGAGGACGACGAGGACGAGGACGACGAGGACGAGGACGACGAGGACGAGGACGACGAGGACGAGGACGACGAGGACGAGGACGACGAGGACGAGGACGACGAGGACGAGGACGACAAGGACGAGGACGACGAGCACGAGGACGAGGACGACGAGGACGAGGACGACGAGGACGAGGACGACGAGGACGACGAGGACGAGGACGACGAGGACGAGCACGACGAGGACGAGGACGACGAGGACGACGAGGACGACGAGGTCGACGAGGACGACGAGGTCGAGGACGACGAGGACGAGGACGAGGACGACGAGGACGGGGACGACGAGGACGAGGACGACGAGGACGAGGACGACGAGGACGAGGACGACGAGGACGAGGACGACGAGGACGGGGACGACGAGGACGACGAGGACGACGAGGACGAGGACGACGAGGACGACGAGGACGAGGACGACGAGGACGAGGACGACGAGGACGAGGACGATGAGGACGAGGACGACGAGGACGACGAGGACGAGGACGAGGACGACGAGGACGACGAGGACGAGGACGGCGAGGACGAGGACGACGAGGACGAGGACGACGAGGACGGGGACGACGAGGACGAGGACGACGAGGACGAGGACGACGAGGACGAGGACGACGAGGACGAGGACGACGAGGACGAGGACGACGAGGACGAGGACGACGAGGACGAGGACGACGAGGACGAGGACGACGAGGACGAGGACGACGAGGACGAGGACGACGAGGACGAGGACGACGAGGACGAGGACGACGAGGACGAGGACGACGAGGACGAGGACGACGAGGACGAGGACGACGAGGACGAGGACGACGAGGACGAGGACGACGAGGACGAGGACGACGAGGACGAGGACGACGAGGACGAGGACGACGAGGACGAGGACGACGAGGACGAGGACGACGAGGACGAGGACGACGAGGACGAGGACGACGAGGACGAGGACGACGAGGACGAGGACGACGAGGACGAGGACGACGAGGACGACGAGGACGAGGACGACGAGGACGAGGACGACGAGGACGAGGACGACGAGGACGAGGACGACGAGGACGAGGACGACGAGAACGAGGACGACGAGGACGAGGACGACGAGGACGAGGACGACGAGGACGAGGACGACGAGGACGAGGACGAGGACGACGAGGACGACGAGGACGACGAGGACGAGGACGAGGACGACGAGGACGAGGACGACGAGAACGAGGACGACGAGGACGAGGACGACGAGGACGAGGACGACGAGGACGAGGACGACGAGGACGAGGACGACGAGGACGAGGACGACGAGGACGAGGACGACGAGGACGAGGACGACGAGGACGAGGACGACGAGGACGAGGACGACGAGGACGAGGACGACGAGGACGAGGACGACGAGGACGAGGACGAGGACGACGAGGACGAGGAAGACGAGGACGAGGACGACGAGGACGAGGACGACGAGGACGAGGACGACGAGGACGAGGACGACGACGACGGGGACGAGGACGACGAGGACGAGGACGACGAGGACGAGGACGACGAAGACGACGAGGATGGCGAGGACGAGGACGACGAGGACGACGAGGACGAGGACGACGAGGACGAGGACGACGAGGACGAGGACGACAAGGACGAGGACGACGACGACGGGGACGAGGACGACGAGGACGAGGACGACGAGGACGAGGACGACGAGGACGAGGACGACGAGGACGAGGACGACGAGGACGAGGACGACGAGGACGAGGACGACGAGGACGAGGACGACGAGGACGAGGACGACGAGGACGAGGACGACGAGGACGAGGACGACGAGGACGAGGACGACGAGGACGAGGACGACGAGGACGAGGACGACGAGGACGAGGACGACGAGGACGAGGACGACGAGGACGAGGACGACGAGGACGAGGACGACGAGGACGAGGACGACGAGGACGAGGACGACGAGGACGAGGACGACGAGGACGAGGACGACGAGGACGAGGACGACGAGGACGAGGACGACGAGGACGAGGACGACGAGGACGAGGACGACGAGGACGAGGACGACGAGGACGAGGACGACGAGGACGAGGACGACGAGGACGAGGACGACGAGGACGAGGACGACGAGGACGAGGACGACGAGGACGAGGACGACGAGGACGAGGACGACGAGGACGAGGACGACGAGGACGAGGACGACGAGGACGAGGACGACGAGGACGAGGACGACGAGGACGAGGACGACGAGGACGAGGACGACGAGGACGAGGACGACGAGGACGAGGACGACGAGGACGAGGACGACGAGGACGAGGACGACGAGGACGAGGACGACGAGGACGAGGACGACGAGGACGAGGACGACGAGGACGAGGACGACGAGGACGAGGACGAGGACGACGAGGACGAGGACGACGAGGACGAGGACGACGAGGACGACGAGGACGACGAGGACGACGAGGACGAGGACGACGAGGACGAGGACGACGAGGACGAGGACGACGAGGACGACGAGGACGACGAGGACGACGAAGACGAGGACGAGGGCGACGAGGACGACGAGGACGAGGACGACGAGGACGAGCACGATGAGGACGAGGACGACGAGGACGACGAGGACGAGGACGACGAGGACGAGGACGACGAGGACGAGGACGACGAGGACGAGGACGATGAGGACGAGGACGACGAGGACGAGGACGACGAGGACGACGAGGACGAGGACGAGGACGACGAGGACGACGAGGACGAGGACGGCGAGGACGAGGACGACGAGGACGAGGACGACGAGGACGGGGACGACGAGGACGAGGACGACGAGGACGAGGACGACGAGGACGAGGACGACGAGGACGAGGACGACGAGGACGAGGACGACGAGGACGAGGACGACGAGGACGAGGACGACGAGGACGAGGACGACGAGGACGAGGACGACGAGGACGAGGACGACGAGGACGAGGACGACGAGGACGAGGACGACGAGGACGAGGACGACGAGGACGAGGACGACGAGGACGAGGACGACGAGGACGAGGACGACGAGGACGAGGACGACGAGGACGAGGACGACGAGGACGAGGACGACGAGGACGAGGACGACGAGGACGAGGACGACGAGGACGAGGACGACGAGGACGAGGACGACGAGGACGAGGACGACGAGGACGAGGACGACGAGGACGAGGACGACGAGGACGAGGACGACGAGGACGAGGACGACGAGGACGAGGACGACGAGGACGAGGACGACGAGGACGAGGACGACGAGGACGAGGACGAGGACGACGAGGACGACGAGGACGACGAGGACGAGGACGACGAGGACGAGGACGACGAGGACGAGGACGACGAGGACGAGGACGACGAGGACGAGGACGACGAGGACGAGGACGACGAGGACGAGGACGACGAGGACGAGGACGACGAGGACGAGGACGACGAGGACGAGGACGACGAGGACGAGGACGACGAGGACGAGGACGACGAGGACGAGGACGACGAGGACGAGGACGACGAGGACGAGGACGACGAGGACGAGGACGACGAGGACGAGGACGACGAGGACGAGGACGACGAGGACGAGGACGACGAGGACGAGGACGACGAGGACGAGGACGACGAGGACGAGGACGACGAGGACGAGGACGACGAGGACGAGGACGACGAGGACGAGGACGAGGACGACGAGGACGAGGAAGACGAGGACGAGGACGACGAGGACGAGGACGACGAGGACGAGGACGACGACGACGACGACGAGGACGAGGACGACGACCACGAGGACGAGGACGAGGACGACGAGGACGAGGACGAGGACGACGAGGACGACGAGAACGAGGACGAGGACGACGACGAGGACGAGGACGAGGACGACGACGAGGACGAGGACGAGGACGACGACGACGACGACGAGGACGTGGACGACGAGGACGAGGACGGCGAGTACGAGGACGACGAGGACGAGGACGACGAGGACGAGGAAGACGAGGACGAGAACGACGAGGACGAGGACGACGAGGACGAGGACGACGAGGACGAGGACGACGAGGACGAGGACGACGAGGACGAGGACGACGAGGACGAGGACGACGAGGACGAGGACGACGAGGAAGAGGACGACGAGGACGAGGACGACGAGGACGAGGACGACGAGGACGAGGACGACGAGGACGAGGACGACAAGGACGAGGACGACGAGCACGAGGACGACGAGGACGAGGACGACAAGGACGAGGACGACGAGCACGAGGACGAGGACGACGAGGACGAGGACGACGAGGACGAGGACGACGAGGACGACGAGGACGAGGACGACGAGGACGAGCACGACGAGGACGAGGACGACGAGGACGACGAGGACGACGAGGTCGACGAGGACGACGAGGTCGAGGACGACGAGGACGAGGACGAGGACGACGAGGACGGGGACGACGAGGACGAGGACGACGAGGACGAGGACGACGAGGACGAGGACGACGAGGACGACGAGGACGACGAGGACGACGAGGACGAGGACGACGAGGACGAGGACGACGAGTACGACGAGGACGACGAGGACGACGAAGACGAGGACGAGGGCGACGAGGACGACGAGGACGAGGACGACGAGGACGAGCACGATGAGGACGAGGACGAGCACGATGAGGACGAGGACGACGAGGACGACGAGGACGACGAGGTCGAGGACGACGAGGACGACGAGGTCGAGGACGACGAGGACGAGGACGATGAGGACGAGGACGACGAGGACGACGAGGACGAGGACGACGAGGACGAGGACGACGAGGACGACGAGGACGAGGACGACGAGGACGACGAGGACGAGGACGACGAGGACGAGGACGACGAGGACGAGGACGACGAGGACGAGGACGACGAGGACGAGGACGACGAGGACGACGAGGACGAGGACGAGGACGACGAGGACGACGAGGACGACGAGGACGACGAGGACGACGAGGTCGAGGACGAGGGCGACGAGGACGACGAGGACGAGGACGACGAGGACGAGGACGACGAGGACGAGGACGACGAGGACGAGGACGACGAGGACGAGGACGACGAGGACGAGGACGACGACGACGACGACGACGAGGACGACGAGGACGACGAGGACGAAGACGACGAGGACGACGAGGACGAGGACGACGAGGACGAGGACGACGAGGACGACGAGGACGAGGACGACGAGGACGAGGACGACGAGGACGAGGACGACGAGGACGAGGACGACGAGGACGACGAGGACGAGGACGAGGACGACGAGGACGACGAGGACGACGAGGACGACGAGGACGACGAGGTCGAGGACGAGGGCGACGAGGACGACGAGGACGAGGACGACGAGGACGAGGACGACGAGGACGAGGACGACGAGGACGAGGACGACGAGGACGAGGACGACGACGACGACGACGACGAGGACGACGAGGACGAGGACGACGACGACGGGGACGAGGACGACGAGGACGAGGACGACGAGGACGAGGACGACAAGGACGAGGACGACGAGCACGAGGACGAGGACGACGAGGACGAGGACGACGAGGACGAGGACGACGAGGACGACGAGGACGAGGACGACGAGGACGAGCACGACGAGGACGAGGACGACGAGGACGACGAGGACGACGAGGTCGAGGACGACGAGGACGACGAGGTCGAGGACGACGAGGACGAGGACGATGAGGACGACGAGGACGAGGACGAGGACGACGAGGACGACGAGGACGAGGACGGCGAGGACGAGGACGACGAGGACGGGGACGACGAGGACGAGGACGACGAGGACGGGGACGACGAGGACGAGGACGACGAGGACGAGGACGACGAGGACGAGGACGACGAGGACGAGGAAGACGAGGACGAGGACGACGAGGACGAGGATGACGAGGACGAGGACGACGAGGACGAGGACGACGAGGACGACGAGGACGACGAGGTCGAGGACGACGAGGACGACGAGGTCGAGGACGACGAGGACGAGGACGATGAGGACGAGGACGACGAGGACGAGGACGACGAGGACGACGAGGACGAGGACGAGGACGACGAGGACGACGAGGACGAGGACGGCGAGGACGAGGACGAGGACGACGAGGACGAGGACGACGAGGACGAGGACGACGAGGACGAGGACGACGAGGACGAGGAAGACGAGGACGAGGACGACGAGGACGAGGACGACGAGGACGAGGACGACGAGGACGAGGACGACGAGGACGAGGACGACGAGGACGAGGACGACGAGGACGAGGACGACGAGGACGAGGACGACGAGGACGAGGACGACGAGGACGAGGACGACGAGGACGAGGACGACGAGGACGAGGACGACGAGGACGAGGACGACGAGGACGAGGACGACGAGGACGACGAGGACGAGGACGACGAGGACGAGGACGCCGAGGACGAGGACGACGAGGACGAGGACGACGAGGACGAGGACGACGAGGACGAGGACGACGAGGACGAGGACGACGAGGACGAGGACGACGAGGACGAGGACGACGAGGACGACGAGGACGAGGACGACGAGGACGACGAGGACGAGGACGACGAGGACGAGGACGACGAGGACGAGGACGACGAGGACGAGGACGACGAGGACGAGGACGACGAGGACGAGGACGACGACGACGACGACGAGGACGACGAGGACGAGGTCTAGGACGACGACGACGGGGACGAGGACGACGAGGACGAGGACGACGAGGACGAGGACGACGAGGACGAGGACGACGAGGACGAGGACGACGAGGACGAGGACGACGAGGACGAGGACGAGGACGACGAGGACGAGGACGACGACGACGAGGACGAGGACGACGAGGACGGGGACGACGAGGACGAGGACGACGAGGACGAGGACGACGAGGACGAGGACGACGAGGGCGACGAGGACGACGAGGACGACGAGGGCGAGGACGACGAGGACGAGGACGACGAGGACGAGGAGGACGACGAGGACGACGAGGACGAGGACGAGGGCGACGAGGACGACGAGGACGACGAGGACGAGGACGAGTACGACGAGGACGAGGACGAGGACGAGGACGAGGACGACGAGGACGACGAGGACGAGGACGACGAGGATGACGAGGACGAGGACGACGAGGACGAGGACGACGAGGACGACGAGGACGAGGACGACGAGGACGAGGACGACGAGGACGAGGACGACGAGGACGACGAGAACGAGGACGACGAGAACGAGGACGACGAGGACGAGGACGACGAGGACGAGGACGACGAGGACGAGGACGACGAGGACGAGGACGACGAGGACGAGGACGACGAGGACGAGGACGACGAGGACGAGGACGACGAGGACGAGGACGACGAGGACGAGGACGACGAGGACGAGGACGACGAGGACGAGGACGACGAGGACGAGGACGACGACGACGACGACGACGAGGACGACGAGGACGAGGACGACGACGACGGGGACGAGGACGACGAGGACGAGGACGACGAGGACGACGACGACGAGGACGAGGACGACGAGGACGAGGACGACGAGGACGAGGACGACGAGGACGACGAGGACGAGGACGACGACGACGAGGACGAGGACGACGAGTACGGGGACGACGAGGACGAGGACGACGAGGACGAGGACGACGAGGACGAGGACGACGAGGACGACGAGGACGAGGACGACGAGGACGACGAGGACGACGAGGACGACGAGGACGAGGACGACGAGGACGAGGACGACGAGGACGACGAGGACGACGAGGACGACGAAGACGAGGACGACGAAGACGAGGACGAGGGCGACGAGGACGACGAGGACGAGGACGACGAGGACGACGAGGACGACGACGACGACGACGAGGACGACGAGGACGAGGACGACGACGACGGGGACGAGGACGACGAGGACGAGGACGACAAGGACGAGGACGACGAGGACGAGGACGACGAGGACGAGGACGACGAGGACGAGGACGACGAGGACGACGAGGACGACGAGGACGACGAGGTCGAGGACGAGGGCGACGAGGACGACGAGGACGAGGACGACGAGGACGAGGACGAGGACGACGAGGACGACGAGGACGAGGACGAGGGCGACGAGGACGACGAGGACGAGGACGACGACGACGGGGACGACGAGGACGGGGACGACGAGGACGAGGACGACGAGGACGAGGACGACGAGGACGAGGACGACGACGACGACGAGGACGAGGACGACGAGGACGACGAGGACGAAGACGACGAGGACGACGAGGACGAGGACGACGAGGACGAGGACGACGAGGACGACGAGGACGAGGACGACGAGGACGAGGACGACGAGGACGACGAGGACGACGAGGACGACGAGGTCGAGGACGAGGGCGACGAGGACGACGAGGACGAGGACGACGAGGACGAGGACGAGGACGACGAGGACGAGGACGACGACGACGACGACGACGAGGACGACGAGGACGAGGACGACGACGACGGGGACGAGGACGACGAGGACGAGGACGACGAGGACGAGGACGACAAGGACGAGGACGACGAGGACGAGGACGACGAGGACGAGGACGAGGACGACGAGGACGAGGACGACAAGGACGAGGACGACGAGGACGACGAGGACGACGAGGTCGAGGACGACGAGGACGACGAGGACGAGGACGACGAGGACGACGAGGACGACGAGGACGAGGACGAGGGCGACGAGGACGACGAGGACGAGGACGACGACGACGAGGACGGGGACGACGAGGACGGGGACGACGAGGACGAGGACGACGAGGACGAGGACGACGAGGACGAGGACGACGACGACGACGAGGACGAGGACGACGAGGACAACGAGGACAAAGACGACGAGGACGACGAGGACGAGGACGACGAGGACGAGGACGACGAGGACGACGAGGACGAGGACGACGAGGACGAGGACGACGAGGACGAGGACGACGAGGACGAGGACGAGGACGACGAGGACGAGGACGAGGACGACGAGGACGACGAGGACGACGAGGACGACGAGGACGACGAGGTCGAGGACGAGGGCGACGAGGACGACGAGGACGAGGACGACGAGGACGAGGACGAGGACGACGAGGACGAGGACGAGGACGACGAGGACGAGGACGACGACGACGACGACGACGAGGACGACGAGGACGAGGACGACGACGACGGGGACGAGGACGACGAGGACGAGGACGACGAGGACGAGGACGACAAGGACGAGGACGACGAGGACGAGGACGACGAGGACGAGGACGAGGACGACGAGGACGAGGACGACGAGGACGAGGACGACGAGGACGACGAGGACGAGGACGACGAGGACGAGCACGACGAGGACGAGGACGACGAGGACGACGAGGACGACGAGGACGACGAGGTCGAGGACGACGAGGACGACGAGGTCGAGGACGACGAGGACGAGGACGACGAGGACGAGGACGACGAGGACGAGGACGACGAGGACGACGAGGACGAGGACGAGGACGACGAGGACGACGAGGACGAGGACGGCGAGGACGAGGACGACGAGGACGGGGACGACGAGGACGAGGACGACGAGGACGAGGACGACGAGGACGAGGACGACGAGGACGAGGACGACGAGGACGAGGACGACGAGGACGAGGAAGACGAGGACGAGGACGACGAGGACGAGGACGACGAGGACGAGGACGACGAGGACGAGGACGACGAGGACGAGGACGACGAGGACGAGGACGACGAGGACGAGGACGACGAGGACGAGGACGACGAGGACGAGGACGACGAGGACGAGGACGACGAGGACGACGAGGACGACGAGGTCGAGGACGACGAGGACGACGAGGTCGAGGACGACGAGGACGAGGACGACGAGGACGAGGACGACGAGGACGAGGACGACGAGGACGACGAGGACGACGAGGACGAGGACGGCGAGGACGAGGACGACGAGGACGGGGACGACGAGGACGAGGACGACGAGGACGAGGACGACGAGGACGAGGACGACGAGGACGAGGAAGACGAGGACGAGGACGACGAGGACGAGGACGACGAGGACGAGGACGACGAGGACGAGGACGACGAGGACGAGGACGACGAGGACGAGGACGACGAGGACGAGGACGACGAGGACGAGGACGACGAGGACGAGGACGACGAGGACGAGGACGACGAGGACGAGGACGACGAGGACGAGGACGACGAGGACGAGGACGACGAGGACGACGAGGACGACGAGGACGACGAGGTCGAGGACGACGAGGACGACGAGGTCGAGGACGACGAGGACGAGGACGATGAGGACGAGGACGACGAGGACGACGAGGACGAGGACGACGAGGACGAGGACGACGAGGACGACGAGAACGAGGACGACGAGGACGAGGACGACGAGGACGACGAGGACGAGGACGACGAGGACGAGGACGACGAGGACGAGGACGACGAGGACGAGGACGACGAGGACGAGGACGACGAGGACGACGAGGACGAGGACGAGGACGACGAGGACGACGAGGACGACGAGGACGACGAGGACGACGAGGTCGAGGACGAGGGCGACGAGGACGACGAGGACGAGGACGACGAGGACGAGGACGACGAGGACGAGGACGACGAGGACGAGGACGACGAGGACGAGGACGACGAGGACGAGGACGACGAGGACGAGGACGACGACGACGACGACGACGAGGATGACGAGGACGAAGACGACGAGGACGACGAGGACGAGGACGACGAGGACGAGGACGACGAGGACGACGAGGACGAGGACGACGAGGACGAGGACGACGAGGACGAGGACGACGAGGACGAGGACGACGAGGACGAGGACGACGAGGACGAGGACGACGAGGACGACGAGGACGAGGACGAGGACGACGAGGACGACGAGGACGACGAGAACGACGAGGACGACGAGGTCGAGGACGAGGGCGACGAGGACGACGAGGACGAGGACGACGAGGACGAGGACGACGAGGACGAGGACGACGAGGACGAGGACGACGAGGACGAGGACGACGAGGACGAGGACGACGACGACGACGACGACGAGGACGACGAGGACGAGGACGACGACGACGGGGACGAGGACGACGAGGACGAGGACGACGAGGACGAGGACGACAAGGACGAGGACGACGAGCACGAGGACGAGGACGACGAGGACGAGGACGACGAGGACGACGAGGACGAGGACGACGAGGACGAGCACGACGAGGACGAGGACGACGAGGACGACGAGGACGACGAGGTCGAGGACGACGAGGACGACGAGGTCGAGGACGACGAGGACGAGGACGATGAGGACGACGAGGACGAGGACGAGGACGACGAGGACGACGAGGACGAGGACGGCGAGGACGAGGACGACGAGGACGGGGACGACGAGGACGAGGACGACGAGGACGGGGACGACGAGGACGAGGACGACGAGGACGAGGACGACGAGGACGAGGACGACGAGGACGAGGAAGACGAGGACGAGGACGACGAGGACGAGGATGACGAGGACGAGGACGACGAGGACGAGGACGACGAGGACGACGAGGACGAGGACGACGAGGACGACGAGGACGACGAGGTCGAGGACGACGAGGACGACGAGGTCGAGGACGACGAGGACGAGGACGATGAGGACGAGGACGACGAGGACGAGGACGACGAGGACGACGAGGACGAGGACGAGGACGACGAGGACGACGAGGACGAGGACGGCGAGGACGAGGACGAGGACGACGAGGACGAGGACGACGAGGACGAGGACGACGAGGACGAGGACGACGAGGACGAGGAAGACGAGGACGAGGACGACGAGGACGAGGACGACGAGGACGAGGACGACGAGGACGAGGACGACGAGGACGAGGACGACGAGGACGAGGACGACGAGGACGAGGACGACGAGGACGAGGACGACGAGGACGAGGACGACGAGGACGAGGACGACGAGGACGAGGACGACGAGGACGAGGACGACGAGGACGAGGACGACGAGGACGAGGACGACGAGGACGACGAGGACGAGGACGACGAGGACGAGGACGCCGAGGACGAGGACGACGAGGACGAGGACGACGAGGACGAGGACGACGAGGACGAGGACGACGAGGACGAGGACGACGAGGACGAGGACGACGAGGACGAGGACGACGAGGACGACGAGGACGAGGACGACGAGGACGACGAGGACGAGGACGACGAGGACGAGGACGACGAGGACGAGGACGACGAGGACGAGGACGACGAGGACGAGGACGACGAGGACGAGGACGACGAGGACGAGGACGACGACGACGACGACGAGGACGACGAGGACGAGGTCTAGGACGACGACGACGGGGACGAGGACGACGAGGACGAGGACGACGAGGACGAGGACGACGAGGACGAGGACGACGAGGACGAGGACGACGAGGACGAGGACGACGAGGACGAGGACGAGGACGACGAGGACGAGGACGACGACGACGAGGACGAGGACGACGAGGACGGGGACGACGAGGACGAGGACGACGAGGACGAGGACGACGAGGACGAGGACGACGAGGGCGACGAGGACGACGAGGACGACGAGGGCGAGGACGACGAGGACGAGGACGACGAGGACGAGGAGGACGACGAGGACGACGAGGACGAGGACGAGGGCGACGAGGACGACGAGGACGACGAGGACGAGGACGAGTACGACGAGGACGAGGACGAGGACGAGGACGAGGACGACGAGGACGACGAGGACGAGGACGAGGACGACGAGGACGACGAGGACGAGGACGACGAGGATGACGAGGACGAGGACGACGAGGACGACGAGGACGAGGACGACGAGGACGAGGACGACGAGGACGACGAGAACGAGGACGACGAGAACGAGGACGACGAGGACGAGGACGACGAGGACGAGGACGACGAGGACGAGGACGACGAGGACGAGGACGACGAGGACGAGGACGACGAGGACGAGGACGACGAGGACGAGGACGACGAGGACGAGGACGACGACGACGACGACGACGAGGACGACGAGGACGAGGACGACGACGACGGGGACGAGGACGACGAGGACGAGGACGACGAGGACGACGACGACGAGGACGAGGACGACGAGGACGAGGACGACGAGGACGAGGACGACGAGGACGACGAGGACGAGGACGACGACGACGAGGACGAGGACGACGAGTACGGGGACGACGAGGACGAGGACGACGAGGACGAGGACGACGAGGACGAGGACGACGAGGACGACGAGGACGAGGACGACGAGGACGACGAGGACGACGAGGACGACGAGGACGAGGACGACGAGGACGAGGACGACGAGGACGACGAGGACGACGAGGACGACGAAGACGAGGACGACGAAGACGAGGACGAGGGCGACGAGGACGACGAGGACGAGGACGACGAGGACGACGAGGACGAGGACGACGAGGACGACGAAGACGAGGACGAGGGCGACGAGGACGACGAGGACGAGGACGACGAGGACGACGAGGACGAGGACGACGAGGACGACGAGGACGAGGACGAGTACGACGAGGACGAGGACGACGAGGACGAGGACGAGGACGAGGACGAGGACGACGAGGACGACGAGGACGAGGACGACGAGGATGACGAGGACGAGGACGACGAGGACGACGAGGACGAGGACGACGAGGACGACGAGAACGAGGACGACGAGGACGAGGACGACGAGGACGAGGACGACGAGGACGAGGACGAGGACGACGAGGACGAGGACGACGAGGACGAGGACGACGAGGACGAGGACGACGACGACGACGACGACGAGGACGACGAGGACGAGGACGACGACGACGGGGACGAGGACGACGAGGACGAGGACGACAAGGACGAGGACGACGAGGACGAGGACGACGAGGACGAGGACGACGAGGACGAGGACGACGAGGACGACGAGGACGACGAGGACGACGAGGTCGAGGACGAGGGCGACGAGGACGACGAGGACGAGGACGACGAGGACGAGGACGAGGACGACGAGGACGACGAGGACGAGGACGAGGGCGACGAGGACGACGAGGACGAGGACGACGACGACGGGGACGACGAGGACGGGGACGACGAGGACGAGGACGACGAGGACGAGGACGACGAGGACGAGGACGACGACGACGACGAGGACGAGGACGACGAGGACGACGAGGACGAAGACGACGAGGACGACGAGGACGAGGACGACGAGGACGAGGACGACGAGGACGACGAGGACGAGGACGACGAGGACGAGGACGACGAGGACGACGAGGACGACGAGGACGACGAGGTCGAGGACGAGGGCGACGAGGACGACGAGGACGAGGACGACGAGGACGAGGACGAGGACGAGGACGACGAGGACGAGGACGACGAGGACGAGGACGACGAGGACGAGGACGACGAGGACGAGGACGACGAGGACGAGGACGACGAGGACGACGAGGACGACGAGGTCGAGGACGACGAGGACGACGAGGTCGAGGACGACGAGGACGAGGACGACGAGGACGAAGACGACGAGGACGAGGACGACGAGGACGACGAGGACGACGAGGACGAGGACGGCGAGGACGAGGACGACGAGGACGGGGACGACGAGGACGAGGACGACGAGGACGAGGACGACGAGGACGAGGACGACGAGGACGAGGAAGACGAGGACGAGGACGACGAGGACGAGGACGACGAGGACGAGGACGACGAGGACGAGGACGACGAGGACGAGGACGACGAGGACGAGGACGACGAGGACGAGGACGACGAGGACGAGGACGACGAGGACGAGGACGACGAGGACGAGGACGACGAGGACGAGGACGACGAGGACGAGGACGACGAGGACGAGGACGACGAGGACGAGGACGACGAGGACGAGGACGACGAGGACGAGGACGACGAGGACGAGGACGACGAGGACGAGGACGACGAGGACGAGGACGACGAGGACGAGGACGACGACGACGAGGACGACGAGGACGAGGACGAGGACGACGACGACGGGGACGAGGACGACGAGGACGAGGACGACGAGGACGAGGACGACAAGGACGAGGACGACGAGGACGAGGACGACGAGGACGAGGACGACGAGGACGAGGACGACGAGGACGAGGACGACGAGGACGAGGACGAGGACGACGAGGACGAGGACGACGACGACGAGGACGAGGACGACGAGGACGGGGACGACGAGGACGAGGACGACGAGGACGAGGACGACGAGGACGAGGACGACGAGGACGACGAGGACGACGAGGACGACGAGGGCGAGGACGACGAGGACGAGGACGACGAGGACGACGAGGACGACGTGGACGACGAGGACGAGGACGAGGGCGACGAGGACGACGAGGACGACGAGGACGAGGACGACGAGGACGAGCACGACGAGGACGAGGACGACGAGGACGACGAGGACGAGGACGAGGACGACGAGGACGACGAGGACGAGGACGACGAGGACGACGAGGACGAGGACGACGAGGACGACGAGGATGAGGACGACGAGGACGACGAGGACGAGGACGACGACGACGAGGACGAGGACGACGAGGACGGGGACGACGAGGACGAGGACGACGAGGACGAGGACGACGAGGGCGACGAGGACGACGAGGACGACGAGGACGAGGACGAGGGCGACGAGGACGACGAGGACGAGGACGACGACGACGAGGACGGTGACGACGAGGACGGGGACGACGAGGACGAGGACGACGAGGACGAGGACGACGAGGACGAGGACGACGAGGACGAGGACGACGACGACGACGAGGACGAGGACGACGAGGACGACGAGGACGAAGACGACGAGGACGACGAGGACGAGGACGACGAGGACGAGGACGACGAGGACGAGGACGACGACGACGACGACGAGGACGACGAGGACGAGGACGACGAGGACGAGGACGACGAGGACGAGGACGACGAGGACGAGGACGACGAGGACGAGGACGACGAGGACGAGGACGACGAGGACGAGGACGACGAGGACGAGGACGACGAGGACGAGGACGAGGACGACGAGGACGAGGACGACGACGACGAGGACGAGGACGACGAGGACGGGGACGACGAGGACGAGGACGACGAGGACGAGGACGACGAGGACGAGGACGACGAGGGCGACGAGGACGACGAGGACGACGAGGGCGAGGACGACGAGGACGAGGACGACGAGGACGAGGAGGACGACGAGGACGACGAGGACGAGGACGAGGGCGACGAGGACGACGAGGACGACGAGGACGAGGACGAGTACGACGAGGACGAGGACGAGGACGAGGACGAGGACGACGAGGACGACGAGGACGAGGACGAGGACGACGAGGACGACGAGGACGAGGACGACGAGGATGACGAGGACGAGGACGACGAGGACGACGAGGACGAGGACGACGAGGACGAGGACGACGAGGACGACGAGAACGAGGACGACGAGAACGAGGACGACGAGGACGAGGACGACGAGGACGAGGACGACGAGGACGAGGACGACGAGGACGAGGACGACGAGGACGAGGACGACGAGGACGAGGACGACGAGGACGAGGACGACGAGGACGAGGACGACGACGACGACGACGACGAGGACGACGAGGACGAGGACGACGACGACGGGGACGAGGACGACGAGGACGAGGACGACGAGGACGACGACGACGAGGACGAGGACGACGAGGACGAGGACGACGAGGACGAGGACGACGAGGACGACGAGGACGAGGACGACGACGACGAGGACGAGGACGACGAGTACGGGGACGACGAGGACGAGGACGACGAGGACGAGGACGACGAGGACGAGGACGACGAGGACGACGAGGACGAGGACGACGAGGACGACGAGGACGACGAGGACGACGAGGACGAGGACGACGAGGACGAGGACGACGAGGACGACGAGGACGACGAGGACGACGAAGACGAGGACGACGAAGACGAGGACGAGGGCGACGAGGACGACGAGGACGAGGACGACGAGGACGACGAGGACGAGGACGACGAGGACGACGAAGACGAGGACGAGGGCGACGAGGACGACGAGGACGAGGACGACGAGGACGACGAGGACGAGGACGACGAGGACGACGAGGACGAGGACGAGTACGACGAGGACGAGGACGACGAGGACGAGGACGAGGACGAGGACGAGGACGACGAGGACGACGAGGACGAGGACGACGAGGATGACGAGGACGAGGACGACGAGGACGACGAGGACGAGGACGACGAGGACGACGAGAACGAGGACGACGAGGACGAGGACGACGAGGACGAGGACGACGAGGACGAGGACGAGGACGACGAGGACGAGGACGACGAGGACGAGGACGACGAGGACGAGGACGACGACGACGACGACGACGAGGACGACGAGGACGAGGACGACGACGACGGGGACGAGGACGACGAGGACGAGGACGACAAGGACGAGGACGACGAGGACGAGGACGACGAGGACGAGGACGACGAGGACGAGGACGACGAGGACGACGAGGACGACGAGGACGACGAGGTCGAGGACGAGGGCGACGAGGACGACGAGGACGAGGACGACGAGGACGAGGACGAGGACGACGAGGACGACGAGGACGAGGACGAGGGCGACGAGGACGACGAGGACGAGGACGACGACGACGGGGACGACGAGGACGGGGACGACGAGGACGAGGACGACGAGGACGAGGACGACGAGGACGAGGACGACGACGACGACGAGGACGAGGACGACGAGGACGACGAGGACGAAGACGACGAGGACGACGAGGACGAGGACGACGAGGACGAGGACGACGAGGACGACGAGGACGAGGACGACGAGGACGAGGACGACGAGGACGACGAGGACGACGAGGACGACGAGGTCGAGGACGAGGGCGACGAGGACGACGAGGACGAGGACGACGAGGACGAGGACGAGGACGAGGACGACGAGGACGAGGACGACGAGGACGAGGACGACGAGGACGAGGACGACGAGGACGAGGACGACGAGGACGAGGACGACGAGGACGACGAGGACGACGAGGTCGAGGACGACGAGGACGACGAGGTCGAGGACGACGAGGACGAGGACGACGAGGACGAAGACGACGAGGACGAGGACGACGAGGACGACGAGGACGACGAGGACGAGGACGGCGAGGACGAGGACGACGAGGACGGGGACGACGAGGACGAGGACGACGAGGACGAGGACGACGAGGACGAGGACGACGAGGACGAGGAAGACGAGGACGAGGACGACGAGGACGAGGACGACGAGGACGAGGACGACGAGGACGAGGACGACGAGGACGAGGACGACGAGGACGAGGACGACGAGGACGAGGACGACGAGGACGAGGACGACGAGGACGAGGACGACGAGGACGAGGACGACGAGGACGAGGACGACGAGGACGAGGACGACGAGGACGAGGACGACGAGGACGAGGACGACGAGGACGAGGACGACGAGGACGAGGACGACGAGGACGAGGACGACGAGGACGAGGACGACGAGGACGAGGACGACGACGACGAGGACGACGAGGACGAGGACGAGGACGACGACGACGGGGACGAGGACGACGAGGACGAGGACGACGAGGACGAGGACGACAAGGACGAGGACGACGAGGACGAGGACGACGAGGACGAGGACGACGAGGACGAGGACGACGAGGACGAGGACGACGAGGACGAGGACGAGGACGACGAGGACGAGGACGACGACGACGAGGACGAGGACGACGAGGACGGGGACGACGAGGACGAGGACGACGAGGACGAGGACGACGAGGACGAGGACGACGAGGACGACGAGGACGACGAGGACGACGAGGGCGAGGACGACGAGGACGAGGACGACGAGGACGACGAGGACGACGTGGACGACGAGGACGAGGACGAGGGCGACGAGGACGACGAGGACGACGAGGACGAGGACGACGAGGACGAGCACGACGAGGACGAGGACGACGAGGACGACGAGGACGAGGACGAGGACGACGAGGACGACGAGGACGAGGACGACGAGGACGACGAGGACGAGGACGACGAGGACGACGAGGATGAGGACGACGAGGACGACGAGGACGAGGACGACGACGACGAGGACGAGGACGACGAGGACGGGGACGACGAGGACGAGGACGACGAGGACGAGGACGACGAGGGCGACGAGGACGACGAGGACGACGAGGACGAGGACGAGGGCGACGAGGACGACGAGGACGAGGACGACGACGACGAGGACGGTGACGACGAGGACGGGGACGACGAGGACGAGGACGACGAGGACGAGGACGACGAGGACGAGGACGACGAGGACGAGGACGACGACGACGACGAGGACGAGGACGACGAGGACGACGAGGACGAAGACGACGAGGACGACGAGGACGAGGACGACGAGGACGAGGACGACGAGGACGACGAGGACGAGGACGACGAGGACGAGGACGACGAGGACGAGGACGACGAGGACGAGGACGACGAGGACGAGGACGACGAGGACGAGGACGACGAGGACGAGGACGACGAGGACGAGGACGACGAGGACGAGGACGACGAGGACGACGAGGACGAGGACGAGGACGACGAGGACGACGAGGTCGAGGACGAGGGCGACGAGGACGACGAGGACGAGGACGACGAGGACGAGGACGAGGACGACGAGGACGAGGACGACGAGGACGAGGACGACGAGGACGAGGACGACGAGGACGAGGACGACGAGGACGAGGACGACGAGGACGAGGACGACGACGACGACGACGACGAGGACGACGAGGACGAGGACGACGTCGACGGGGACGAGGACGACGAGGACGAGGACGACGAGGACGAGGACGACAAGGACGAGGACGACGAGGACGAGGACGACGAGGACGAGGACGAGGACGACGAGGACGAGGACGACGACGACGACGACGAGGACGACGAGGACGAGCACGACGAGGACGAGGACGACGAGGACGACGAGGACGAGGACGAGGACGACGAGGACGACGAGGACGAGGACGACGAGGACGAGGACGACGAGGACGACGAGGACGAGGACGACGACGACGAGGACGAGGACGACGAGGACGGGGACGACGAGGACGAGGACGACGAGGACGAGAACGACGAGGACGAGGACGACGAGGACGACGAGGACGACGAGGACGACGAGGACGACGAGGACGACGAGGACGACGAGGACGAGGACGAGGGCGACGAGGACGACGAGGACGAGGACGACGAGGACGACGAAGACGAGGACGAGGACGACGAGGACGAGGACGAGGACGACGAGGACGACGAGGACGAGGACGACGAGGACGAGGACGACGAGGATGACGAGGACGAGGACGACGAGGACGACGAGGACGAGGACGACGAGGACGAGGACGAGGACGACGAGGACGAGGACGACGAGGACGAGGACGACAAGGACGAGGACGACGACGACGGGGACGAGGACGACGAGGACGAGGACGACAAGGACGAGGACGACGAGGACGAGGACGAGGACGACGAGGACGAGCACGACGAGGACGACGAGGACGAGGACGAGGACGACGAGGACGAGGACGAGGACGACGAGGACGACGAGGACGAGGACGACGAGGACGACGAGGACGAGGACGACGACGACGAGGACGAGGACGACGAGGACGGGGACGACGAGGACGAGGACGACGAGGACGACGAGGACGAGGACGACGAGGACGACGAGGACGACGAGGACGACGAGGACGAGGACGAGGGCGACGAGGACGACGAGGACGAGGACGACGACGACGAGGACGGGGACGACGAGGACGGGGACGACGAGGACGAGGACGACGAGGACGAGGACGACGACGACGACGAGGAGGAGGACGACGAGGACGACGAGGACGAAGACGACGAGGACGACGAGGACGAGGACGACGAGGACGAGGACGACGAGGACGAGGACGACGAGGACGACGAGGACGAGGACGACGAGGACGAGGACGACGAGGACGAGGACGACGAGGACGAGGACGACGAGGACGACGAGGACGAGGACGAGGACGACGAGGACGACGAGGACGACGAGGACGACGAGGTCGAGGACGAGGGCGACGAGGACGACGAGGACGAGGACGACGAGGACGAGGACGAGGACGACGAGGATGAGGACGACGAGGACGAGGACGACGAGGACGAGGACGACGAGGACGAGGACGAGGACGACGAGGACGAGGACGACGACGACGACGACGACGAGGACGACGAGGACGAGGACGACGACGACGGGGACGAGGACGACGAGGACGAGGACGACGAGGACGAGGACGACAAGGACGAGGACGACGAGGACGAGGACGACGAGGACGAGGACGAGGACGACGAGGACGAGGACGACGAGGACGAGGACGACGAGGACGACGAGGACGACGAGGACGAGCACGACGAGGACGAGGACGACGAGGACGACGAGGACGAGGACGAGGACGACGAGGACGACGAGGACGAGGACGACGAGGACGACGAGGACGAGGACGACGACGACGAGGACGAGGACGGGGACGACGAGGACGAGGACGACGAGGACGAGGGCGACGAGGACGACGAGGACGAGGACGACGAGGACGAGGACGACGAGGACGAGGACGACGAGGACGAGGACGACGAGGACGACGAGGACGAGGACGACGAGGATGACGAGGACGAGGACGACGAGGACGACGAGGACGAGGACGACGAGGACGAGGACGAGGACGACGAGGACGAGGACGACGAGCACGAGGACGACGAGGACGAGGACGACAAGGACGAGGACGACGAGGACGAGGACGACGAGGACGAGGACGACGAGGACGAGGACGACGAGGACGAGGACGAGGACGACGAGGACGACGAGGACGAGGACGACGAGGACGAGCACGATGAGGACGAGGACGACGAGGACGACGAAGACGAGGACGAGGACGACGAGGACGACGAGGACGAGGACGGCGAGGACGAGGACGACGAGGACGGGGACGACGAGGACGGGGACGACGAGGACGAGGACGACGAGGACGAGGACGACGAGGACGAGGACGACGAGGACGAGGACGACGAGGACGAGGACGACGAGGACGAGGACGACGAGGACGAGGACGACGAGGACGAGGACGACGAGGACGACGAACACGAGGACGAGGACGAGGACGACGAGGACGACGAGGACGACGAGGACGAGGACGAGGACCAGGACGACGAAGACGACGAGGACGACGAGGACGAGGACGAGGACGACGAGGACGACGAGGACGAGGACGAGGACGACGACGACGACGACGAGGACGTGGACGACGAGGACGACGAGGACGACGAGGACGACGAGGACGAGGACGACGAGGACGACGAGGACGAGGACGACGAGGACGAGGACGACGAGGACGAGGACGACGAGGACGAGGACGACGAAGACGAGGACGACGAGGACGAGGACGACGAGGACGAGGACGACGAGGACGAGGACGACGAGGACGAGGACGACGAGGACGAGGACGACGAGGACGAGGACGACGAGGACGAGGACGACGAGGACGAGGACGAGGACGACGAGGACGAGGACGAGGACGACGAGGACGAGGACGAGGACGAGGACGACGAGGACGACGAGGACGAGGACGACGAGGACGAGGACGACGAGGACGACGAGGACGAGGACGACGAGGACGACGAGGACGAG
The DNA here is from genome assembly GCA_944738655.2 of Andrena hattorfiana. NCBI lineage: Eukaryota > Metazoa > Arthropoda > Insecta > Hymenoptera > Andrenidae > Andrena > Andrena hattorfiana. The sequence goes on along the minus strand of OX122893.2, from coordinate 20,382,137 downwards.
GACGACGAGGACGAAGACGACGAGGACGAGGACGACGAGGACGAGGACGACGAGGACGAGGACGACGAAGACGAGGACGACGAGGACGAGGACGACGACGACGGGGACGAGGACGACGAGGACGAGGACGACGAGGACGAGGACGAGGACGACGAGGACGAGGACGACGAGGACGAGGACGACGAGGACGAGGACGACGAGGACGAGGACGAGGACGACGAGGACGACGAGGACGAGGACGACGAGGACGAGGACGACGAGGACGAGGACGACGAGGACGAGGACGACGAGGACGAGGACGACGAGGACGAGGACGACGAGGACGAGGACGACGAGGACGAGGACGACGAGGACGAGGACGACGAGGACGAGGACGACGAGGACGAGGACGACGAGGACGAGGACGACGAGGACGAGGACGACGAGGACGAGGACGACGAGGACGAGGACGACGAGGACGAGGACGACGAGGACGAGGACGACGAGGACGAGGACGACGAGGACGAGGACGACGAGGACGAGGACGACGAGGACGAGGACGACGAGGACGAGGACGACGAGGACGAGGACGACGAGGACGAGGACGACGAGGACGACGAGGACGAGCACGACGAGGACGAGGACGACGAGGACGACGAGGACGACGAGGACGAAGACGACGAGGACGACGAGGACGAGGACGACGAGGACGAGGACGACGAGGACGACGAGGACGAGGACGACGAGGACGAGGACGACGAGGACGACGAGGACGAGGACGACGAGGACGACGAGGACGAGGACGACGAGGACGAGGACGACGAGGACGAGGACGAGGACGACGAGGACGACGAGGACGACGAGGACGACGAGGTCGAGGACGAGGGCGACGAGGACGACGAGGACGAGGACGACGAGGACGAGGACGAGGACGACGAGTACGAGGACGACGACGACGACGACGACGAGGACGACGAGGACGAGGACGACGACGACGGGGACGAGGACGACGAGGACGAGGACGACGAGGACGAGGACGACAAGGACGAGGACGACGAGGACGAGGACGACGAGGACGAGGACGAGGACGACGAGGACGAGGACGACGAGGACGAGGACGACGAGGACGACGAGGACGAGGACGACGAGGACGAGCACGACGAGGACGAGGACGACGAGGACGACGAGGACGACGAGGACGACGAGGTCGAGGACGACGAGGACGACGAGGTCGAGGACGACGAGGACGAGGACGATGAGGACGAGGACGACGAGGACGAGGACGATGAGGACGAGGACGACGAGGACGAGGACGACGAGGACGACGAGGACGAGGACGAGGACGACGAGGACGACGAGGACGAGGACGGCGAGGACGAGGACGACGAGGACGGGGACGACGAGGACGAGGACGACGAGGACGAGGACGACGAGGACGAGGACGACGAGGACGAGGACGACGAGGACGAGGACGACGAGGACGAGGAAGACGAGGACGAGGACGACGAGGACGAGGACGACGAGGACGAGGACGACGAGGACGAGGACGACGAGGACGAGGACGACGAGGACGAGGACGACGAGGACGAGGACGACGAGGACGACGAGGACGACGAGGTCGAGGACGACGAGGACGACGAGGTCGAGGACGACGAGGACGAGGACGATGAGGACGAGGACGACGAGGACGAGGACGACGAGGACGACGAGGACGACGAGGACGAGGACGGCGAGGACGAGGACGACGAGGACGGGGACGACGCGGACGAGGACGACGAGGACGAGGACGACGAGGACGAGGACGACGAGGACGAGGACGACGAGGACGAGGACGACGAGGACGAGGAAGACGAGGACGAGGACGACGAGGACGAGGACGACGAGGACGAGGACGACGAGGACGAGGACGACGAGGACGAGGACGACGAGGACGAGGACGACGAGGACGAGGACGACGAGGACGAGGACGACGAGGACGAGGACGACGAGGACGAGGACGACGAGGACGAGGACGACGAGGACGAGGACGACGAGGACGAGGACGACGAGGACGAGGACGACGAGGACGAGGACGACGAGGACGAGGACGACGAGGACGAGGACGACGACGACGACGACGACGAGGACGACAAGGACGAGGACGAGGACGACGACGACGGGGACGAGGACGACGAGGACGAGGACGACGAGGACGAGGACGACAAGGACGAGGACGACGAGGACGAGGACGACGAGGACGAGGACGACGAGGACGAGGACGACGAGGACGAGGACGAGGACGACGAGGACGAGGACGACGAGGACGAGGACGACGACGACGAGGACGAGGACGACGAGGACGGGGACGACGAGGACGAGGACGACGAGGACGAGGACGACGAGGACGAGGACGACGAGGACGACGAGGACGACGAGGACGACGAGGGCGAGGACGACGAGGACGAGGACGACGAGGACGACGAGGACGACGTGGACGACGAGGACGAGGACGAGGGCGACGAGGACGACGAGGACGACGAGGACGAGGACGACGAGGACGAGCACGACGAGGACGAGGACGACGAGGACGACGAGGACGAGGACGAGGACGACGAGGACGACGAGGACGAGGACGACGAGGACGACGAGGACGAGGACGACGAGGACGACGAGGATGAGGACGACGAGGACGACGAGGACGAGGACGACGACGACGAGGACGAGGACGACGAGGACGGGGACGACGAGGACGAGGACGACGAGGACGAGGACGACGAGGACGACGAGGACGACGAGGACGACGAGGACGAGGACGAGGGCGACGAGGACGACGAGGACGAGGACGACGACGACGAGGACGGTGACGACGAGGACGGGGACGACGAGGACGAGGACGACGAGGACGAGGACGACGAGGACGAGGACGACGAGGACGAGGACGACGACGACGACGAGGACGAGGACGACGAGGACGACGAGGACGAAGACGACGAGGACGACGAGGACGAGGACGACGAGGACGAGGACGACGAGGACGACGAGGACGAGGACGACGAGGACGACGAGGACGAGGACGACGAGGACGAGGACGACGAGGACGAGGACGACGAGGACGAGGACGACGAGGACGAGGACGACGAGGACGAGGACGACGAGGACGAGGACGACGAGGACGACGAGGACGAGGACGAGGACGACGAGGACGAGGACGAGGACGACGAGGACGACGAGGTCGAGGACGAGGGCGACGAGGACGACGAGGACGAGGACGACGAGGACGAGGACGAGGACGACGAGGACGAGGACGACGAGGACGAGGACGACGAGGACGAGGACGACGAGGACGAGGACGACGAGGACGAGGACGACGAGGACGAGGACGACGACGACGACGACGACGAGGACGACGAGGACGAGGACGACGACGACGGGGACGAGGACGACGAGGACGAGGACGACGAGGACGAGGACGACAAGGACGAGGACGACGAGGACGAGGACGACGAGGACGAGGACGAGGACGACGAGGACGAGGACGACGACGACGAGGACGACGAGGACGAGCACGACGAGGACGAGGACGACGAGGACGACGAGGACGAGGACGAGGACGACGAGGACGACGAGGACGAGGACGACGAGGACGAGGACGACGAGGACGACGAGGACGAGGACGACGACGACGAGGACGAGGACGACGAGGACGGGGACGACGAGGACGAGGACGACGAGGACGAGAACGACGAGGACGACGAGGACGACGAGGACGACGAGGACGAGGACGAGGGCGACGAGGACGACGAGGACGAGGACGACGAGGACGACGAAGACGAGGACGAGGACGACGAGGACGAGGACGAGGACGACGAGGACGACGAGGACGAGGACGACGAGGACGACGAGGACGAGGACGACGAGGATGACGAGGACGAGGACGACGAGGACGACGAGGACGAGGACGACGAGGACGAGGACGAGGACGACGAGGACGAGGACGACGAGGACGAGGACGACAAGGACGAGGACGACGACGACGGGGACGAGGACGACGAGGACGAGGACGACAAGGACGAGGACGACGAGGACGAGGACGACGAGGACGACGAGGACGAGGACGACGAGGACGACGAGGACGTGGACGACGAGGACGAGCACGACGAGGACGAGGACGACGAGGACGACGAGGACGAGGACGAGGACGACGAGGACGAGGACGAGGACGACGAGGACGACGAGGACGAGGACGACGAGGACGACGAGGACGAGGACGACGACGACGAGGACGAGGACGACGAGGACGGGGACGACGAGGACGAGGACGACGAGGACGAGGACGACGAGGACGACGAGGACGACGAGGACGACGAGGACGAGGACGAGGGCGACGAGGACGACGAGGACGAGGACGACGACGACGAGGACGGGGACGACGAGGACGGGGACGACGAGGACGAGGACGGCGAGGACGAGGACGACGAGGACGGGGACGACGAGGACGAGGACGACGAGGACGAGGACGACGAGGACGAGGACGACGAGGACGAGGACGACGAGGACGAGGACGACGAGGACGAGGAAGACGAGGACGAGGACGACGAGGACGAGGACGACGAGGACGAGGACGACGAGGACGAGGACGACGAGGACGAGGACGACGAGGACGAGGACGACGAGGACGAGGACGACGAGGACGAGGACGACGAGGACGAGGACGACGAGGACGAGGACGACGAGGACGAGGACGACGAGGACGAGGACGACGAGGACGAGGACGACGAGGACGAGGACGACGACGACGACGACGACGAGGACGACGAGGACGAGGACGAGGACGACGACGACGGGGACGAGGACGACGAGGACGAGGACGACGAGGACGAGGACGACAAGGACGAGGACGACGAGGACGAGGACGACGAGGACGAGGACGACGAGGACGAGGACGACGAGGACGAGGACGAGGACGACGAGGACGAGGACGACGAGGACGAGGACGACGACGACGAGGACGAGGACGACGAGGACGGGGACGACGAGGACGAGGACGACGAGGACGAGGACGACGAGGACGAGGACGACGAGGACGACGAGGACGACGAGGACGACGAGGGCGAGGACGACGAGGACGAGGACGACGAGGACGACGAGGACGACGTGGACGACGAGGACGAGGACGAGGGCGACGAGGACGACGAGGACGACGAGGACGAGGACGACGAGGACGAGCACGACGAGGACGAGGACGACGAGGACGACGAGGACGAGGACGAGGACGACGAGGACGACGAGGACGAGGACGACGAGGACGACGAGGACGAGGACGACGAGGACGACGAGGATGAGGACGACGAGGACGACGAGGACGAGGACGACGACGACGAGGACGAGGACGACGAGGACGGGGACGACGAGGACGAGGACGACGAGGACGAGGACGACGAGGACGACGAGGACGACGAGGACGACGAGGACGAGGACGAGGGCGACGAGGACGACGAGGACGAGGACGACGACGACGAGGACGGTGACGACGAGGACGGGGACGACGAGGACGAGGACGACGAGGACGAGGACGACGAGGACGAGGACGACGAGGACGAGGACGACGACGACGACGAGGACGAGGACGACGAGGACGACGAGGACGAAGACGACGAGGACGACGAGGACGAGGACGACGAGGACGAGGACGACGAGGACGACGAGGACGAGGACGACGAGGACGACGAGGACGAGGACGACGAGGACGAGGACGACGAGGACGAGGACGACGAGGACGAGGACGACGAGGACGAGGACGACGAGGACGAGGACGACGAGGACGAGGACGACGAGGACGACGAGGACGAGGACGAGGACGACGAGGACGAGGACGAGGACGACGAGGACGACGAGGTCGAGGACGAGGGCGACGAGGACGACGAGGACGAGGACGACGAGGACGAGGACGAGGACGACGAGGACGAGGACGACGAGGACGAGGACGACGAGGACGAGGACGACGAGGACGAGGACGACGAGGACGAGGACGACGAGGACGAGGACGACGACGACGACGACGACGAGGACGACGAGGACGAGGACGACGACGACGGGGACGAGGACGACGAGGACGAGGACGACGAGGACGAGGACGACAAGGACGAGGACGACGAGGACGAGGACGACGAGGACGAGGACGAGGACGACGAGGACGAGGACGACGACGACGAGGACGACGAGGACGAGCACGACGAGGACGAGGACGACGAGGACGACGAGGACGAGGACGAGGACGACGAGGACGAGGACGAGGACGACGAGGACGACGAGGACGAGGACGACGAGGACGAGGACGACGAGGACGACGAGGACGAGGACGACGACGACGAGGACGAGGACGACGAGGACGGGGACGACGAGGACGAGGACGACGAGGACGAGAACGACGAGGACGAGGACGACGAGGACGACGAGGACGACGAGGACGACGAGGACGACGAGGACGAGGACGAGGGCGACGAGGACGACGAGGACGAGGACGACGAGGACGACGAAGACGAGGACGAGGACGACGAGGACGAGGACGAGGACGACGAGGACGACGAGGACGAGGACGACGAGGATGACGAGGACGAGGACGACGAGGACGACGAGGACGAGGACGACGAGGACGAGGACGAGGACGACGAGGACGAGGACGACGAGGACGAGGACGACAAGGACGAGGACGACGACGACGGGGACGAGGACGACGAGGACGAGGACGACAAGGACGAGGACGACGAGGACGAGGACGACGAGGACGACGAGGACGAGGACGACGAGGACGACGAGGACGTGGACGACGAGGACGAGCACGACGAGGACGAGGACGACGAGGACGACGAGGACGAGGACGAGGACGACGAGGACGAGGACGAGGACGACGAGGACGACGAGGACGAGGACGACGAGGACGACGAGGACGAGGACGACGACGACGAGGACGAGGACGACGAGGACGGGGACGACGAGGACGAGGACGACGAGGACGAGGACGACGAGGACGACGAGGACGACGAGGACGACGAGGACGAGGACGAGGGCGACGAGGACGACGAGGACGAGGACGACGACGACGAGGACGGGGACGACGAGGACGGGGACGACGAGGACGAGGACGACGAGGACGAGGACGACGACGACGACGAGGAGGAGGACGACGAGGACGACGAGGACGAAGACGACGAGGACGACGAGGACGAGGACGACGAGGACGAGGACGACGAGGACGACGAGGACGAGGACGACGAGGACGAGGACGACGAGGACGAGGACGACGAGGACGAGGACGACGAGGACGACGAGGACGAGGACGAGGACGACGAGGACGACGAGGACGACGAGGACGACGAGGTCGAGGACGAGGGCGACGAGGACGACGAGGACGAGGACGACGAGGACGAGGACGAGGACGACGAGGATGAGGACGACGAGGACGAGGACGACGAGGACGAGGACGACGAGGACGAGGACGAGGACGACGAGGACGAGGACGACGACGACGACGACGACGAGGACGACGAGGACGAGGACGACGACGACGGGGACGAGGACGACGAGGACGAGGACGACGAGGACGAGGACGACAAGGACGAGGACGACGAGGACGAGGACGACGAGGACGAGGACGAGGACGACGAGGACGAGGACGACGAGGACGAGGACGACGAGGACGACGAGGACGAGAACGACGAGGACGAGGACGACGAGGACGACGAGGACGAGGACGAGGACGACGAGGACGACGAGGACGAGGACGACGAGGACGACGAGGACGAGGACGACGACGACGAGGACGAGGACGGGGACGACGAGGACGAGGACGACGAGGACGAGGACGACGAGGACGAGGACGACGAGGACGAGGGCGACGAGGACGACGAGGACGAGGACGACGAGGACGAGGACGACGAGGACGAGGACGACGAGGACGACGAGGACGAGGACGACGAGGATGACGAGGACGAGGACGACGAGGACGACGAGGACGAGGACGACGAGGACGAGGACGAGGACGACGAGGACGAGGACGACGAGCACGAGGACGACGAGGACGAGGACGACAAGGACGAGGACGACGAGGACGAGGACGACGAGGACGAGGACGACGAGGACGAGGACGAGGACGACGAGGACGACGAGGACGAGGACGACGAGGACGAGCACGATGAGGACGAGGACGACGAGGACGACGAAGACGAGGACGAGGACGACGAGGACGACGAGGACGAGGACGGCGAGGACGAGGACGACGAGGACGGGGACGACGAGGACGGGGACGACGAGGACGAGGACGACGAGGACGAGGACGACGAGGACGAGGACGACGAGGACGAGGACGACGAGGACGAGGACGACGAGGACGAGGACGACGAGGACGAGGACGACGAGGACGAGGACGACGAACACGAGGACGAGGACGAGGACGACGAGGACGACGAGGACGACGAGGACGAGGACGAGGACCAGGACGACGAGGACGACGAGGACGACGAGGACGAGGACGAGGACGACGAGGACGACGAGGACGAGGACGAGGACGACGACGACGACGACGAGGACGTGGACGACGAGGACGACGAGGACGACGAGGACGACGAGGACGAGGACGACGAGGACGACGAGGACGAGGACGACGAGGACGAGGACGACGAGGACGAGGACGACGAGGACGAGGACGACGAAGACGAGGACGACGAGGACGAGGACGACGAGGACGAGGACGACGAGGACGAGGACGACGAGGACGAGGACGACGAGGACGAGGACGACGAGGACGAGGACGACGAGGACGAGGACGACGAGGACGAGGACGACGAGGACGAGGACGAGGACGACGAGGACGAGGACGAGGACGACGAGGACGAGGACGAGGACGACGAGGACGACGAGGACGAGGACGACGAGGACGACGAGGACGAGGACGACGAGGACGACGAGGACGAGGACGACGAGGACGAAGACGACGAGGACGAGGACGACGAGGACGAGGACGACGAGGACGACGAGGACGAGGACGACGAAGACGAGGACGACGAGGACGAGGACGACGACGACGGGGACGAGGACGACGAGGACGAGGACGACGAGGACGAGGACGACGAGGACGAGGACGACGAGGACGAGGACGACGAGGACGAGGACGACGAGGACGAGGACGACGAGGACGAGGACGACGAGGACGAGGACGACGAGGACGAGGACGACGAGGACGAGGACGACGAGGACGAGGACGACGAGGACGAGGACGACGAGGACGAGGACGACGAGGACGAGGACGACGAGGACGAAGACGACGAGGACGAGGACGACGAGGACGAGGACGACGAGGACGAGGACGACGAGGACGACGAGGACGACGAGGACGACGAGGACGAGGACGAGGGCGACGAGGACGACGAGGACGAGGACGACGAGGACGACGAGGACGAGGACGACGAGGACGACGAGGACGAGGACGAGGACGACGAGGACGACGAGGACGAGGACGACGAGGATGACGAGGACGAGGACGACGAGGACGAGGACGAGGACGACGAGGACGACGAGGACGACGAGGACGAGGACGACGAGGACGAGGACGACGAGGACGAGGACGACGACGACGGGGACGAGGACGACGAGGACGAGGACGACGAGGACGAGGACGACGAAGACGACGAGGATGGCGAGGACGAGGACGACGAGGACGACGAGGACGAGGACGACGAGGACGAGGACGAGGACGACGAGGACGAGGACGACGAGGACGAGGACGACAAGGACGAGGACGACGACGACGGGGACGAGGACGACGAGGACGAGGACGACGAGGACGAGGACGACGAGGACGAGGACGACGAGGACGAGGACGACGAGGACGAGGACGACGAGGACGAGGACGACGAGGACGAGGACGACGAGGACGAGGACGACGAGGACGAGGACGACGAGGACGAGGACGACGAGGACGAGGACGACGAGGACGAGGACGACGAGGACGAGGACGACGAGGACGAGGACGACGAGGACGAGGACGACGAGGACGAGGACGACGAGGACGAGGACGACGAGGACGAGGACGACGAGGACGAGGACGACGAGGACGAGGACGACGAGGACGAGGACGACGAGGACGAGGACGACGAGGACGAGGACGACGAGGACGAGGACGACGAGGACGAGGACGACGAGGACGAGGACGACGAGGACGAGGACGACGAGGACGAGGACGACGAGGACGAGGACGACGAGGACGAGGACGACGAGGACGAGGACGACGAGGACGAGGACGACGAGGACGAGGACGACGAGGACGAGGACGACGAGGACGAGGACGAGGACGACGAGGACGAGGAAGACGAGGACGAGGACGACGAGGACGAGGACGACGAGGACGAGGACGACGAGGACGAGGACGACGACGACGACGACGAGGACGAGGACGACGACCACGAGGACGAGGACGAGGACGACGAGGACGAGGACGAGGACGACGAGGACGACGAGGACGAGGACGAGGACGACGACGAGGACGAGGACGAGGACGAGGACGACGACGAGGACGAGGACGAGGACGACGACGACGACGACGAGGACGTGGACGACGAGGACGAGGACGGCGAGTACGAGGACGACGAGGACGAGGACGACGAGGACGAGGAAGACGAGGACGAGGACGACGAGGACGAGGACGACGAGGACGAGGACGACGAGGACGAGGACGACGAGGACGAGGACGACGAGGACGAGGACGACGAGGACGAGGACGACGAGGACGAGGACGACGAGGAAGAGGACGACGAGGACGAGGACGACGAGGACGAGGACGACGAGGACGAGGACGACGAGGACGAGGACGACGAGGACGAGGACGACGAGGACGAGGACGACGAGGACGAGGACGACGAGGACGAGGACGACGAGGACGAGGACGACGAGGACGAGGACGACGAGGACGAGGACGACGAGGACGAGGACGACGAGGACGACGACGAGGACGAGGACGAGGACGACGACGAGGACGAGGACGAGGACGACGACGACGACGACGAGGACGTGGACGACGAGGACGAGGACGGCGAGGACGAGGACGACGAGGACGAGGACGACGAGGACGAGGAAGACGAGGACGAGGACGACGAGGACGAGGACGACGAGGACGAGGACGACGAGGACGAGGACGACGAGGACGAGGACGACGAGGACGAGGACGACGAGGACGAGGACGACGAGGAAGAGGACGACGAGGACGAGGACGACGAGGACGAGGACGACGAGGACGAGGACGACGACGACGACGACGAGGACGAGGACGACGACCACGAGGACGAGGACGAGGACGAGGACGACGAGGACGACGAGGACGAGGACGAGGACCAGGACGACGAGGACGACGAGGACGAGGACGAGGACGACGAGGACGACGAGGACGAGGACGAGGACGACGACCACGAGGACGAGGACGAGGACGACGAGGACGACGAGGACGAGGACGGCGAGGACGAGGACGACGAGGACGAGGACGACGAGGACGGGGACGACGAGGACGGCGAGGACGAGGACGACGAGGACGAGGACGACGAGGACGGGGACGACGAGGACGAGGACGACGAGGACGAGGACGACGAGGACGAGGACGACGAGGACGAGGACGACGAGGACGAGGACGACGACCACGAGGACGAGGACGAGGACGACGACCACGAGGACGAGGACGAGGACGACGAGGACGACGAGGACGACGAGGACGAGGACGAGGACCAGGACGACGAGGACGACGAGGACGACGAGGACGAGGACGAGGACGACGAGGACGACGAGGACGAGGACGAGGACGACGACGACGACGACGAGGACGTGGACGACGAGGACGACGAGGACGAGGACGACGAGGACGAGGACGACGAGGACGACGAGGACGAGGACGACGAGGACGAGGACGACGAGGACGAGGACGACGAGGACGAGGACGACGAGGACGAGGACGACGAGGACGAGGACGACGACGACGACGAGGACGAGGACGACGAGGACGACGAGGACGAGGACGACGAGGACGAGGACGACGAGGACGACGAGGACGAGGACGACGAGGACGAGGACGACGAGGACGACGAGGACGACGAGGACGAGGACGACGAGGACGAGGACGACGAGGACGAGGACGACGAGGACGAGGACGACGAGGACGAGGACGATGAGGACGAGGACGACGAGGACGAGGACGACGAGGACGACGAGGACGAGGACGAGGACGACGAGGACGAGGACGACGAGGACGAGGACGACGAGGACGAGGACGACGAGGACGGGGACGACGAGGACGAGGACGACGAGGACGAGGACGACGAGGACGAGGACGACGAGGACGAGGACGACGAGGACGAGGACGACGAGGACGAGGACGACGAGGACGAGGACGACGAGGACGAGGACGACGAGGACGAGGACGACGAGGACGTGGACGACGAGGACGAGGACGACGAGGACGAGGACGACGAGGACGAGGACGACGAGGACGAGGACGACGAGGACGAGGACGACGAGGACGAGGACGACGAGGACGAGGACGACGAGAACGAGGACGACGAGGACGAGGACGACGAGGACGAGGACGACGAGGACGAGGACGACGAGGACGAGGACGAGGACGACGAGGACGAGGACGACGACGACGACGACGAGGACGAGGACGACGACCACGAGGACGAGGACGAGGACGACGAGGACGAGGACGAGGACGACGAGGACGACGAGGACGAGGACGAGGACGACGACGAGGACGAGGACGAGGACGACGACGAGGACGAGGACGAGGACGACGACGACGACGACGAGGACGTGGACGACGAGGACGAGGACGGCGAGGACGAGGACGACGAGGACGAGGACGACGAGGACGAGGAAGACGAGGACGAGGACGACGAGGACGAGGACGACGAGGACGAGGACGACGAGGACGAGGACGACGAGGACGAGGACGACGAGGACGAGGACGACGAGGACGAGGACGACGAGGAAGAGGACGACGAGGACGAGGACGACGAGGACGAGGACGACGAGGACGAGGACGACGACGACGAGGACGAGGACGACGACCACGAGGACGAGGACGAGGACGAGGACGACGAGGACGACGAGGACGAGGACGAGGACCAGGACGACGAGGACGACGAGGACGAGGACGAGGACGACGAGGACGACGAGGACGAGGACGAGGACGACGACCACGAGGACGAGGACGAGGACGACGAGGACGACGAGGACGAGGACGGCGAGGACGAGGACGACGAGGACGAGGACGACGAGGACGGGGACGACGAGGACGGCGAGGACGAGGACGACGAGGACGAGGACGACGAGGACGGGGACGACGAGGACGAGGACGACGAGGACGAGGACGACGAGGATGAGGACGACGAGGACGAGGACGACGAGGACGAGGACGACGACGACGAGGACGAGGACGACGACCACGAGGACGAGGACGAGGACGACGACCACGAGGACGAGGACGAGGACGACGAGGACGACGAGGACGACGAGGACGAGGACGAGGACCAGGACGACGAGGACGACGAGGACGACGAGGACGAGGACGAGGACGACGAGGACGACGAGGACGAGGACGAGGACGACGACGACGACGACGAGGACGTGGACGACGAGGACGACGAGGACGAGGACGACGAGGACGAGGACGACGAGGACGACGAGGACGAGGACGACGAGGACGAGGACGACGAGGACGAGGACGACGAGGACGAGGACGACGAGGACGAGGACGACGAGGACGAGGACGACGACGACGACGAGGACGAGGACGACGAGGACGACGAGGACGAGGACGACGAGGACGAGGACGACGAGGACGACGAGGACGAGGACGACGAGGACGAGGACGACGAGGACGACGAGGACGACGAGGACGAGGACGACGAGGACGAGGACGACGAGGACGAGGACGACGAGGACGAGGACGATGAGGACGAGGACGACGAGGACGAGGACGACGAGGACGACGAGGACGAGGACGAGGACGACGAGGACGAGGACGACGAGGACGAGGACGACGAGGACGGGGACGACGAGGACGAGGACGACGAGGACGAGGACGACGAGGACGAGGACGACGAGGACGAGGACGACGAGGACGAGGACGACGAGGACGAGGACGACGAGGACGAGGACGACGAGGACGAGGACGACGAGGACGAGGACGACGAGGACGTGGACGACGAGGACGAGGACGACGAGGACGAGGACGACGAGGACGAGGACGACGAGGACGAGGACGGCGAGGACGAGGACGACGAGGACGAGGACGACGAGGACGAGGACGACGAGAACGAGGACGACGAGGACGAGGACGACGAGGACGAGGACGACGAGGACGAGGACGACGAGGACGAGGACGACGAGGACGGGGACGAGGACGACGAGGACGAGGACGACGAGGACGAGGACGACGAAGACGACGAGGATGGCGAGGACGAGGACGACGAGGACGACGAGGACGAGGACGACGAGAACGAGGACGAGGACGACGACGACGGGGACGAGGACGACGAGGACGAGGACGACGAGGACGAGGACGACGAGGACGAGGACGACGAGGACGAGGACGACGAGGACGAGGACGACGAGGACGAGGACGACGAGGACGAGGACGACGAGGACGAGGACGACGAGGACGAGGACGACGAGGACGAGGACGACGAGGACGAGGACGACGAGGACGAGGACGACGAGGACGAGGACGACGAGGACGAGGACGACGAGGACGAGGACGACGAGGACGAGGACGACGAGGACGAGGACGACGAGGACGAGGACGACGAGGACGAGGACGACGAGGACGAGGACGACGAGGACGAGGACGACGAGGACGAGGACGACGAGGACGAGGACGACGAGGACGAGGACGACGAGGACGACGAGGACGACGAGGACGACGAGGACGAGGACGAGGGCGACGAGGACGACGAGGACGAGGACGACGAGGACGACGAGGACGAGGACGACGAGGACGACGAGGACGAGGACGAGGACGACGAGGACGACGAGGACGAGGACGACGAGGATGACGAGGACGAGGACGACGAGGACGAGGACGAGGACGACGAGGACGACGAGGACGACGAGGACGAGGACGACGAGGACGAGGACGACGACGACGGGGACGAGGACGACGAGGACGAGGACGACGAGGACGAGGACGACGAAGACGACGAGGATGGCGAGGACGAGGACGACGAGGACGACGAGGACGAGGACGACGAGGACGACGAGGACGAGGACGACGAGGACGAGGACGAGGACGACGAGGACGAGGACGACAAGGACGAGGACGACGACGACGGGGACGAGGACGACGAGGACGAGGACGACGAGGACGAGGACGACGAGGACGAGGACGACGAGGACGAGGACGACGAGGACGAGGACGACGAGGACGAGGACGACGAGGACGAGGACGACGAGGACGAGGACGACGAGGACGAGGACGACGAGGACGAGGACGACGAGGACGAGGACGACGAGGACGAGGACGACGAGGACGAGGACGACGAGGACGAGGACGACGAGGACGAGGACGACGAGGACGAGGACGACGAGGACGAGGACGACGAGGACGAGGACGACGAGGACGAGGACGACGAGGACGAGGACGACGAGGACGAGGACGACGAGGACGAGGACGACGAGGACGAGGACGACGAGGACGAGGACGACGAGGACGAGGACGACGAGGACGAGGACGACGAGGACGAGGACGACGAGGACGAGGACGACGAGGACGAGGACGACGAGGACGAGGACGACGAGGACGAGGACGACGAGGACGAGGACGAGGACGACGAGGACGAGGAAGACGAGGACGAGGACGACGAGGACGAGGACGACGAGGACGAGGACGACGAGGACGAGGACGACGACGACGACGACGAGGACGAGGACGACGACCACGAGGACGAGGACGAGGACGACGAGGACGAGGACGAGGACGACGAGGACGACGAGGACGAGGACGAGGACGACGACGAGGACGAGGACGAGGACGACGACGAGGACGAGGACGAGGACGACGACGACGACGACGAGGACGTGGACGACGAGGACGAGGACGGCGAGTACGAGGACGGCGAGTACGAGGACGACGAGGACGAGGACGACGAGGACGAGGAAGACGAGGACGAGGACGACGAGGACGAGGACGACGAGGACGAGGACGACGAGGACGAGGACGACGAGGACGAGGACGACGGGGACGAGGACGACGAGGACGAGGACGACGAGGACGAGGACGACGAGGAAGAGGACGACGAGGACGAGGACGACGAGGACGAGGACGACGAGGACGAGGACGACGAGGACGAGGACGACGAGGACGAGGACGACGAGGACGAGGACGACGAGGACGAGGACGACGAGGACGAGGACGACGAGGACGAGGACGACGAGGACGAGGACGACGAGGACGAGGACGACGAGGACGAGGACGACGAGGACGAGGACGACGAGGACGAGGACGACGAGGACGAGGACGACGAGGACGAGGACGACGAGGACGAGGACGACGAGGACGAGGACGACGAGGACGAGGACGACGAGGACGAGGACGACGAGGACGAGGACGACGAGGACGAGGACGACGAGGACGAGGACGACGAGGACGAGGACGACGAGGACGAGGACGACGAGGACGAGGACGACGAGGACGAGGACGACGAGGACGAGGACGACGAGGACGAGGACGACGAGGACGAGGACGACGAGGACGAGGACGACGAGGACGAGGACGACGAGGACGAGGACGACGAGGACGAGGACGACGAGGACGAGGACGACGAGGACGAGGTCGACGAGGACGAGGACGACGAGGACGAGGACGACGACGACGACGAGGACGAGGACGACGAGGACGACGAGGACGAGGACGACGAGGACGAGGACGACGAGGACGACGAGGACGAGGACGACGAGGACGACGAGGACGACGAGGACGAGGACGACGAGGACGAGGACGACGAGGACGAGGACGACGAGGACGAGGACGACGAGAACGAGGACGACGAGGACGAGGACGACGAGGACGAGGACGACGAGGACGAGGACGACGAGGACGAGGACGACGAGGACGAGGACGACGAGGACGACGAGGACGAGGACGAGGACGACGAGGACGAGGACGACGAGGACGAGGACGACGAGGACGGGGACGACGAGGACGGGGACGACGAGGACGGGGACGACGAGGACGAGGACGACGAGGACGAGGACGACGAGGACGAGGACGACGAGGACGAGGACGACGAGGACGAGGACGACGAGGACGAGGACGACGAGGACGAGGACGACGAGGACGAGGACGACGAGGACGAGGACGACGAGGACGAGGACGACGAGGACGAGGACGACGAGGACGAGGACGACGAGGACGAGGACGACGAGGACGAGGACGACGAGGACGAGGACGACGAGGACGAGGACGACGAGGACGAGGACGACGAGGACGAGGACGACGAGGACGAGGACGACGAGGACGAGGACGACGAGGACGAGGACGACGAGGACGAGGACGACGAGGACGAGGACGACGAGGACGAGGACGACGAGGACGAGGACGACGAGGACGAGGACGACGAGGACGAGGACGACGAGGACGAGGACGACGAGGACGAGGACGACGAGGACGAGGACGACGAGGACGAGGACGACGAGGACGAGGACGACGAGAACGAGGACGACGAGGACGAGGACGACGAGGACGAGGACGACGAGGACGAGGACGAGGACGACGAGGACGAGGACGAGGACGACGAGGACG
Source organism: Andrena hattorfiana (assembly GCA_944738655.2). Classification (NCBI taxonomy): domain Eukaryota; kingdom Metazoa; phylum Arthropoda; class Insecta; order Hymenoptera; family Andrenidae; genus Andrena; species Andrena hattorfiana. The sequence continues at coordinate 20,364,343 of OX122893.2, read as the reverse complement.
AGGACGACGAGGACGAGGACGAGGACGACGAGGACGACGAGGACGACGAGGACGAGGACGACGAGGACGAGGACGACGAGGACGAGGACGACGAGGACGAGGACGACGAGGACGAGGACGACGAGGACGAGGACGACGAGAACGAGGACGACGAGGACGAGGACGACGAGGACGAGGACGACGAGGACGAGGACGACGAGGACGACGAGGACGACGAGGACGAGGACGAGGACGAGGGCGACGAGGACGACGAGGACGAGGACGACGAGGACGACGAGGACGAGGACGACGAGGACGACGAGGACGAGGACGAGGACGACGAGGACGACGAGGACGAGGACGACGAGGATGACGAGGACGAGGACGACGAGGACGAGGACGAGGACGACGAGGACGACGAGGACGACGAGGACGAGGACGACGAGGACGAGGACGACGACGACGGGGACGAGGACGACGAGGACGAGGACGACGAGGACGAGGACGACGAAGACGACGAGGATGGCGAGGACGAGGACGACGAGTACGAGGACGAGGACGACGAGGACGAGGACGACGAGGACGAGGACGACAAGGACGAGGACGACGACGACGGGGACGAGGACGACGAGGACGAGGACGACGAGGACGAGGACGACGAGGACGAGGACGACGAGGACGAGGACGACGAGGACGAGGACGACGAGGACGAGGACGACGAGGACGAGGACGACGAGGACGAGGACGACGAGGACGAGGACGACGAGGACGAGGACGACGAGGACGAGGACGACGAGGACGAGGACGACGAGGACGAGGACGAGGACGACGAGGACGAGGAAGACGAGGACGAGGACGACGAGGACGAAGACGACGAGGACGAGGACGACGACGACGACGACGAGGACGAGGACGACGACCACGAGGACGAGGACGAGGACGACGAGGACGAGGACGAGGACGACGAGGACGACGAGGACGAGGACGAGGACGACGACGAGGACGAGGACGAGGACGACGACGAGGACGAGGACGAGGACGACGACGACGACGACGAGGACGTGGACGACGAGGACGAGGACGGCGAGTACGAGGACGATGAGGACGAGGACGACGAGGACGAGGAAGACGAGGACGAGGACGACGAGGACGAGGACGACGAGGACGAGGACGACGAGGACGAGGACGACGAGGACGAGGACGACGAGGACGAGGACGACGAGGAAGAGGACGACGAGGACGAGGACGACGAGGACGAGGACGACGAGGACGAGGACGACGAGGACGAGGACGACGAGGACGAGGACGACGAGGACGAGGACGACGAGGACGAGGACGACGAGGACGAGGACGACGAGGACGAGGACGACGAGGACGAGGACGACGAGGACGAGGACGACGAGGACGAGGACGACGAGGACGAGGACGACGAGGACGAGGACGACGAGGACGAGGACGACGAGGACGAGGACGACGAGGACGAGGACGACGAGGACGAGGACGACGAGGACGAGGACGACGAGGACGAGGACGACGAGGACGAGGACGACGAGGACGAGGACGACGAGGACGAGGACGACGAGGACGAGGACGACGAGGACGAGGACGACGAGGACGAGGACGACGAGGACGAGGACGACGAGGACGAGGACGACGAGGACGAGGACGACGAGGACGAGGACGACGAGGACGAGGACGACGAGGACGAGGACGACGAGGACGAGGACGACGAGGACGAGGACGACGAGGACGAGGACGACGAGGACGAGGACGACGAGGACGAGGACGACGAGGACGAGGACGACGAGGACGAGGACGACGAGGACGAGGACGACGAGGACGAGGACGACGAGGACGAGGACGAGGAAGACGAGGACGAGGACGACGAGGACGAGGACGACGAGGACGAGGACGACGACGACGACGACGAGGACGAGGACGACGACCACGAGGACGAGGACGAGGACGACGAGGACGAGGACGAGGACGACGAGGACGACGAGGACGAGGACGAGGACGACGACGAGGACGAGGACGAGGACGACGACGAGGACGAGGACGAGGACGACGACGACGACGACGAGGACGTGGACGACGAGGACGAGGACGGCGAGGACGAGGACGACGAGGACGAGGACGACGAGGACGAGGAAGACGAGGACGAGGACGACGAGGACGAGGACGACGAGGACGAGGACGACGAGGACGAGGACGACGAGGACGAGGACGACGAGGACGAGGACGACGAGGACGAGGACGACGAGGAAGAGGACGACGAGGACGAGGACGACGAGGACGAGGACGACGAGGACGAGGACGACGACGACGACGACGAGGACGAGGACGACGACCACGAGGACGAGGACGAGGACGAGGACGACGAGGACGACGAGGACGAGGACGAGGACCAGGACGACGAGGACGACGAGGACGAGGACGAGGACGACGAGGACGACGAGGACGAGGACGAGGACGACGACCACGAGGACGAGGACGAGGACGACGAGGACGACGAGGACGAGGACGAGGACCAGGACGACGAGGACGACGAGGACGACGAGGACGAGGACGAGGACGACGAGGACGACGAGGACGAGGACGAGGACGACGAGGACGACGAGGACGAAGAGGACGACGAGGACGAGGACGAGGACGACGACGACGACGACGAGGACGTGGACGACGAGGACGACGAGGAAGAGGACGACGAGGACGACGAGGACGAGGACGACGAGGACGACGAGGACGAGGACGACGAGGACGAGGACGACGAGGACGAGGACGACGAGGACGAGGACGACGAGGACGAGGACGACGAGGACGAGGACGACGAGGACGAGGACGACGACGACGACGAGGACGAGGACGACGAGGACGACGAGGACGAGGACGACGAGGACGAGGACGACGAGGACGACGAGGACGAGGACGACGAGGACGAGGACGACGAGGACGACGAGGACGACGAGGACGAGGACGACGAGGACGAGGACGACGAGGACGAGGACGACGAGGACGAGGACGACGAGGACGAGGACGATGAGGACGAGGACGACGAGGACGAGGACGACGAGGACGACGAGGACGAGGACGACGAGGACGACGAGGACGAGGACGACGAGGACGAGGACGACGAGGACGACGAGGACGAGGACGACGAGGACGAGGACGACGAGGACGACGAGGACGACGAGGACGAGGACGACGAGGACGAGGACGACGAGGACGAGGACGACGAGGACGAGGACGACGAGGACGAGGACGATGAGGACGAGGACGACGAGGACGAGGACGACGAGGACGACGAGGACGAGGACGACGAGGACGAGGACGGCGAGGACGAGGACGACGAGGACGAGGACGACGAGGACGGGGACGACGAGGACGAGGACGACGAGGACGACGAGGACGAGGACGACGAGGACGACGAGGACGACGAGGACGAGGACGACGACGACGACGAGGACGAGGACGACGAGGACGAGGACGACGAGGACGAGGACGACGACGACGAGGACGAGGACGACGACCACGAGGACGAGGACGAGGACGACGACCACGAGGACGAGGACGAGGACGACGAGGACGACGAGGACGACGAGGACGAGGACGAGGACCAGGACGACGAGGACGACGAGGACGACGAGGACGAGGACGAGGACGACGAGGACGACGAGGACGAGGACGAGGACGACGACGACGACGACGAGGACGTGGACGACGAGGACGACGAGGAAGAGGACGACGAGGACGACGAGGACGAGGACGACGAGGACGACGAGGACGAGGACGACGAGGACGAGGACGACGAGGACGAGGACGACGAGGACGAGGACGACGAGGACGAGGACGACGAGGACGAGGACGACGAGGACGAGGACGACGACGACGACGAGGACGAGGACGACGAGGACGACGAGGACGAGGACGACGAGGACGAGGACGACGAGGACGACGAGGACGAGGACGACGAGGACGAGGACGACGAGGACGACGAGGACGACGAGGACGAGGACGACGAGGACGAGGACGACGAGGACGAGGACGACGAGGACGAGGACGACGAGGACGAGGACGATGAGGACGAGGACGACGAGGACGAGGACGACGAGGACGACGAGGACGAGGACGACGAGGACGAGGACGGCGAGGACGAGGACGACGAGGACGAGGACGACGAGGACGGGGACGACGAGGACGAGGACGACGAGGACGAGGACGACGAGGACGAGGACGACGAGGACGAGGACGACGAGGACGAGGACGACGAGGACGAGGACGACGAGGACGAGGACGACGAGGACGAGGACGACGAGGACGAGGACGACGAGGACGAGGACGACGAGGACGAGGACGACGAGGACGAGGACGACGAGGACGAGGACGACGAGGACGAGGACGACGAGGACGAGGACGACGAGGACGAGGACGACGAGGACGAGGACGACGAGGACGAGGACGACGAGGACGAGGACGACGAGGACGAGGACGACGAGGACGAGGACGACGAGGACGAGGACGACGAGAACGAGGACGACGAGGACGAGGACGACGAGGACGAGGACGACGAGGACGAGGACGACGAGGACGAGGACGAGGACGACGAGGACGACGAGGACGACGAGGACGAGGACGACGAGGACGAGGACGACGAGGACGAGGACGACGAGGACGAGGACGACGAGGACGAGGACGACGAGGACGAGGACGACGAGGACGAGGACGACGAGGACGAGGACGACGAGAACGAGGACGACGAGGACGAGGACGACGAGGACGAGGACGGCGAGGACGAGGACGACGAGGACGACGAGGACGACGAGGACGAGGACGAGGGCGACGAGGACGACGAGGACGAGGACGACGAGGACGACGAGGACGAGGACGACGAGGACGACGAGGACGAGGACGAGGACGACGAGGACGACGAGGACGAGGACGACGAGGATGACGAGGACGAGGACGACGAGGACGAGGACGAGGACGACGAGGACGACGAGGACGACGAGGACGAGGACGACGAGGACGAGGACGACGACGACGGGGACGAGGACGACGAGGACGAGGACGACGAGGACGAGGACGACGAAGACGACGAGGATGGCGAGGACGAGGACGACGAGGACGACGAGGACGAGGACGACGAGGACGAGGACGAGGACGACGAGGACGAGGACGACGAGGACGAGGACGACAAGGACGAGGACGACGACGACGGGGACGAGGACGACGAGGACGAGGACGACGAGGACGAGGACGACGAGGACGAGGACGACGAGGACGAGGACGACGAGGACGAGGACGACGAGGACGAGGACGACGAGGACGAGGACGACGAGGACGAGCACGACGAGGACGAGGACGACGAGGACGAGCACGACGAGGACGAGGACGACGAGGACGAGGACGACGAGGACGAGGACGACGAGGACGAGGACGACGAGGACGAGGACGACGAGGACGAGGACGACGAGGACGAGGACGACGAGGACGAGGACGACGAGGACGAGGACGACGAGGACGAGGACGACGAGGACGAGGACGACGAGGACGAGGACGACGAGGACGAGGACGACGAGGACGAGGACGAGGAAGACGAGGACGAGGACGACGAGGACGAGGACGACGAGGACGAGGACGACGACGACGACGACGAGGACGAGGACGACGACCACGAGGACGAGGACGAGGACGACGAGGACGAGGACGAGGACGACGAGGACGACGAGGACGAGGACGAGGACGACGACGAGGACGAGGACGAGGACGACGACGAGGACGAGGACGAGGACGACGACGACGACGACGAGGACGTGGACGACGAGGACGAGGACGGCGAGTACGAGGACGACGAGGACGAGGACGACGAGGACGAGGAAGACGAGGACGAGGACGACGAGGACGAGGACGACGAGGACGAGGACGACGAGGACGAGGACGACGAGGACGAGGACGACGAGGACGAGGACGACGAGGACGAGGACGACGAGGACGAGGACGACGAGGAAGAGGACGACGAGGACGAGGACGACGAGGACGAGGACGACGAGGACGAGGACGACGACGACGACGACGAGGACGAGGACGACGACCACGAGGACGAGGACGAGGACGAGGACGACGAGGACGACGAGGACGAGGACGAGGACCAGGACGACGAGGACGACGAGGACGACGAGGACGAGGACGAGGACGACGAGGACGACGAGGACGAGGACGAGGACGACGACCACGAGGACGACGACCACGAGGACGAGGACGAGGACGACGAGGACGACGAGGACGAGGACGAGGACCAGGACGACGAGGACGACGAGGACGACGAGGACGAGGACGAGGACGAGGACGAGGACGACGAGGACGACGAGGACGAAGAGGACGACGAGGACGAGTACGACGAGGACGACGAGGACGAGGACGACGAGGACGAGGACGACGAGGACGAGGACGACGAGGACGTGGACGACGAGGACGAGGACGACGAGGACGAGGACGACGAGGACGAGGACGACGAGGACGAGGACGACGAGGACGAGGACGAGGACGACGAGGACGACGAGGACGAGGACGACGAGGACGACGAGGACGAGGACGACGAGGACGAGGACGACGAGGACGACGAGGACGAGGACGAGGACGACGAGGACGACGAGGACGAGGACGGCGAGGACGAGGACGACGAGGACGAGGACGACGAGGACGGGGACGACGAGGACGGCGAGGACGAGGACGACGAGGACGAGGACGACGAGGACGGGGACGACGAGGACGAGGACGGCGAGGACGAGGACGACGAGGACGAGGACGACGAGGACGAGGACGACGAGGACGAGGACGACGAGGACGAGGACGACGACGACGAGGACGAGGACGACGACCACGAGGACGAGGACGAGGACGACGACCACGAGGACGAGGACGACGAGGACGACGAGGACGAGGACGACGAGGACGAGGACGACGAGGACGACGAGGACGAGGACGACGAGGACGAGGACGACGAGGACGACGAGGACGACGAGGACGAGGACGACGAGGACGAGGACGACGAGGACGAGGACGACGAGGACGAGGACGACGAGGACGAGGACGATGAGGACGAGGACGACGAGGACGAGGACGACGAGGACGACGAGGACGAGGACGACGAGGACGAGGACGGCGAGGACGAGGACGACGAGGACGAGGACGACGAGGACGGGGACGACGAGGACGAGGACGACGAGGACGAGGACGACGAGGACGAGGACGACGAGGACGAGGACGACGAGGACGAGGACGACGAGGACGAGGACGACGAGGACGAGGACGACGAGGACGAGGACGACGAGGACGAGGACGACGAGGACGAGGACGACGAGGACGAGGACGACGAGGACGAGGACGACGAGGACGAGGACGACGAGGACGAGGACGACGAGGACGAGGACGACGAGGACGAGGACGACGAGGACGAGGACGACGAGGACGAGGACGACGAGGACGAGGACGACGAGGACGAGGACGACGAGGACGAGGACGACGAGGACGAGGACGACGAGAACGAGGACGACGAGGACGAGGACGACGAGGACGAGGACGACGAGGACGAGGACGACGAGGACGAGGACGAGGACGACGAGGACGACGAGGACGACGAGGACGAGGACGACGAGGACGAGGACGACGAGGACGAGGACGACGAGGACGAGGACGACGAGGACGAGGACGACGAGGACGAGGACGACGAGGACGAGGACGACGAGGACGAGGACGACGAGAACGAGGACGACGAGGACGAGGACGACGAGGACGAGGACGGCGAGGACGAGGACGACGAGGACGACGAGGACGACGAGGACGAGGACGAGGGCGACGAGGACGACGAGGACGAGGACGACGAGGACGACGAGGACGAGGACGACGAGGACGACGAGGACGAGGACGAGGACGACGAGGACGACGAGGACGAGGACGACGAGGATGACGAGGACGAGGACGACGAGGACGAGGACGAGGACGACGAGGACGACGAGGACGACGAGGACGAGGACGACGAGGACGAGGACGACGACGACGGGGACGAGGACGACGAGGACGAGGACGACGAGGACGAGGACGACGAAGACGACGAGGATGGCGAGGACGAGGACGACGAGGACGACGAGGACGAGGACGACGAGGACGAGGACGAGGACGACGAGGACGAGGACGACGAGGACGAGGACGACAAGGACGAGGACGACGACGACGGGGACGAGGACGACGAGGACGAGGACGACGAGGACGAGGACGACGAGGACGAGGACGACGAGGACGAGGACGACGAGGACGAGGACGACGAGGACGAGGACGACGAGGACGAGGACGACGAGGACGAGCACGACGAGGACGAGGACGACGAGGACGAGCACGACGAGGACGAGGACGACGAGGACGAGGACGACGAGGACGAGGACGACGAGGACGAGGACGACGAGGACGAGGACGACGAGGACGAGGACGACGAGGACGAGGACGACGAGGACGAGGACGACGAGGACGAGGACGACGAGGACGAGGACGACGAGGACGAGGACGACGAGGACGAGGACGACGAGGACGAGGACGACGAGGACGAGGACGAGGAAGACGAGGACGAGGACGACGAGGACGAGGACGACGAGGACGAGGACGACGACGACGACGACGAGGACGAGGACGACGACCACGAGGACGAGGACGAGGACGACGAGGACGAGGACGAGGACGACGAGGACGACGAGGACGAGGACGAGGACGACGACGAGGACGAGGACGAGGACGACGACGAGGACGAGGACGAGGACGACGACGACGACGACGAGGACGTGGACGACGAGGACGAGGACGGCGAGTACGAGGACGACGAGGACGAGGACGACGAGGACGAGGAAGACGAGGACGAGGACGACGAGGACGAGGACGACGAGGACGAGGACGACGAGGACGAGGACGACGAGGACGAGGACGACGAGGACGAGGACGACGAGGACGAGGACGACGAGGACGAGGACGACGAGGAAGAGGACGACGAGGACGAGGACGACGAGGACGAGGACGACGAGGACGAGGACGACGACGACGACGACGAGGACGAGGACGACGACCACGAGGACGAGGACGAGGACGAGGACGACGAGGACGACGAGGACGAGGACGAGGACCAGGACGACGAGGACGACGAGGACGACGAGGACGAGGACGAGGACGACGAGGACGACGAGGACGAGGACGAGGACGACGACCACGAGGACGACGACCACGAGGACGAGGACGAGGACGACGAGGACGACGAGGACGAGGACGAGGACCAGGACGACGAGGACGACGAGGACGACGAGGACGAGGACGAGGACGAGGACGAGGACGACGAGGACGACGAGGACGAAGAGGACGACGAGGACGAGTACGACGAGGACGACGAGGACGAGGACGACGAGGACGAGGACGACGAGGACGAGGACGACGAGGACGTGGACGACGAGGACGAGGACGACGAGGACGAGGACGACGAGGACGAGGACGACGAGGACGAGGACGACGAGGACGAGGACGAGGACGACGAGGACGACGAGGACGAGGACGACGAGGACGACGAGGACGAGGACGACGAGGACGAGGACGACGAGGACGACGAGGACGAGGACGAGGACGACGAGGACGACGAGGACGAGGACGGCGAGGACGAGGACGACGAGGACGAGGACGACGAGGACGGGGACGACGAGGACGGCGAGGACGAGGACGACGAGGACGAGGACGACGAGGACGGGGACGACGAGGACGAGGACGGCGAGGACGAGGACGACGAGGACGAGGACGACGAGGACGAGGACGACGAGGACGAGGACGACGAGGACGAGGACGACGACGACGAGGACGAGGACGACGACCACGAGGACGAGGACGAGGACGACGACCACGAGGACGAGGACGAGGACGACGAGGACGACGAGGACGACGAGGACGAGGACGAGGACCAGGACGACGAGGACGACGAGGACGACGAGGACGAGGACGAGGACGACGAGGACGACGAGGACGAGGACGAGGACGACGACGACGACGACGAGGACGTGGACGACGAGGACGACGAGGACGAGGACGACGAGGACGACGAGGACGACGAGGACGAGGACGACGAGGACGAGGACGACGAGGACGAGGACGACGAGGACGAGGACGACGAGGACGAGGACGACGAGGACGAGGACGACGACGACGACGAGGACGAGGACGACGAGGACGACGAGGACGAGGACGACGAGGACGACGAGGACGAGGACGACGAGGACGAGGACGACGAGGACGACGAGGACGAGGACGACGAGGACGAGGACGACGAGGACGACGAGGACGACGAGGACGAGGACGACGAGGACGAGGACGACGAGGACGAGGACGACGAGGACGAGGACGACGAGGACGAGGACGACGAGGACGAGGACGACGAGGACGAGGACGACGAGGACGAGGACGACGAGAACGAGGACGACGAGGACGAGGACGACGAGGACGAGGACGACGAGGACGAGGACGACGAGGACGACGAGGACGACGAGGACGAGGACGAGGGCGACGAGGACGACGAGGACGAGGACGACGAGGACGACGAGGACGAGGACGACGAGGACGACGAGGACGAGGACGAGGACGACGACGACGACGAGGACGAGGACGACGAGGACGACGAGGACGAGGACGACGAGGACGAGGACGACGAGGACGACGAGGACGACGAGGACGAGGACGACGAGGACGAGGACGACGACGACGGGGACGAGGACGACGAGGACGAGGACGACGAGGACGAGGACGACGAGGACGACGAGGATGACGAGGACGAGGACGACGAGGACGACGAGGACGAGGACGACGAGGACGAGGACGAGGACGACGAGGACGAGGACGACGAGGACGAGGACGACAAGGACGAGGACGACGACGACGTGGACGAGGACGACGAGGACGAGGACGACAAGGACGAGGACGACGAGGACGAGGACGACGAGGACGAGGACGACGAGGACGAGGACGACGAGGACGACGAGGACGAGGACGAGGACGACGAGGACGAGCACGACGAGGACGAGGACGACGAGGACGACGAGGACGAGGACGACGAGGACGACGAGGACGAGGACGACGAGGACGACGAGGACGAGGACGACGACGACGAGGACGACGAGGACGAGGACGACGAGGACGAGGACGACGAGGACGAGGACGACGAGGACGAGGACGACGAGGACGAGGACGACGAGGACGAGGACGACGAGGACGAGGACGACGAGGACGAGGACGACGAGGACGAGGACGACGAGGACGAGGACGACGAGGACGACGAGGACGAGGACGACGAGGACGAGGACGACGAGGACGAGGACGACGAGGACGAGGACGACGAGGACGAGGACGACGAGGACGAGGACGACGAGGACGAGGACGACAAGGACGAGGACGACGAGGACGAGGACGACGAGGACGAGGACGACGAGGACGACGAGGACGAGGACGACGAGGACGAGGACGAGGACGACGAGGACGGGGACGACGAGGACGAGGACGACGAGGACGAGGACGACGAGGACGAGGACGACGAGGACGAGGACGACAAGGACGAGGACGACGAGGACGAGGACGACGAGGACGAGGACGACGAGGACGAGGACGACGAGGACGAGGACGAGGACGACGAGGACGAGGACGACGACGACGAGGACGAGGACGACGAGGACGGGGACGACGAGGACGAGGACGACGAGGACGAGGACGACGAGGACGAGGACGACGAGGACGACGAGGACGACGAGGACGACGAGGACGAGGACGACGAGGACGACGAGGACGACGTGGACGACGAGGACGAGGACGAGGGCGACGAGGACGACGAGGACGACGAGGACGAGGACGACGAGGACGAGCACGACGAGGACGAGGACGACGAGGACGACGAGGACGAGGACGAGGACGACGAGGACGACGAGGACGAGGACGACGAGGACGAGGACGACGAGGACGAGGACGACGAGGACGAGGACGACGACGACGAGGACGAGGACGACGACCACGAGGACGAGGACGAGGACGACGACCACGAGGGCGAGGACGAGGACGACGAGGACGACGAGGACGACGAGGACGAGGACGAGGACCAGGACGACGAGGACGACGAGGACGACGAGGACGAGGACGAGGACGACGAGGACGACGAGGACGAGGACGAGGACGACGACGACGACGACGAGGACGTGGACGACGAGGACGACGAGGACGAGGACGACGAGGACGACGAGGACGAGGACGACGAGGACGACGAGGACGAGGACGACGAGGACGAGGACGACGAGGACGAGGACGACGAGGACGAGGACGACGAGGACGAGGACGACGAGGACGAGGACGACGAGGACGAGGACGACGAGGACGAGGACGACGACGACGACGAGGACGAGGACGACGAGGACGACGAGGACGAGGACGACGAGGACGACGAGGACGAGGACGACGAGGACGAGGACGACGAGGACGACGAGGACGAGGACGACGAGGACGAGGACGACGAGGACGACGAGGACGACGAGGACGAGGACGACGAGGACGAGGACGACGAGGACGAGGACGACGAGGACGAGGACGACGAGGACGAGGACGACGAGGACGAGGACGACGAGGACGAGGACGAAGAGAACGAGGACGACGAGGACGAGGACGACGAGGACGAGGACGACGAGGACGAGGACGACGAGGACGACGAGGACGACGAGGACGAGGACGAGGGCGACGAGGACGACGAGGACGAGGACGACGAGGACGACGAGGACGAGGACGACGAGGACGACGAGGACGAGGACGAGGACGACGACGACGACGAGGACGAGGACGACGAGGACGACGAGGACGAGGACGACGAGGACGAGGACGACGAGGACGACGAGGACGACGAGGACGAGGACGACGAGGACGAGGACGACGACGACGGGGACGAGGACGACGAGGACGAGGACGACGAGGACGAGGACGACGAGGACGACGAGGATGACGAGGACGAGGACGACGAGGACGACGAGGACGAGGACGACGAGGACGAGGACGAGGACGACGAGGACGAGGACGACGAGGACGAGGACGACAAGGACGAGGACGACGACGACGTGGACGAGGACGACGAGGACGAGGACGACAAGGACGAGGACGACGAGGACGAGGACGACGAGGACGAGGACGACGAGGACGAGGACGACGAGGACGACGAGGACGAGGACGAGGACGACGAGGACGAGCACGACGAGGACGAGGACGACGAGGACGACGAGGACGAGGACGACGAGGACGACGAGGACGAGGACGACGAGGACGACGAGGACGAGGACGACGAGGACGACGAGGACGAGGACGACGACGACGAGGACGACGAGGACGAGGACGACGAGGACGAGGACGACGAGGACGAGGACGACGAGGACGAGGACGACGAGGACGAGGACGACGAGGACGAGGACGACGAGGACGAGGACGACGAGGACGAGGACGACGAGGACGAGGACGACGAGGACGAGGACGACGAGGACGAGGACGACGAGGACGAGGACGACGAGGACGAGGACGACGAGGACGAGGACGACGAGGACGAGGACGACGAGGACGAGGACGACGAGGACGAGGACGACGAGGACGAGGACGACGAGGACGAGGACGACGAGGACGAGGACGACGAGGACGACGAGGACGAGGACGACGAGGACGAGGACGAGGACGACGAGGACGGGGACGACGAGGACGAGGACGACGAGGACGAGGACGACGAGGACGAGGACGACGAGGACGAGGACGACGAGGACGAGGACGACGAGGACGAGGACGACGAGGACGAGGACGACGAGGACGAGGACGAGGACGACGAGGACGAGGACGACGAGGACGAGGACGACGACGACGAGGACGAGGACGACGAGGACGGGGACGACGAGGACGAGGACGACGAGGACGAGGACGACGAGGACGAGGACGACGAGGACGAGGACGACGAGGACGAGGACGACGAGGACGACGAGGACGGGGACGACGAGGACGAGGACGACGAGGACGAGGACGACGAGGACGAGGACGACGAGGACGAGGACGACGAGGACGAGGACGACGAGGACGAGGAAGACGAGGACGAGGACGACGAGGACGAGGACGACGAGGACGAGGACGACGAGGACGAGGACGACGAGGACGACGAGGACGAGGACGAGGACGACGACGACGGGGACGAGGACGACGAGGACGAGGACGACGAGGACGAGGACGACAAGGACGAGGACGACGAGGACGAGGACGACGAGGACGAGGACGACGAGGACGAGGACGAGGACGACGAGGACGAGGACGACGAGGACGAGGACGACGACGACGAGGACGAGGACGACGAGGACGGGGACGACGAGGACGAGGACGACGAGGACGAGGACGACGAGGACGACGAGGACGACGAGGACGACGAGGGCGAGGACGACGAGGACGAGGACGACGAGGACGACGAGGACGACGTGGACGACGAGGACGAGGACGAGGGCGACGAGGACGACGAGGACGACGAGGACGAGGACGACGAGGACGAGCACGACGAGGACGAGGACGACGAGGACGACGAGGACGAGGACGAGGACGACGAGGACGACGAGGACGAGGACGACGAGGACGACGAGGACGAGGACGACGAGGACGACGAGGATGAGGACGACGAGGACGACGAGGACGAGGACGACGACGACGAGGACGAGGACGACGAGGACGGGGACGACGAGGACGAGGACGACGAGGACGAGGACGACGAGGACGACGAGGACGAGGACGAGGGCGACGAGGACGACGAGGACGAGGACGACGACGACGAGGACGGTGACGACGAGGACGGGGACGACGAGGACGAGGACGACGAGGACGAGGACGACGAGGACGAGGACGACGACGACGACGACGACGAGGACGAGGACGACGAGGACGACGAGGACGAAGACGACGAGGACGACGAGGACGAGGACGACGAGGACGAGGACGACGAGGACGACGAGGACGAGGACGACGAGGACGAGGACGACGAGGACGAGGACGACGAGGACGAGGACGACGAGGACGAGGACGAGGACGACGAGGACGACGAGGTCGAGGACGAGGGCGACGAGGACGACGAGGACGAGGACGACGAGGACGAGGACGAGGACGAGGACGACGAGGACGAGGACGACGAGGACGAGGACGACGAGGACGAGGACGACGAGGACGAGGACGACGAGGACGAGGACGACGACGACGACGACGACGACGAGGACGACGAGGACGAGGACGACGACGACGGGGACGAGGACGACGAGGACGAGGACGACGAGGACGAGGACGACGAGGACGAGGACGACGAGGACGAGGACGACAAGGACGAGGACGACGAGGACGAGGACGACGAGGACGAGGACGAGGACGACGAGGACGAGGACGACGACGACGAGGACGACGAGGACGAGGACGACGAGGACGAGCACGACGAGGACGAGGACGACGAGGACGACGAGGACGAGGACGAGGACGACGAGGACGAGGACGACGAGGACGAGGACGACGAGGACGACGAGGACGAGGACGACGACGACGACGACGAGGACGAGGACGACGAGGACGAGGACGAGGACGACGAGGACGGGGACGACGAGGACGAGGACGACGAGGACGAGAACGACGAGGACGAGGACGACGAGGACGACGAGGACGACGAGGACGACGAGGACGACGAGGACGAGGACGAGGGCGACGAGGACGACGAGGACGAGGACGACGAGGACGACGAAGACGAGGACGAGGACGACGAGGACGAGGACGAGGACGACGAGGACGACGAGGACGAGGACGACGAGGACGAGGACGACGAGGATGACGAGGACGAGGACGACGAGGACGACGAGGACGAGGACGACGAGGACGAGGACGAGGACGACGAGGACGAGGACGACGAGGACGAGGACGACAAGGACGAGGACGACGACGACGGGGACGAGGACGACGAGGACGAGGACGACGGGGACGAGGACGACGAGGACGAGGACGACGAGGACGAGGACGACGAGGACGAGGACGACGAGGACGAGGACGACGAGGACGAGGACGACGAGGACGACGAGGACGAGGACGACGAGGACGAGCACGACGAGGACGAGGACGACGAGGACGACGAGGACGAGGACGAGGACGACGAGGACGACGAGGACGAGGACCACGAGGACGACGAGGACGAGGACGACGACGACGAGGACGAGGACGACGAGGACGGGGACGACGAGGACGAGGACGACGAGGACGGGGACGACGAGGACGAGGACGACGAGGACGAGGACGACGAGGACGAGGACGACGAGGACGACGAGGACGAGGACGAGGGCGACGAGGACGACGAGGACGAGGACGACGACGACGAGGACGGGGACGACGAGGACGGGGACGACGAGGACGAGGACGACGAGGACGAGGACGACGAGGACGAGGACGACGAGGACGAGGACGACGAGGACGAGGACGACGAGGACGAGGACGACGAGGACGAGGACGGCGAGGACGAGGACGACGACGACGACGACGACGAGGACGACGAGGACGAGGACGACGACGACGGGGACGAGGACGACGAGGACGAGGACGACAAGGACGAGGACGACGAGGACGAGGACGACGAGGACGAGGACGACGAGGACGAGGACGACGAGGACGACGAGGACGAGGACGACGAGGACGAGCACGACGAGGACGAGGACGACGAGGACGACGAGGACGAGGACGACGAGGACGACGAGGACGAGGACGACGAGGACGAGGACGATGAGGACGAGGACGACGAGGACGAGGACGACGAGGACGACGAGGACGAGGACGAGGACGACGAGGACGACGAGGACGAGGACGGCGAGGACGAGGACGACGAGGACGGGGACGACGAGGACGAGGACGACGAGGACGAGGACGACGAGGACGAGGACGACGAGGACGAGGACGACGAGGACGAGGACGACGAGGACGAGGACGACGACGACGACGACGACGAGGACGACGAGGACGAGGACGACGACGACGGGGACGAGGACGACGAGGACGAGGACGACAAGGACGAGGACGACGAGGACGAGGACGACGAGGACGAGGACGACGAGGACGAGGACGACGAGGACGACGAGGACGAGGACGACGAGGACGAGGACGATGAGGACGAGGACGACGAGGACGAGGACGACGAGGACGACGAGGACGAGGACGAGGACGACGAGGACGACGAGGACGAGGACGGCGAGGACGACGAGGACGAGGACGGCGAGGACGAGGACGACGAGGACGGGGACGACGAGGACGAGGACGACGAGGACGAGGACGAGGACGACGAGGACGAGGACGACGAGGACGAGGACGACGAGGACGACGAGGACGAGGACGACGAGGACGACGACGACGAGGACGAGGACGACGAGGACGAGGACGACGAGGACGAGGACGACGAGGACGAGGACGACGAGGACGACGAGGACGAGGACGACGAGGACGAGGACGATGAGGACGAGGACGACGAGGACGAGGACGACGAGGACGACGAGGACGAGGACGAGGACGACGAGGACGACGAGGACGAGGACGGCGAGGACGACGAGGACGAGGACGGCGAGGACGAGGACGACGAGGACGGGGACGACGAGGACGAGGACGACGAGGACGAGGACGACGAGGACGAGGACGACGAGGACGACGAGGACGAGGACGACGAGGACGACGAGGACGACGAGGACGACGAGGACGAGGACGACGAGGACGAGGACGACGAGGACGACGAGGACGACGAGGACGACGAAGACGAGGACGACGAAGACGAGGACGAGGGCGACGAGGACGACGAGGACGAGGACGACGAGGACGACGAGGACGACGAGGACGAGGACGAGTACGACGAGGACGAGGACGAGGACGAGGACGAGGACGAGGACGACGAGGACGACGAGGACGAGGACGACGAGGATGACGAGGACGAGGACGACGAGGACGACGAGGACGAGGACGACGAGGACGACGAGAACGAGGACGACGAGGACGAGGACGACGAGGACGAGGACGACGAGGACGAGGACGACGAGGACGAGGACGACGAGGACGAGGACGACGAGGACGAGGACGACGAGGACGAGGACGACGACGACGACGACGACGACGACGAGGACGACGAGGACGAGGACGACGACGACGGGGACGAGGACGACGAGGACGGGGACGACAAGGACGAGGACGACGAGGACGAGGACGACGAGGACGAGGACGACGAGGACGAGGACGACGAGGACGACGAGGACGAGGACGACGAGGACGAGCACGACGAGGACGAGGACGACGAGGACGACGAGGACGAGGACGACGAGGACGACGAGGACGAGGACGACGAGGACGAGGACGAGGACGACGAGGACGACGAGGACGAGGACGGCGAGGACGAGGACGACGAGGACGGGGACGACGAGGACGAGGACGACGAGGACGAGGACGACGAGGACGAGGACGACGAGGACGAGGACGACGAGGACGAGGACGACGAGGACGAGGACGACGAGGACGAGGAAGACGAGGACGAGGACGACGAGGACGAGGACGACGAGGACGAGGACGACGAGGACGAGGACGACGAGGACGAGGACGACGAGGACGAGGACGACGAGGACGAGGACGACGAGGACGACGAGGACGACGAGGACGACGAGGACGACGAGGTCGAGGACGACGAGGACGACGAGGTCGAGGACGACGAGGTCGAGGACGACGAGGTCGAGGACGACGAGGACGAGGACGATGAGGACGAGGACGACGAGGACGAGGACGACGAGGACGACGAGGACGAGGACGACGAGGACGACGAGGACGAAGAGGACGAGGACGGCGAGGACGAGGACGACGAGGACGGGGACGACGAGGACGAGGACGACGAGGACGAGGACGACGAGGACGAGGACGACGAGGACGAGGACGACGAGGACGACGACGACGAGGACGAGGACGACGAGGACGAGGACGACGAGGACGAGGACGACGAGGACGAGGACGAGGACGACGAGGACGAGGACGACGAGGACGAGGACGACGAGGACGAGGACGACGAGGAAGAGGACGACGAGGACGAGGAAGACGAGGACGAGGACGACGAGGACGAGGACGACGAGGACGAGGACGACGAGGACGAGGACGACGAGGACGAGGACGACGAGGACGAGGACGACGAGGACGAGGACGACGAGGACGACGAGGACGACGAGGTCGAGGACGACGAGGACGAGGACGACGAGGACGAGGACGACGAGGACGAGGACGACGAGGACGACGAGGACGACGAGGACGAGGACGGCGAGGACGAGGACGACGAGGACGGGGACGACGAGGACGAGGACGACGAGGACGAGGACGACGAGGACGAGGACGACGAGGACGAGGACGACGAGGACGAGGACGACGAGGACGAGGAAGACGAGGACGAGGACGACGAGGACGAGGACGACGAGGACGAGGACGACGAGGACGAGGACGACGAGGACGACGAGGACGAGGACGAGGACGACGACGACGGGGACGAGGACGACGAGGACGAGGACGACGAGGACGAGGACGACAAGGACGAGGACGACGAGGACGAGGACGACGAGGACGAGGACGACGAGGACGAGGACGACGAGGACGAGGACGAGGACGACGAGGACGATGACGACGAGGACGAGGACGACGACGACGAGGACGAGGACGACGAGGACGGGGACGACGAGGACGAGGACGACGAGGACGAGGACGACGAGGACGAGGACGACGAGGACGACGAGGACGACGAGGACGACGAGGGCGAGGACGACGAGGACGAGGACGACGAGGACGACGAGGACGACGTGGACGACGAGGACGAGGACGAGGGCGACGAGGACGACGAGGACGACGAGGACGAGGACGACGAGGACGAGCACGACGAGGACGAGGACGACGAGGACGACGAGGACGAGGACTTGGACGACGAGGACGACGAGGACGAGGACGACGAGGACGACGAGGATGAGGACGACGAGGACGACGAGGACGAGGACGACGAGGACGACGAGGACGAGGACGACGAGGACGAGGACGACGAGGACGAGGACGACGAGGACGAGGACGACGAGGACGAGGACGACGAGGACGAGGACGACGAGGACGAGGACGACGAGGACGAGGACGACGAGGACGACGAGGACGAGGACGACGAGGACGAGCACGACGAGGACGAGGACGACGAGGACGACGAGGACGAGGACGACGAGGAGGACGAGGACGAGGACGACGAGGACGAGGACGATGAGGACGAGGACGACGAGGACGAGGACGACGAGGACGAGGACGACGAGGACGACGAGGACGAGGACGAGGACGACGAGGACGACGAGGACGAGGACGGCGAGGACGAGGACGACGAGGACGGGGACGACGAGGACGAGGACGACGAGGACGAGGACGACGAGGACGAGGACGACGAGGACGAGGACGACGAGGACGAGGACGACGAGGACGAGGACGACGAGGACGAGGACGACGAGGACGAGGACGACGAGGACGAGGAAGACGAGGACGAGGACGACGAGGACGAGGACGACGAGGACGAGGACGACGAGGACGAGGACGACGAGGACGACGAGGACGACGAGGTCGAGGACGACGAGGACGACGAGGTCGAGGACGACGAGGACGAGGACGATGAGGACGAGGACGACGAGGACGAGGACGACGAGGACGACGAGGACGACGAGGACGAGGACGGCGAGCACGAGGACGACGAGGACGGGGACGACGAGGACGAGGACGACGAGGACGAGGACGACGAGGACGAGGACGACGAGGACGAGGACGACGAGGACGAGGACGACGAGGACGAGGAAGACGAGGACGAGGACGACGAGGACGAGGACGACGAGGACGAGGACGACGAGGACGAGGACGACGAGGACGAGGACGACGAGGACGAGGACGACGAGGACGACGAGGACGAGGACGAGGACGACGACGACGGGGACGAGGACGACGAGGACGAGGACGACGAGGACGAGGACGACAAGGACGAGGACGACGAGGACGAGGACGACGAGGACGAGGACGACGAGGACGAGGACGACGAGGACGAGGACGAGGACGACGAGGACGAGGACGACGAGGACGAGGACGACGACGACGAGGACGAGGACGACGAGGACGGGGACGACGAGGACGAGGACGACGAGGACGAGGACGACGAGGACGAGGACGACGAGGACGACGAGGACGACGAGGACGACGAGGGCGAGGACGACGAGGACGAGGACGACGAGGACGACGAGGACGACGTGGACGACGAGGACGAGGACGAGGGCGACGAGGACGACGAGGACGACGAGGACGAGGACGACGAAGACGAGCACGACGAGGACGAGGACGACGAGGACGACGAGGACGAGGACGAGGACGACGAGGACGACGAGGACGAGGACGACGAGGACGACGAGGACGAGGACGACGAGGACGACGAGGACGAGGACGAGGACGACGAGGACGACGAGGTCGAGGACGAGGGCGACGAGGACGACGAGGACGAGGACGACGAGGACGAGGACGAGGACGACGAGGACGAGGACGACGAGGACGAGGACGACGAGGACGAGGACGACGAGGACGAGGACGACGAGGACGAGGACGACGACGACGACGACGACGAGGACGACGAGGACGAGGACGACGAGGACGAGGACGGCGAGGACGAGGACGACGACGACGACGACGACGAGGACGACGAGGACGAGGACGACGACGACGGGGACGAGGACGACGAGGACGAGGACGACAAGGACGAGGACGACGAGGACGAGGACGACGAGGACGAGGACGACGAGGACGAGGACGACGAGGACGACGAGGACGAGGACGAGGACGACGAGGACGACGAGGACGAGGACGGCGAGGACGAGGACGACGAGGACGGGGACGACGAGGACGAGGACGACGAGGACGAGGACGACGAGGACGAGGACGACGAGGACGAGGACGACGAGGACGAGGACGACGAGGACGAGGACGACGAGGACGAGGAAGACGAGGACGAGGACGACGAGGACGAGGACGACGAGGACGAGGACGACGAGGACGAGGACGACGAGGACGACGAGGACGACGAGGTCGAGGACGACGAGGACGACGAGGTCGAGGACGACGAGGACGAGGACGATGAGGACGAGGACGACGAGGACGAGGACGACGAGGACGACGAGGACGACGAGGACGAGGACGGCGAGGACGAGGACGACGAGGACGGGGACGACGAGGACGAGGACGACGAGGACGAGGACGACGAGGACGAGGACGACGAGGACGAGGACGACGAGGACGAGGACGACGAGGACGAGGAAGACGAGGACGAGGACGACGAGGACGAGGACGACGAGGACGAGGACGACGAGGACGAGGACGACGAGGACGACGAGGACGAGGACGAGGACGACGACGACGGGGACGAGGACGACGAGGACGAGGACGACGAGGACGAGGACGACAAGGACGAGGACGACGAGGACGAGGACGACGAGGACGAGGACGACGAGGACGAGGACGACGAGGACGAGGACGAGGACGACGAGGACGAGGACGACGAGGACGAGGACGACGACGACGAGGACGAGGACGACGAGGACGGGGACGACGAGGACGAGGACGACGAGGACGAGGACGACGAGGACGAGGACGACGAGGACGACGAGGACGACGAGGACGACGAGGGCGAGGACGACGAGGACGAGGACGACGAGGACGACGAGGACGACGTGGACGACGAGGACGAGGACGAGGGCGACGAGGACGACGAGGACGACGAGGACGAGGACGACGAGGACGAGCACGACGAGGACGAGGACGACGAGGACGACGAGGACGAGGACGAGGACGACGAGGACGACGAGGACGAGGACGACGAGGACGACGAGGACGAGGACGACGAGGACGACGAGGATGAGGACGACGAGGACGACGAGGACGAGGACGACGACGACGAGGACGAGGACGACGAGGACGGGGACGACGAGGACGAGGACGACGAGGACGACGAGGACGACGAGGTCGAGGACGACGAGGACGACGAGGTCGAGGACGACGAGGACGAGGACGATGAGGACGAGGACGACGAGGACGAGGACGACGAGGACGACGAGGACGACGAGGACGAGGACGGCGAGGACGAGGACGACGAGGACGGGGACGACGAGGACGAGGACGACGAGGACGAGGACGACGAGGACGAGGACGACGAGGACGAGGACGACGAGGACGAGGACGACGAGGACGAGGAAGACGAGGACGAGGACGACGAGGACGAGGACGACGAGGACGAGGACGAGGACGACGAGGACGACGAGGACGAGGACGAGGACGACGACGACGGGGACGAGGACGACGAGGACGAGGACGACGAGGACGAGGACGACAAGGACGAGGACGACGAGGACGAGGACGACGAGGACGAGGACGACGAGGACGAGGACGACGAGGACGAGGACGAGGACGACGAGGACGAGGACGACGAGGACGAGGACGACGACGACGAGGACGAGGACGACGAGGACGGGGACGACGAGGACGAGGACGACGAGGACGAGGACGACGAGGACGAGGACGACGAGGACGACGAGGACGACGAGGACGACGAGGGCGAGGACGACGAGGACGAGGACGACGAGGACGACGAGGACGACGTGGACGACGAGGACGAGGACGAGGGCGACGAGGACGACGAGGACGACGAGGACGAGGACGACGAGGACGAGCACGACGAGGACGAGGACGACGAGGACGACGAGGACGAGGACGAGGACGACGAGGACGACGAGGACGAGGACGACGAGGACGACGAGGACGAGGACGACGAGGACGACGAGGATGAGGACGACGAGGACGACGAGGACGAGGACGACGACGACGAGGACGAGGACGACGAGGACGGGGACGACGAGGACGAGGACGACGAGGACGAGGACGACGAGGACGACGAGGACGACGAGGACGACGAGGACGACGAGGACGACGAGGACGAGGACGAGGGCGACGAGGACGACGAGGACGAGGACGACGACGACGAGGACGGTGACGACGAGGACGGGGACGACGAGGACGAGGACGACGAGGACGAGGACGACGAGGACGAGGACGACGACGACGACGACGACGAGGACGAGGACGACGAGGACGACGAGGACGAAGACGACGAGGACGACGAGGACGAGGACGACGAGGACGAGGACGACGAGGACGAGGACGACGAGGACGACGAGGACGAGGACGACGAGGACGAGGACGACGAGGACGAGGACGACGAGGACGAGGACGACGAGGACGAGGACGACGAGGACGAGGACGACGAGGACGAGGACGACGAGGACGACGAGGACGAGGACGAGGACGACGAGGACGACGAGGACGAAGACGACGAGGACGACGAGGACGAGGACGACGAGGACGAGGACGACGAGGACGACGAGGACGAGGACGACGAGGACGAGGACGGCGAGGACGAGGACGACGACGACGACGACGACGAGGACGACGAGGACGAGGACGACGACGACGGGGACGAGGACGACGAGGACGAGGACGACAAGGACGAGGACGACGAGGACGAGGACGACGAGGACGAGGACGACGAGGACGAGGACGACGAGGACGACGAGGACGAGGACGACGAGGACGAGCACGACGAGGACGAGGACGACGAGGACGACGAGGACGAGGACGACGAGGACGACGAGGACGAGGACGACGAGGACGAGGACGATGAGGACGAGGACGACGAGGACGAGGACGACGAGGACGACGAGGACGAGGACGAGGACGACGAGGACGACGAGGACGAGGACGAGGACGACGAGGACGACGAGGACGAGGACGGCGAGGACGAGGACGACGAGGACGGGGACGACGAGGACGAGGACGACGAGGACGAGGACGACGAGGACGAGGACGACGAGGACGAGGACGACGAGGACGAGGACGACGACGACGACGACGACGAGGACGACGAGGACGAGGACGACGACGACGGGGACGAGGACGACGAGGACGAGGACGACAAGGACGAGGACGAGGACGACGAGGACGAGGACGACGAGGACGAGGACGACGAGGACGACGAGGACGAGGACGACGAGGACGAGCACGACGAGGACGAGGACGACGAGGACGACGAGGACGAGGACGAGGACGACGAGGACGAGCACGACGAGGACGAGGACGACGAGGACGACGAGGACGAGGACGACGAGGACGAGGACGATGAGGACGAGGACGACGAGGACGAGGACGACGAGGACGACGAGGACGAGGACGAGGACGACGAGGACGAGGACGAGGACGACGAGGACGACGAGGACGAGGACGGCGAGGACGAGGACGAGGACGACGAGGACGAGGACGACGAGGACGAGGACGACGAGGACGAGGACGACGAGGACGACGAGGACGAGGACGACGAGGACGAGGACGACGAGGACGAGGACGACGAGGACGACGAGGACGAGGACGAGGACGACGAGGACGACGAGGACGAGGACGACGACGACGAGGACGAGGACGACGAGGACGGGGACGACGAGGACGGGGACGACGAGGACGAGGACGACGAGGACGAGGACGACGAGGACGAGGACGACGAGGACGAGGACGAGGACGACGAGGACGAGGACGACGAGGACGAGGACGAGGACGACGAGGACGAGGACGACGAGGACGAGGACGACGAGGACGAGGAAGACGAGGACGAGGACGACGAGGACGAGGACGACGAGGACGAGGACGACGAGGACGAGGACGACGAGGACGAGGACGACGAGGACGAGGACGACGAGGACGAGGACGACGAGGACGAGGACGACGAGGACGACGAGGACGACGAGGTCGAGGACGACGAGGACGAGGACGACGAGGACGAGGACGACGAGGACGAGGACGACGAGGACGACGAGGACGACGAGGACGAGGACGGCGAGGACGAGGACGACGAGGACGGGGACGACGAGGACGAGGACGACGAGGACGAGGACGACGAGGACGAGGACGACGAGGACGAGGACGACGAGGACGAGCACGACGAGGACGAGGAAGACGAGGACGAGGACGACGAGGACGAGGACGACGAGGACGAGGACGACGAGGACGAGGACGACGAGGACGACGAGGACGAGGACGAGGACGACGACGACGGGGACGAGGACGACGAGGACGAGGACGACGAGGACGAGGACGACGAGGACGAGGACGACAAGGACGAGGACGACGAGGACGAGGACGACGAGGACGAGGACGACGAGGACGAGGACGACGAGGACGAGGACGACGAGGACGAGGACGAGGACGACGAGGACGAGGACGACGAGGACGAGGACGACGACGACGAGGACGAGGACGACGAGGACGGGGACGACGAGGACGAGGACGACGAGGACGAGGACGACGAGGACGACGAGGACGACGAGGGCGAGGACGACGAGGACGAGGACGACGAGGACGACGAGGACGACGTGGACGACGAGGACGAGGACGAGGGCGACGAGGACGACGAGGACGACGAGGACGAGGACGACGAGGACGAGCACGACGAGGACGAGGACGACGAGGACGACGAGGACGAGGACTTGGACGACGAGGACGACGAGGACGAGGACGACGAGGACGACGAGGACGAGGACGACGAGGACGACGAGGATGAGGACGACGAGGACGACGAGGACGAGGACGACGAGGACGACGAGGACGAGGACGACGAGGACGAGGACGACGAGGACGAGGACGACGAGGACGAGGACGACGAGGACGTGGACGACGAGGACGAGGACGACGAGGACGAGGACGACGAGGACGAGGACGACGAGGACGACGAGGACGAGGACGACGAGGACGAGCACGACGAGGACGAGGACGACGAGGACGACGAGGACGAGGACGACGAGGACGACGAGGACGAGGACGACGAGGACGAGGACGATGAGGACGAGGACGACGAGGACGAGGACGACGAGGACGACGAGGACGAGGACGAGGACGACGAGGACGACGAGGACGAGGACGGCGAGGACGAGGACGACGAGGACGGGGACGACGAGGACGAGGACGACGAGGACGAGGACGACGAGGACGAGGACGACGAGGACGAGGACGACGAGGACGAGGACGACGAGGACGAGGACGACGAGGACGAGGAAGACGAGGACGAGGACGACGAGGACGAGGACGACGAGGACGAGGACGACGAGGACGAGGACGACGAGGACGAGGACGACGAGGACGAGGACGACGAGGACGAGGACGACGAGGACGAGGACGACGACGACGAGGACGACGAGGACGACGAGGACGACGAGGTCGAGGACGACGAGGACGACGAGGTCGAGGACGACGAGGACGAGGACGATGAGGACGAGGACGACGAGGACGAGGACGACGAGGACGACGAGGACGACGAGGACGAGGACGGCGAGGACGAGGACGACGAGGACGGGGACGACGAGGACGAGGACGACGAGGACGAGGACGACGAGGACGAGGACGACGAGGACGAGGACGACGAGGACGAGGACGACGAGGACGAGGAAGACGAGGACGAGGACGACGAGGACGAGGACGACGAGGACGAGGACGACGAGGACGAGGACGACGAGGACGACGAGGACGAGGACGAGGACGACGACGACGGGGACGAGGACGACGAGGACGAGGACGACGAGGACGAGGACGACAAGGACGAGGACGACGAGGACGAGGACGACGAGGACGAGGACGACGAGGACGAGGACGACGAGGACGAGGACGACGAGGACGAGGACGACGAGGACGAGGACGAGGACGACGACGACGAGGACGACGAGGACGACGAGGACGAGGACGACGAGGACGAGGACGACGAGGACGACGAGGACGAGGACGACGAGGACGAGGACGACGAGGACGAGGACGACGAGGACGAGGACGACGAGGACGAGGACGACGAGGACGAGGACGACGAGGACGAGGACGACGAGGACGACGAGGACGACGTGGACGACGAGGACGAGGACGAGGGCGACGAGGACGACGAGGACGACGAGGACGAGGACGACGAGGACGAGCACGACGAGGACGAGGACGACGAGGACGACGAGGACGAGGACGAGGACGACGAGGACGACGAGGACGAGGACGACGAGGACGACGAGGACGAGGACGACGAGGACGACGAGGATGAGGACGACGAGGACGACGAGGACGAGGACGACGACGACGAGGACGAGGACGACGAGGACGGGGACGACGAGGACGAGGACGACGAGGACGAGGACGACGAGGACGACGAGGACGACGAGGACGACGAGGACGAGGACGAGGGCGACGAGGACGACGAGGACGAGGACGACGACGACGAGGACGGTGACGACGAGGACGGGGACGACGAGGACGAGGACGACGAGGACGAGGACGACGAGGACGAGGACGACGACGACGACGACGACGAGGACGAGGACGACGAGGACGACGAGGACGAAGACGACGAGGACGACGAGGACGAGGACGACGAGGACGAGGACGACGAGGACGACGAGGACGAGGACGACGAGGACGAGGACGACGAGGACGAGGACGACGAGGACGAGGACGACGAGGACGAGGACGACGAGGACGAGGACGACGAGGACGAGGACGACGAGGACGACGAGGACGAGGACGAGGACGACGAGGACGACGAGGTCGAGGACGAGGGCGACGAGGACGACGAGGACGAGGACGACGAGGACGAGGACGAGGACGACGAGGACGAGGACGACGAGGACGAGGACGACGAGGACGAGGACGACGAGGACGAGGACGACGAGGACGAGGACGACGACGACGACGACGACGAGGACGACGAGGACGAGGACGACGACGACGGGGACGAGGACGACGAGGACGAGGACGACGAGGACGAGGACGACAAGGACGAGGACGACGAGGACGAGGACGACGAGGACGAGGACGAGGACGACGAGGACGAGGACGACGACGACGAGGACGACGAGGACGAGGACGACGAGGACGAGCACGACGAGGACGAGGACGACGAGGACGACGAGGACGAGGACGAGGACGACGAGGACGACGAGGACGAGGACGACGAGGACGAGGACGACGAGGACGACGAGGACGAGGACGACGACGACGAGGACGAGGACGACGAGGACGGGGACGACGAGGACGAGGACGACGAGGACGAGAACGACGAGGACGAGGACGACGAGGACGACGAGGACGACGAGGACGACGAGGACGACGAGGACGAGGACGAGGGCGACGAGGACGACGAGGACGAGGACGACGAGGACGACGAAGACGAGGACGAGGACGACGAGGACGAGGACGAGGACGACGAGGACGACGAGGACGAGGACGACGAGGACGAGGACGACGAGGATGACGAGGACGAGGACGACGAGGACGACGAGGACGAGGACGACGAGGACGAGGACGAGGACGACGAGGACGAGGACGACGAGGACGAGGACGACAAGGACGAGGACGACGACGACGGGGACGAGGACGACGAGGACGAGGACGACGAGGACGAGGACGACGAGGACGAGGACGACGAGGACGAGGACGACGAGGACGAGGACGACGAGGACGACGAGGACGAGGACGACGAGGACGAGCACGACGAGGACGAGGACGACGAGGACGAGGACGACGAGGACGAGGACGACGAGGACGACGAGGACGACGAGGACGACGAGGACGAGGACGAGGGCGACGAGGACGACGAGGACGAGGACGACGACGACGAGGACGGGGACGACGAGGACGGGGACGACGAGGACGAGGACGACGAGGACGAGGACGACGACGACGACGAGGAGGAGGACGACGAGGACGACGAGGACGAAGACGACGAGGACGACGAGGACGAGGACGACGAGGACGAGGACGACGAGGACGACGAGGACGAGGACGAGGACGACGACGACGACGACGAGGACGTGGACGACGAGGACGACGAGGACGACGAGGACGAGGACGACGAGGACGACGAGGACGAGGACGACGAGGACGACGAGGACGAGGACGACGAGGACGAGGACGAGGACGACGAGGACGAGGACGACGAGGACGAGGACGACGAAGACGAGGACGACGAGGACGAGGACGACGAGGACGAGGACGACGAGGACGAGGACGACGAGGACGAGGACGACGACGACGACGAGGACGAGGACGACGAGGACGACGAGGACGAGGACGACGAGGACGACGAGGACGAGGACGACGAGGACGAGGACGACGAGGACGACGAGGACGAGGACGACGAGGACGAGGACGACGAGGACGACGAGGACGACGAGGACGAGGACGACGAGGACGAGGACGACGAGGACGAGGACGACGAGGACGAGGACGACGAGGACGAGGACGATGAGGACGAGGACGACGAGGACGAGGACGACGAGGACGACGAGGACGAGGACGAGGACGACGAGGACGACGAGGACGAGGACGGCGAGGACGAGGACGACGAGGACGAGGACGACGAGGACGGGGACGACGAGGACGAGCACGACGAGGACGAGGACGACGAGGACGAGGACGACGAGGACGAGGACGACGAGGACGAGGACGACGAGGACGAGGACGACGAGGACGAGGACGACGAGGACGAGCACGACGAGGACGAGGACGACGAGGACGAGGACGACGAGGACGAGGACGACGAGGACGAGGACGACGAGGACGAGGACGACGAGGACGAGGACGACGAGAACGAGGACGACGAGGACGAGGACGACGAGGACGAGGACGACGAGGACGAGGACGACGAGGACGAGGACGAGGACGACGAGGACGAGGACGACGAGGACGACGAGGACGACGAGGACGAGGACGACGAGGACGAGGACGACGAGGACGAGGACGACGAGGACGAGGACGACGAGGACGAGGACGACGAGGACGAGGACGACGAGGACGAGGACGACGAGGACGAGGACGACGAGGACGAGGACGACGAGGACGACGAGGACGACGAGGACGAGGACGGCGAGGACGAGGACGACGAGGACGGGGACGACGAGGACGAGGACGACGAGGACGAGGACGACGAGGACGAGGACGACGAGGACGAGGACGACGAGGACGAGGACGACGAGGACGAGGAAGACGAGGACGAGGACGACGAGGACGAGGACGACGAGGACGAGGACGACGAGGACGAGGACGACGACGACGAGGACGAGGACGACGAAAACGGGGACGACGAGGACGAGGACGACGAGGACGGGGACGACGAGGACGAGGACGACGAGCACGAGGACGACGAGGACGAGGACGACGAGGACGACGAGGACGACGAGGACGACGAGGACGAGGACGAGGGCGACGAGGACGACGAGGACGAGGACGACGACGACGAGGACGGGGACGACGAGGACGGGGACGACGAGGACGAGGACGACGAGGACGAGGACGACGACGACGACGAGGAGGAGGACGACGAGGACGACGAGGACGAAGACGACGAGGACGACGAGGACGAGGACGACGAGGACGAGGACGACGAGGACGACGAGGACGAGGACGAGGACGACGACGACGACGACGAGGACGTGGACGACGAGGACGACGAGGACGACGAGGACGAGGACGACGAGGACGACGAGGACGAGGACGACGAGGACGACGAGGACGAGGACGACGAGGACGAGGACGAGGACGACGAGGACGAGGACGACGAGGACGAGGACGACGAAGACGAGGACGACGAGGACGAGGACGACGAGGACGAGGACGACGAGGACGAGGACGACGAGGACGAGGACGACGACGACGACGAGGACGAGGACGACGAGGACGACGAGGACGAGGACGACGAGGACGACGAGGACGAGGACGACGAGGACGAGGACGACGAGGACGACGAGGACGAGGACGACGAGGACGAGGACGACGAGGACGACGAGGACGACGAGGACGAGGACGACGAGGACGAGGACGACGAGGACGAGGACGACGAGGACGAGGACGAGGACGACGAGGACGAGGACGACGAGGACGAGGACGACGACGACGAGGACGAGGACGACGAGGACGGGGACGACGAGGACGAGGACGACGAGGACGAGGACGACGAGGACGACGAGGACGACGAGGGCGAGGACGACGAGGACGAGGACGACGAGGACGACGAGGACGACGTGGACGACGAGGACGAGGACGAGGGCGACGAGGACGACGAGGACGACGAGGACGAGGACGACGAGGACGAGCACGACGAGGACGAGGACGACGAGGACGACGAGGACGAGGACTTGGACGACGAGGACGACGAGGACGAGGACGACGAGGACGACGAGGACGAGGACGACGAGGACGACGAGGATGAGGACGACGAGGACGACGAGGACGAGGACGACGAGGACGACGAGGACGAGGACGACGAGGACGAGGACGACGAGGACGAGGACGACGAGGACGAGGACGACGAGGACGTGGACGACGAGGACGAGGACGACGAGGACGAGGACGACGAGGACGAGGACGACGAGGACGACGAGGACGAGGACGACGAGGACGAGCACGACGAGGACGAGGACGACGAGGACGACGAGGACGAGGACGACGAGGACGACGAGGACGAGGACGACGAGGACGAGGACGATGAGGACGAGGACGACGAGGACGAGGACGACGAGGACGACGAGGACGAGGACGAGGACGACGAGGACGACGAGGACGAGGACGGCGAGGACGAGGACGACGAGGACGGGGACGACGAGGACGAGGACGACGAGGACGAGGACGACGAGGACGAGGACGACGAGGACGAGGACGACGAGGACGAGGACGACGAGGACGAGGACGACGAGGACGAGGAAGACGAGGACGAGGACGACGAGGACGAGGACGACGAGGACGAGGACGACGAGGACGAGGACGACGAGGACGAGGACGACGAGGACGAGGACGACGAGGACGAGGACGACGAGGACGAGGACGACGACGACGAGGACGACGAGGACGACGAGGACGACGAGGTCGAGGACGACGAGGACGACGAGGTCGAGGACGACGAGGACGAGGACGATGAGGACGAGGACGACGAGGACGAGGACGACGAGGACGACGAGGACGACGAGGACGAGGACGGCGAGGACGAGGACGACGAGGACGGGGACGACGAGGACGAGGACGACGAGGACGAGGACGACGAGGACGAGGACGACGAGGACGAGGACGACGAGGACGAGGACGACGAGGACGAGGAAGACGAGGACGAGGACGACGAGGACGAGGACGACGAGGACGAGGACGACGA
Source organism: Andrena hattorfiana (assembly GCA_944738655.2). NCBI lineage: Eukaryota > Metazoa > Arthropoda > Insecta > Hymenoptera > Andrenidae > Andrena > Andrena hattorfiana. The sequence goes on along the minus strand of OX122893.2, from coordinate 20,330,979 downwards.
GGACGAGGACGACGAGGACGACGAGGACGAGGACGAGGACGACGACGACGGGGACGAGGACGACGAGGACGAGGACGACGAGGACGAGGACGACAAGGACGAGGACGACGAGGACGAGGACGACGAGGACGAGGACGACGAGGACGAGGACGACGAGGACGAGGACGACGAGGACGAGGACGACGAGGACGAGGACGACGAGGACGAGGACGAGGACGACGACGACGAGGACGACGAGGACGACGAGGACGAGGACGACGAGGACGAGGACGACGAGGACGACGAGGACGAGGACGACGAGGACGAGGACGACGAGGACGAGGACGACGAGGACGAGGACGACGAGGACGAGGACGACGAGGACGAGGACGACGAGGACGAGGACGACGAGGACGACGAGGACGACGTGGACGACGAGGACGAGGACGAGGGCGACGAGGACGACGAGGACGACGAGGACGAGGACGACGAGGACGAGCACGACGAGGACGAGGACGACGAGGACGACGAGGACGAGGACGAGGACGACGAGGACGACGAGGACGAGGACGACGAGGACGACGAGGACGAGGACGACGAGGACGACGAGGATGAGGACGACGAGGACGACGAGGACGAGGACGACGACGACGAGGACGAGGACGACGAGGACGGGGACGACGAGGACGAGGACGACGAGGACGAGGACGACGAGGACGACGAGGACGACGAGGACGACGAGGACGAGGACGAGGGCGACGAGGACGACGAGGACGAGGACGACGACGACGAGGACGGTGACGACGAGGACGGGGACGACGAGGACGAGGACGACGAGGACGAGGACGACGAGGACGAGGACGACGACGACGACGACGACGAGGACGAGGACGACGAGGACGACGAGGACGAAGACGACGAGGACGACGAGGACGAGGACGACGAGGACGAGGACGACGAGGACGACGAGGACGAGGACGACGAGGACGAGGACGACGAGGACGAGGACGACGAGGACGAGGACGACGAGGACGAGGACGACGAGGACGAGGACGACGAGGACGAGGACGACGAGGACGACGAGGACGAGGACGAGGACGACGAGGACGACGAGGTCGAGGACGAGGGCGACGAGGACGACGAGGACGAGGACGACGAGGACGAGGACGAGGACGACGAGGACGAGGACGACGAGGACGAGGACGACGAGGACGAGGACGACGAGGACGAGGACGACGAGGACGAGGACGACGACGACGACGACGACGAGGACGACGAGGACGAGGACGACGACGACGGGGACGAGGACGACGAGGACGAGGACGACGAGGACGAGGACGACAAGGACGAGGACGACGAGGACGAGGACGACGAGGACGAGGACGAGGACGACGAGGACGAGGACGACGACGACGAGGACGACGAGGACGAGGACGACGAGGACGAGCACGACGAGGACGAGGACGACGAGGACGAGGACGACGAGGACGAGGACGACGAGGACGAGGACGACGAGGACGAGGACGACGAGGACGAGGACGACGAGAACGAGGACGACGAGGACGAGGACGACGAGGACGAGGACGACGAGGACGAGGACGACGAGGACGAGGACGAGGACGACGAGGACGAGGACGACGAGGACGACGAGGACGACGAGGACGAGGACGACGAGGACGAGGACGACGAGGACGAGGACGACGAGGACGAGGACGACGAGGACGAGGACGACGAGGACGAGGACGACGAGGACGAGGACGACGAGGACGAGGACGACGAGGACGAGGACGACGAGGACGACGAGGACGACGAGGACGAGGACGGCGAGGACGAGGACGACGAGGACGGGGACGACGAGGACGAGGACGACGAGGACGAGGACGACGAGGACGAGGACGACGAGGACGAGGACGACGAGGACGAGGACGACGAGGACGAGGAAGACGAGGACGAGGACGACGAGGACGAGGACGACGAGGACGAGGACGACGAGGACGAGGACGACGACGACGAGGACGAGGACGACGAAAACGGGGACGACGAGGACGAGGACGACGAGGACGGGGACGACGAGGACGAGGACGACGAGCACGAGGACGACGAGGACGAGGACGACGAGGACGACGAGGACGACGAGGACGACGAGGACGAGGACGAGGGCGACGAGGACGACGAGGACGAGGACGACGACGACGAGGACGGGGACGACGAGGACGGGGACGACGAGGACGAGGACGACGAGGACGAGGACGACGACGACGACGAGGAGGAGGACGACGAGGACGACGAGGACGAAGACGACGAGGACGACGAGGACGAGGACGACGAGGACGAGGACGACGAGGACGACGAGGACGAGGACGAGGACGACGACGACGACGACGAGGACGTGGACGACGAGGACGACGAGGACGACGAGGACGAGGACGACGAGGACGACGAGGACGAGGACGACGAGGACGACGAGGACGAGGACGACGAGGACGAGGACGAGGACGACGAGGACGAGGACGACGAGGACGAGGACGACGAAGACGAGGACGACGAGGACGAGGACGACGAGGACGAGGACGACGAGGACGAGGACGACGAGGACGAGGACGACGACGACGACGAGGACGAGGACGACGAGGACGACGAGGACGAGGACGACGAGGACGACGAGGACGAGGACGACGAGGACGAGGACGACGAGGACGACGAGGACGAGGACGACGAGGACGAGGACGACGAGGACGAGGACGACGAGGACGACGAGGACGACGAGGACGAGGACGACGAGGACGAGGACGACGAGGACGAGGACGACGAGGACGAGGACGACGAGGACGAGGACGATGAGGACGAGGACGACGAGGACGAGGACGACGAGGACGACGAGGACGAGGACGAGGACGACGAGGACGACGAGGACGAGGACGGCGAGGACGAGGACGACGAGGACGAGGACGACGAGGACGGGGACGACGAGGACGAGCACGACGAGGACGAGGACGACGAGGACGAGGACGACGAGGACGAGGACGACGAGGACGAGGACGACGAGGACGAGGACGACGAGGACGAGCACGACGAGGACGAGGACGACGAGGACGAGGACGACGAGGACGAGGACGACGAGGACGAGGACGACGAGGACGAGGACGACGAGAACGAGGACGACGAGGACGAGGACGACGAGGACGAGGACGACGAGGACGAGGACGACGAGGACGAGGACGAGGACGACGAGGACGAGGACGACGAGGACGACGAGGACGACGAGGACGAGGACGACGAGGACGAGGACGACGAGGACGAGGACGACGAGGACGAGGACGACGAGGACGAGGACGACGAGGACGAGGACGACGAGGACGAGGACGACGAGGACGAGGACGACGAGGACGAGGACGACGAGGACGAGGACGACGAGGACGAGGACGACGAGGACGAGGACGACGAGGACGAGGACGACGAGGACGAGGACGACGAGGACAAGGACGACGAGAACGAGGACGACGAGGACGAGGACGACGAGGACGAGGACGACGAGGACGAGGACGACGAGGACGACGAGGACGACGAGGACGACGAGGACGAGGACGAGGGCGACGAGGACGACGAGGACGAGGACGACGAGGACGACGAGGACGAGGACGACGAGGACGACGAGGACGAGGACGAGGACGACGAGGACGACGAGGACGAGGACGACGAGGATGACGAGGACGAGGACGACGAGGACGTGGACGAGGACGACGAGGACGACGAGGACGACGAGGACGAGGACGACGAGGACGAGGACGACGAGGACGAGGACGACGACGACGGGGACGAGGACGACGAGGACGAGGACGACGAGGACGAGGACGACGAGGACGAGGACGACGAGGACGACGAGGATGACGAGGACGAGGACGACGAGGACGACGAGGACGAGGACGACGAGGACGAGGACGAGGACGACGAGGACGAGGACGACGAGGACGAGGACGACAAGGACGAGGACGACGACGACGGGGACGAGGACGACGAGGACGAGGACGACAAGGACGAGGACGACGAGGACGAGGACGACGAGGACGAGGACGACGAGGACGAGGACGACGAGGACGACGAGGACGAGGACGAGGACGACGAGGACGAGCACGACGAGGACGAGGACGACGAGGACGACGAGGACGAGGACGACGAGGACGACGAGGACGAGGACGACGAGGACGACGAGGACGAGGACGACGACGACGAGGACGACGAGGACGAGGACGACGAGGACGAGGACGACGAGGACGAGGACGACGAGGACGAGGACGACGAGGACGAGGACGACGAGGACGAGGACGACGAGGACGAGGACGACGAGGACGAGGACGACGAGGACGAGGACGACGAGGACGAGGACGACGAGGACGAGGACGACGAGGACGACGAGGACGAGGACGAGGACGACGAGGACGACGAGGTCGAGGACGAGGGCGACGAGGTCGACGAGGACGAGGACGAGGACGACGAGGACGAGGACGACGAGGACGAGGACGACGAGGACGAGGACGACGAGGACGAGGACGACGAGGACGAGGACGACGAGAACGAGGACGACGAGGACGAGGACGACGAGGACGAGGACGAGGACGACGAGGACGAGGTCGACGAGGACGACGAGGACGAGGACGACGACGACGAGGACGAGGACGACGAGGACGGGGACGACGAGGACGAGGACCTCGAGGACGAGGACGACGAGGACGACGAGGACGACGAGGACGACGAGGACGAGGACGAGGGCGACGAGGACGACGAGGATGAGGACGACGACGACGAGGACGGGGACGACGAGGACGGGGACGACGAGGACGACGAGGACGAGGACGAGGACGACGAGGACGACGAGGACGAGGACGACGAGGACGACGAGGACGAGGACGACGAGGATGACGAGGACGAGGACGACGAGGACGAGGACGAGGACGACGAGGACGACGAGGACGAGGACGACGAGGATGACGAGGACGAGGACGACGAGGACGACGAGGACGAGGACGACGAGGACGACGAGGACGAGGACGACGAGGACGACGAGGACGATAACGACGACGACGAGGACGACGAGGACGAGGACGACGAGGACGAGGACGACGAGGACGAGGACGACGAGGACGACGAGGACGAGGACGAGGACGACGAGGACGACGAGGACGAGGACGACGAGGACGAGGACGACGAGGACGAGGACGACGAGGACGAGGACGACGAGGACGAGGACGACGAGGACGAGCACGACGAGGACGAGGACGACGAGGACGACGAGGACGAGGACGAGGACGACGAGGACGACGAGGACGACGAGGACGACGAGGTCGAGGACGAGGGCGACGAGGACGACGAGGACGAGGACGACGAGGACGAGGACGAGGACGAGGAGGACGAGGACGACGAGGACGAGGACGACGAGGACGAGGACGACGAGGACGAGGACGACGACGACGACGACGACGAGGACGACGAGGACGAGGACGACGACGACGGGGACGAGGACGACGAGGACGAGGACGAGGACGACGAGGACGAGGACGACGAGGACGAGGACGACGAGGACGACGAGGACGAGGACGACGACGACGAGCACGACGAGGACGAGGACGACGAGGACGACGAGGACGACGAGGTCGAGGACGACGAGGACGACGAGGACGACGAGGTCGAGGACGACGAGGACGAGAACGATGAGGACGAGGACGAGGACGACGAGGACGACGAGGACGAGGACGAGGACGACGAGGACGACGAGGACGAGGACGGCGAGGACGACGAGGACGACGAGGACGACGAGGACGAGGACGAGGGCGACGAGGACGACGAGGACGAGGACGACGAGGACGACGAGGACGAGGACGACGAGGACGACGAGGACGAGGACGAGGACGACGAGGACGACGAGGACGAGGACGACGAGGACGACGAGGACGAGGACGACGAGGATGACGAGGACGAGGACGACGAGGACGAGGACGAGGACGACGAGGACGACGAGGACGAGGACGACGAGGATGACGAGGACGAGGACGACGAGGACGACGAGGACGAGGACGACGAGGACGACGAGGACGAGGACGACGAGGACGACGAGGACGAGGACGACGACGACGAGGACGACGAGGACGAGGACGACGAGGACGAGGACGACGGGGACGAGGACGACGAGGACGACGAGGACGAGGACGAGGACGACGAGGACGACGAGGACGAGGACGACGAGGACGAGGACGACGAGGACGAGGACGACGAGGACGAGGACGACGAGGACGAGGACGACGAGGACGAGCACGACGAGGACGAGGACGACGAGGACGACGAGGACGAGGACGAGGACGACGAGGACGACGAGGACGAGGACGACGAGGACGACGAGGACGAGGACGACGAGGACGACGAGGATGAGGACGACGAGGACGACGAGGACGAGGACGACGACGACGAGGACGAGGACGACGAGGACGGGGACGACGAGGACGAGGACGACGAGGACGAGGACGACGAGGACGACGAGGACGACGAGGACGACGAGGACGAGGACGAGGGCGACGAGGACGACGAGGACGAGGACGACGACGACGAGGACGGTGACGACGAGGACGGGGACGACGAGGACGAGGACGACGAGGACGAGGACGACGAGGACGAGGACGACGACGACGACGACGACGAGGACGAGGACGACGAGGACGACGAGGACGAAGACGACGAGGACGACGAGGACGAGGACGACGAGGACGAGGACGACGAGGACGACGAGGACGAGGACGACGAGGACGAGGACGACGAGGACGAGGACGACGAGGACGAGGACGACGAGGACGAGGACGACGAGGACGAGGACGACGAGGACGAGGACGACGAGGACGACGAGGACGAGGACGAGGACGACGAGGACGACGAGGTCGAGGACGAGGGCGACGAGGACGACGAGGACGAGGACGACGAGGACGAGGACGAGGACGACGAGGACGAGGACGACGAGGACGAGGACGACGAGGACGAGGACGACGAGGACGAGGACGACGAGGACGAGGACGACGACGACGACGACGACGAGGACGACGAGGACGAGGACGACGACGACGGGGACGAGGACGACGAGGACGAGGACGACGAGGACGAGGACGACGAGGACGAGGACGACGAGGACGAGGACGACGAGGACGAGGACGACGAGGACGACGAGGACGAGGACGAGGACGACGAGGACGACGAGGTCGAGGACGAGGGCGACGAGGACGACGAGGACGAGGACGACGAGGACGAGGACGAGGACGACGAGGACGAGGACGACGAGGACGAGGACGACGAGGACGAGGACGACGAGGACGAGGACGACGAGGACGAGGACGACGACGACGACGACGACGAGGACGACGAGGACGAGGACGACGACGACGGGGACGAGGACGACGAGGACGAGGACGACGAGGACGAGGACGACAAGGACGAGGACGACGAGGACGAGGACGACGAGGACGAGGACGAGGACGACGAGGACGAGGACGACGACGACGAGGACGACGAGGACGAGGACGACGAGGACGAGCACGACGAGGACGAGGACGACGAGGACGACGAGGACGAGGACGAGGACGACGAGGACGACGAGGACGAGGACGACGAGGACGAGGACGACGAGGACGACGAGGACGAGGACGACGACGACGAGGACGAGGACGACGAGGACGAGGACGACGAGAACGAGGACGACGAGGACGAGGACGACGAGGACGAGGACGACGAGGACGAGGACGACGAGGACGAGGACGAGGACGACGAGGACGAGGACGACGAGGACGACGAGGACGACGAGGACGAGGACGACGAGGACGAGGACGACGAGGACGAGGACGACGAGGACGAGGACGACGAGGACGAGGACGACGAGGACGAGGACGACGAGGACGAGGACGACGAGGACGAGGACGACGAGGACGAGGACGACGAGGACGAGGACGACGAGGACGAGGACGACGAGGACGAGGACGACGAGGACGAGGACGACGAGGACAAGGACGACGAGAACGAGGACGACGAGGACGAGGACGACGAGGACGAGGACGACGAGGACGAGGACGACGAGGACGACGAGGACGACGAGGACGACGAGGACGAGGACGAGGGCGACGAGGACGACGAGGACGAGGACGACGAGGACGACGAGGACGAGGACGACGAGGACGACGAGGACGAGGACGAGGACGACGAGGACGACGAGGACGAGGACGACGAGGATGACGAGGACGAGGACGACGAGGACGTGGACGAGGACGACGAGGACGACGAGGACGACGAGGACGAGGACGACGAGGACGACGAGGACGAGGACGACGAGGACGAGGACGACGACGACGGGGACGAGGACGACGAGGACGAGGACGACGAGGACGAGGACGACGAGGACGAGGACGACGAGGACGACGAGGATGACGAGGACGAGGACGACGAGGACGACGAGGACGAGGACGACGAGGACGAGGACGAGGACGACGAGGACGAGGACGACGAGGACGAGGACGACAAGGACGAGGACGACGACGACGGGGACGAGGACGACGAGGACGAGGACGACAAGGACGAGGACGACGAGGACGAGGACGACGAGGACGAGGACGACGAGGACGAGGACGACGAGGACGACGAGGACGAGGACGAGGACGACGAGGACGAGCACGACGAGGACGAGGACGACGAGGACGACGAGGACGAGGACGACGAGGACGACGAGGACGAGGACGACGAGGACGACGAGGACGAGGACGACGACGACGAGGACGACGAGGACGAGGACGACGAGGACGAGGACGACGAGGACGAGGACGACGAGGACGAGGACGACGAGGACGAGGACGACGAGGACGAGGACGACGAGGACGAGGACGACGAGGACGAGGACGACGAGGACGAGGACGACGAGGACGAGGACGACGAGGACGAGGACGACGAGGACGACGAGGACGAGGACGAGGACGACGAGGACGACGAGGTCGAGGACGAGGGCGACGAGGACGACGAGGACGAGGACGAGGACGACGAGGACGAGGACGACGAGGACGAGGACGACGAGGACGAGGACGACGAGGACGAGGACGACGAGGACGAGGACGACGAGAACGAGGACGACGAGGACGAGGACGACGAGGACGAGGACGAGGACGACGAGGACGAGGTCGACGAGGACGACGAGGACGAGGACGACGACGACGAGGACGAGGACGACGAGGACGGGGACGACGAGGACGAGGACCTCGAGGACGAGGACGACGAGGACGACGAGGACGACGAGGACGACGAGGACGAGGACGAGGGCGACGAGGACGACGAGGATGAGGACGACGACGACGAGGACGGGGACGACGAGGACGGGGACGACGAGGACGACGAGGACGAGGACGAGGACGACGAGGACGACGAGGACGAGGACGACGAGGACGACGAGGACGAGGACGACGAGGATGACGAGGACGAGGACGACGAGGACGAGGACGAGGACGACGAGGACGACGAGGACGAGGACGACGAGGATGACGAGGACGAGGACGACGAGGACGACGAGGACGAGGACGACGAGGACGACGAGGACGAGGACGACGAGGACGACGAGGACGAGGACGACGACGACGAGGACGACGAGGACGAGGACGACGAGGACGAGGACGACGAGGACGAGGACGACGAGGACGACGAGGACGAGGACGAGGACGACGAGGACGACGAGGACGAGGACGACGAGGACGAGGACGACGAGGACGAGGACGACGAGGACGAGGACGACGAGGACGAGGACGACGAGGACGAGCACGACGAGGACGAGGACGACGAGGACGACGAGGACGAGGACGAGGACGACGAGGACGACGAGGACGACGAGGACGACGAGGTCGAGGACGAGGGCGACGAGGACGACGAGGACGAGGACGACGAGGACGAGGACGAGGACGAGGAGGACGAGGACGACGAGGACGAGGACGACGAGGACGAGGACGACGAGGACGAGGACGACGACGACGACGACGACGAGGACGACGAGGACGAGGACGACGACGACGGGGACGAGGACGACGAGGACGAGGACGAGGACGACGAGGACGAGGACGACGAGGACGAGGACGACGAGGACGACGAGGACGAGGACGACGACGACGAGCACGACGAGGACGAGGACGACGAGGACGACGAGGACGACGAGGTCGAGGACGACGAGGACGACGAGGACGACGAGGTCGAGGACGACGAGGACGAGAACGATGAGGACGAGGACGAGGACGACGAGGACGACGAGGACGAGGACGAGGACGACGAGGACGACGAGGACGAGGACGGCGAGGACGACGAGGACGACGAGGACGACGAGGACGAGGACGAGGGCGACGAGGACGACGAGGACGAGGACGACGAGGACGACGAGGACGAGGACGACGAGGACGACGAGGACGAGGACGAGGACGACGAGGACGACGAGGACGAGGACGACGAGGACGACGAGGACGAGGACGACGAGGATGACGAGGACGAGGACGACGAGGACGAGGACGAGGACGACGAGGACGACGAGGACGAGGACGACGAGGATGACGAGGACGAGGACGACGAGGACGACGAGGACGAGGACGACGAGGACGACGAGGACGAGGACGACGAGGACGACGAGGACGAGGACGACGACGACGAGGACGACGAGGACGAGGACGACGAGGACGAGGACGACGAGGACGAGGACGACGAGGACGACGAGGACGAGGACGAGGACGACGAGGACGACGAGGACGAGGACGACGAGGACGAGGACGACGAGGACGAGGACGACGAGGACGAGGACGACGAGGACGAGGACGACGAGGACGAGCACGACGAGGACGAGGACGACGAGGACGACGAGGACGAGGACGAGGACGACGAGGACGACGAGGACGAGGACGACGAGGACGACGAGGACGAGGACGACGAGGACGACGAGGATGAGGACGACGAGGACGACGAGGACGAGGACGACGACGACGAGGACGAGGACGACGAGGACGGGGACGACGAGGACGAGGACGACGAGGACGGGGACGACGAGGACGAGGACGACGAGGACGAGGACGACGAGGACGACGAGGACGACGAGGACGACGAGGACGAGGACGAGGGCGACGAGGACGACGAGGACGAGGACGACGACGACGAGGACGGTGACGACGAGGACGGGGACGACGAGGACGAGGACGACGAGGACGAGGACGACGAGGACGAGGACGACGACGACGACGACGACGAGGACGAGGACGACGAGGACGACGAGGACGAAGACGACGAGGACGACGAGGACGAGGACGACGAGGACGAGGACGACGAGGACGACGAGGACGAGGACGACGAGGACGACGAGGACGAGGACGACGAGGACGAGGACGACGAGGACGAGGACGACGAGGACGAGGACGACGAGGACGACGAGGACGAGGACGAGGACGACGAGGACGACGAGGTCGAGGACGAGGGCGACGAGGACGACGAGGACGAGGACGACGAGGACGAGGACGAGGACGACGAGGACGAGGACGACGAGGACGAGGACGACGAGGACGAGGACGACGAGGACGAGGACGACGAGGACGAGGACGACGACGACGACGACGACGAGGACGACGAGGACGAGGACGACGACGACGGGGACGAGGACGACGAGGACGAGGACGACGAGGACGAGGACGACAAGGACGAGGACGACGAGGACGAGGACGACGAGGACGAGGACGAGGACGACGAGGACGAGGACGACGACGACGAGGACGACGAGGACGAGGACGACGAGGACGAGCACGACGAGGACGAGGACGACGAGGACGACGAGGACGAGGACGAGGACGACGAGGACGACGAGGACGAGGACGACGAGGACGAGGACGACGAGGACGACGAGGACGAGGACGACGACGACGAGGACGAGGACGACGAGGACGGGGACGACGAGAACGAGGACGACGAGGACGAGAACGACGAGGACGAGGACGACGAGGACGACGAGGACGACGAGGACGACGAGGACGACGAGGACGAGGACGAGGGCGACGAGGACGACGAGGACGAGGACGACGAGGACGACGAAGACGAGGACGAGGACGACGAGGACGAGGACGAGGACGACGAGGACGACGAGGACGAGGACGACGAGGACGAGGACGACGAGGATGACGAGGACGAGGACGACGAGGACGACGAGGACGAGGACGACGAGGACGAGGACGAGGACGACGAGGACGAGGACGACGAGGACGAGGACGACAAGGACGAGGACGACGACGACGGGGACGAGGACGACGAGGACGAGGACGACGAGGACGAGGACGACGAGGACGAGGACGACGAGGACGAGGACGACGAGGACGAGGACGACGAGGACGACGAGGACGAGGACGACGAGGACGAGCACGACGAGGACGAGGACGACGAGGACGACGAGGACGAGGACGAGGACGACGAGGACGACGAGGACGAGGACGACGAGGACGAGGACGACGAGGACGACGAGGACGAGGACGACGACGACGAGGACGAGGACGACGAGGACGGGGACGACGAGGACGAGGACGACGAGGACGGGGACGACGAGGACGAGGACGACGAGGACGAGGACGACGAGGACGAGGACGACGAGGACGACGAGGACGACGAGGACGACGAGGACGAGGACGAGGGCGACGAGGACGACGAGGACGAGGACGACGACGACGAGGACGGGGACGACGAGGACGGGGACGACGAGGACGAGGACGACGAGGACGAGGACGACGACGACGACGAGGAGGAGGACGACGAGGACGACGAGGACGAAGACGACGAGGACGACGAGGACGAGGACGACGAGGACGAGGACGACGAGGACGACGAGGACGAGGACGAGGACGACGACGACGACGACGAGGACGTGGACGACGAGGACGACGAGGACGACGAGGACGAGGACGACGAGGACGACGAGGACGAGGACGACGAGGACGACGAGGACGAGGACGACGAGGACGAGGACGAGGACGACGAGGACGAGGACGACGAGGACGAGGACGACGAAGACGAGGACGACGAGGACGAGGACGACGAGGACGAGGACGACGAGGACGAGGACGACGAGGACGAGGACGACGACGACGACGAGGACGAGGACGACGAGGACGACGAGGACGAGGACGACGAGGACGACGAGGACGAGGACGACGAGGACGAGGACGACGAGGACGACGAGGACGAGGACGACGAGGACGAGGACGACGAGGACGACGAGGACGACGAGGACGAGGACGACGAGGACGAGGACGACGAGGACGAGGACGACGAGGACGAGGACGACGAGGACGAGGACGATGAGGACGAGGACGACGAGGACGAGGACGACGAGGACGACGAGGACGAGGACGAGGACGACGAGGACGACGAGGACGAGGACGGCGAGGACGAGGACGACGAGGACGAGGACGACGAGGACGGGGACGACGAGGACGAGCACGACGAGGACGAGGACGACGAGGACGAGGACGACGAGGACGAGGACGACGAGGACGAGGACGACGAGGACGAGGACGACGAGGACGAGCACGACGAGGACGAGGACGACGAGGACGAGGACGACGAGGACGAGGACGACGAGGACGAGGACGACGAGGACGAGGACGACGAGGACGAGGACGACGAGAACGAGGACGACGAGGACGAGGACGACGAGGACGAGGACGACGAGGACGAGGACGACGAGGACGAGGACGAGGACGACGAGGACGAGGACGACGAGGACGACGAGGACGACGAGGACGAGGACGACGAGGACGAGGACGACGAGGACGAGGACGACGAGGACGAGGACGACGAGGACGAGGACGACGAGGACGAGGACGACGAGGACGAGGACGACGAGGACGAGGACGACGAGGACGAGGACGACGAGGACGAGGACGACGAGGACGAGGACGACGAGGACGAGGACGACGAGGACGAGGACGACGAGGACGAGGACGACGAGGACGAGGACGACGAGGACGAGGACGACGAGGACGAGGACGACGAGGACGACGAGGACGACGAGGACGAGGACGGCGAGGACGAGGACGACGAGGACGGGGACGACGAGGACGAGGACGACGAGGACGAGGACGACGAGGACGAGGACGACGAGGACGAGGACGACGAGGACGAGGACGACGAGGACGAGGAAGACGAGGACGAGGACGACGAGGACGAGGACGACGAGGACGAGGACGACGAGGACGAGGACGACGACGACGAGGACGAGGACGACGAGGACGGGGACGACGAGGACGAGGACGACGAGGACGGGGACGACGAGGACGAGGACGACGAGCACGAGGACGACGAGGACGAGGACGACGAGGACGACGAGGACGACGAGGACGACGAGGACGAGGACGAGGGCGACGAGGACGACGAGGACGAGGACGACGACGACGAGGACGGGGACGACGAGGACGGGGACGACGAGGACGAGGACGACGAGGACGAGGACGACGACGACGACGAGGAGGAGGACGACGAGGACGACGAGGACGAAGACGACGAGGACGACGAGGACGAGGACGACGAGGACGAGGACGACGAGGACGACGAGGACGAGGACGAGGACGACGACGACGACGACGAGGACGTGGACGACGAGGACGACGAGGACGACGAGGACGAGGACGACGAGGACGACGAGGACGAGGACGACGAGGACGAGGACGACGAGGACGAGGACGACGAGGACGAGGACGACGAAGACGAGGACGACGAGGACGAGGACGACGAGGACGAGGACGACGAGGACGAGGACGACGAGGACGAGGACGACGACGACGACGAGGACGAGGACGACGAGGACGACGAGGACGAGGACGACGAGGACGACGAGGACGAGGACGACGAGGACGAGGACGACGAGGACGACGAGGACGAGGACGACGAGGACGAGGACGACGAGGACGACGAGGACGACGAGGACGAGGACGACGAGGACGAGGACGACGAGGACGAGGACGACGAGGACGAGGACGACGAGGACGAGGACGATGAGGACGAGGACGACGAGGACGAGGACGACGAGGACGACGAGGACGAGGACGAGGACGACGAGGACGACGAGGACGAGGACGGCGAGGACGAGGACGACGAGGACGAGGACGACGAGGACGGGGACGACGAGGACGAGCACGACGAGGACGAGGACGACGAGGACGAGGACGACGAGGACGAGGACGACGAGGACGAGGACGACGAGGACGAGGACGACGAGGACGAGCACGACGAGGACGAGGACGACAAGGACGAGGACGACGAGGACGAGGACGACGAGGACGAGGACGACGAGGACGAGGACGACGAGAACGAGGACGACGAGGACGAGGACGACGAGGACGAGGACGACGAGGACGAGGACGACGAGGACGAGGACGAGGACGACGAGGACGAGGACGACGAGGACGAGGACGACGAGGACGACGAGGACGACGAGGACGAGGACGACGAGGACGAGGACGACGAGGACGAGGACGACGAGGACGAGGACGACGAGGACGAGGACGACGAGGACGAGGACGACGAGGACGAGGACGACGAGGACGAGGACGACGAGGACGAGGACGACGAGGACGAGGACGACGAGGACGAGGACGACGAGGACGAGGACGACGAGGACGAGGACGACGAGGACGAGGACGACGAGGACGAGGACGACGAGGACGAGGACGACGAGGACAAGGACGACGAGAACGAGGACGACGAGGACGAGGACGACGAGGACGAGGACGACGAGGACGACGAGGACGACGAGGACGAGGACGAGGGCGACGAGGACGACGAGGACGAGGACGACGAGGACGACGAGGACGAGGACGACGAGGACGACGAGGACGAGGACGAGGACGACGAGGACGACGAGGACGAGGACGACGAGGATGACGAGGACGAGGACGACGAGGACGTGGACGAGGACGACGAGGACGACGAGGACGACGAGGACGAGGACGACGAGGACGAGGACGACGAGGACGAGGACGACGACGACGGGGACGAGGACGACGAGGACGAGGACGACGAGGACGAGGACGACGAGGACGAGGACGACGAGGACGACGAGGATGACGAGGACGAGGACGACGAGGACGACGAGGACGAGGACGACGAGGACGAGGACGAGGACGACGAGGACGAGGACGACGAGGACGAGGACGACAAGGACGAGGACGACGACGACGGGGACGAGGACGACGAGGACGAGGACGACAAGGACGAGGACGACGAGGACGAGGACGACGAGGACGAGGACGACGAGGACGAGGACGACGAGGACGACGAGGACGAGGACGAGGACGACGAGGACGAGCACGACGAGGACGAGGACGACGAGGACGACGAGGACGAGGACGACGAGGACGACGAGGACGAGGACGACGAGGACGACGAGGACGAGGACGACGACGACGAGGACGACGAGGACGAGGACGACGAGGACGAGGACGACGAGGACGAGGACGACGAGGACGAGGACGACGAGGACGAGGACGACGAGGACGAGGACGACGAGGACGAGGACGACGAGGACGAGGACGACGAGGACGAGGACGACGAGGACGAGGACGACGAGGACGAGGACGACGAGGACGACGAGGACGAGGACGAGGACGACGAGGACGACGAGGTCGAGGACGAGGGCGACGAGGACGACGAGGACGAGGACGAGGACGACGCGGACGAGGACGACGAGGACGAGGACGACGAGGACGAGGACGACGAGGACGAGGACGACGAGGACGAGGACGACGAGAACGAGGACGACGAGGACGAGGACGACGAGGACGAGGACGAGGACGACGAGGACGAGGTCGACGAGGACGACGAGGACGAGGACGACGACGACGAGGACGAGGACGACGAGGACGGGGACGACGAGGACGAGGACCTCGAGGACGAGGACGACGAGGACGACGAGGACGACGAGGACGACGAGGACGAGGACGAGGGCGACGAGGACGACGAGGATGAGGACGACGACGACGAGGACGGGGACGACGAGGACGGGGACGACGAGGACGAGGACGAGGACGACGAGGACGAGGACGACGAGGACGACGACGACGATGACGAGGACGACGAGGACGACGAGGACGACGAGGACGACGAGGTCGAGGACGAGGGCGACGAGGACGACGAGGACGAGGACGACGAGGACGAGGACGAGGACGAGGAGGACGAGGACGACGAGGACGAGGACGACGAGGACGAGGACGACGAGGACGAGGACGACGACGACGACGACGACGAGGACGACGAGGACGAGGACGACGACGACGGGGACGAGGACGACGAGGACGAGGACGAGGACGACGAGGACGAGGACGACGAGGACGAGGACGACGAGGACGACGAGGACGAGGACGACGAGGACGAGCACGACGAGGACGAGGACGACGAGGACGACGAGGACGACGAGGTCGAGGACGACGAGGACGACGAGGTCGAGGACGACGAGGACGAGAACGATGAGGACGAGGGCGACGAGGACGAGGACGACGAGGACGACGAGGACGAGGACGAGGACGACGAGGACGACGAGGACGAGGACGGCGAGGACGACGAGGACGACGAGGACGACGAGGACGAGGACGAGGGCGACGAGGACGACGAGGACGAGGACGACGAGGACGACGAGGACGAGGACGACGAGGACGACGAGGACGAGGACGAGGACGACGAGGACGACGAGGACGAGGACGACGAGGACGACGAGGACGAGGACGACGAGGATGACGAGGACGAGGACGACGAGGACGAGGACGAGGACGACGAGGACGACGAGGACGAGGACGACGAGGATGACGAGGACGAGGACGACGAGGACGACGAGGACGAGGACGACGAGGACGACGAGGACGAGGACGACGAGGACGACGAGGACGAGGACGACGACGACGAGGACGACGAGGACGAGGACGACGAGGACGAGGACGACGAGGACGAGGACGACGAGGACGACGAGGACGAGGACGAGGACGACGAGGACGACGAGGACGAGGACGACGAGGACGAGGACGACGAGGACGAGGACGACGAGGACGAGGACGACGAGGACGAGGACGACGAGGACGAGGACGACGAGGACGAGGACGACGAGGACGAGGACGACGAGGACGAGGACGACGAGGACGAGGACGACGAGGACGAGGACGACGAGGACGAGGACGACGAGGACGAGGACGACGAGGACGAGGACGACGAGGACGAGGACGACGAGGACGAGGACGACGAGGACGAGGACGACGAGGACGAGGACGACGAGGACGAGGACGACGTGGACGAGGACGACGAGGACGAGGACGACGAGGACGAGGACGACGAGGACGACGAGGATGACGAGGACGAGGACGACGAGGACGACGAGGACGAGGACGACGAGGACGAGGACGAGGACGACGAGGACGAGGACGACGAGGACGAGGACGACAAGGACGAGGACGACGACGACGGGGACGAGGACGACGAGGACGAGGACGACAAGGACGAGGACGACGAGGACGAGGACGACGAGGACGAGGACGACGAGGACGAGGACGACGAGGACGAGGACGACGAGGACGACGAGGACGAGGACGACGAGGACGACGAGGACGAGGACGACGAGGACGACGAGGACGAGGACGACGACGACGAGGACGACGAGGACGAGGACGACGAGGACGAGGACGACGAGGACGAGGACGACGAGGACGAGGACGACGAGGACGAGGACGACGAGGACGAGGACGACGAGGACGAGGACGACGAGGACGAGGACGACGAGGACGAGGACGACGAGGACGAGGACGACGAGGACGAGGACGACGAGGACGACGAGGACGACGAGGTCGAGGACGACGAGGACGACGAGGACGAGGACGACGAGGACGAGGACGACGAGGACGAGGACGACGAGGACGAGGACGACGAGGACGACGAGGACGAGGACGACGAGGACGAGCACGACGAGGACGAGGACGACGAGGACGACGAGGACGAGGACGACGAGGACGACGAGGACGAGGACGACGAGGACGAGGACGACGAGGACGAGGACGACGAGGACGAGGACGACGAGGACGAGGACGAGGACGACGAGGACGAGGACGACGAGGACGACGAGGACGAGGACGACGAGGACGAGCACGACGAGGACGAGGACGACGAGGACGACGAGGACGAGGACGACGAGGACGACGAGGACGAGGACGACGAGGACGAGGACGACGAGGACGAGGACGACGAGGACGAGGACGACGAGGACGAGGACGACGAGGACGAGGACGACGAGGACGAGGACGACGAGGACGACGAGGACGAGGACGACGAGGACGAGCACGACGAGGACGAGGACGACGAGGACGACGAGGACGAGGACGACGAGGACGACGAGGACGAGGACGACGAGGACGAGGACGATGAGGACGAGGACGACGAGGACGAGGACGACGAGGACGACGAGGACGAGGACGAGGACGACGAGGACGACGAGGACGAGGACGAGGACGACGAGGACGACGAGGACGAGGACGGCGAGGACGAGGACGACGAGGACGGGGACGACGAGGACGAGGACGACGAGGACGAGGACGACGAGGACGAGGACGACGAGGACGAGGACGACGAGGACGAGGACGACGAGGACGAGGACGACGAGGACGAGGACGACGAGGACGAGGAAGACGAGGACGAGGACGACGAGGACGAGGACGACGAGGACGAGGACGACGAGGACGAGGACGACGAGGACGAGGACGACGAGGACGAGGACGACGAGGACGAGGACGACGAGGACGACGAGGACGACGAGGTCGAGGACGACGAGGACGACGAGGTCGAGGACGACGAGGTCGAGGACGAGGACGACGAGGACGACGAGGACGACGAGGACGAGGACGACGAGGACGACGAGGACGAGGACGACGACGACGAGGACGACGAGGACGAGGACGACGAGGACGAGGACGACGAGGACGAGGACGACGAGGACGAGGACGACGAGGACGAGGACGACGAGGACGAGGACGACGAGGACGAGGACGACGAGGACGAGGACGACGAGGACGAGGACGACGAGGACGAGGACGACGAGGACGAGGACGACGAGGACGACGAGGACGACGAGGTCGAGGACGACGAGGACGACGAGGACGAGGACGACGAGGACGAGGACGACGAGGACGAGGACGACGAGGACGAGGACGACGAGGACGACGAGGACGAGGACGACGAGGACGAGCACGACGAGGACGAGGACGACGAGGACGACGAGGACGAGGACGACGAGGACGACGAGGACGAGGACGACGAGGACGAGGACGACGAGGACGAGGACGACGAGGACGAGGACGACGAGGACGAGGACGAGGACGACGAGGACGAGGACGACGAGGACGACGAGGACGAGGACGACGAGGACGAGCACGACGAGGACGAGGACGACGAGGACGACGAGGACGAGGACGACGAGGACGACGAGGACGAGGACGACGAGGACGAGGACGATGAGGACGAGGACGACGAGGACGAGGACGACGAGGACGACGAGGACGAGGACGAGGACGACGAGGACGACGAGGACGAGGACGGCGAGGACGAGGACGACGAGGACGGGGACGACGAGGACGAGGACGACGAGGACGAGGACGACGAGGACGAGGACGACGAGGACGAGGACGACGAGGACGAGGACGACGAGGACGAGGACGACGAGGACGAGGAAGACGAGGACGAGGACGACGAGGACGAGGACGACGAGGACGAGGACGACGAGGACGAGGACGACGAGGACGAGGACGACGAGGACGAGGACGACGAGGACGAGGACGACGAGGACGAGGACGACGAGGACGAGGACGACGAGGACGAGGACGACGAGGACGACGAGGACGACGAGGTCGAGGACGACGAGGACGAGGACGATGAGGACGAGGACGACGAGGACGACGAGGACGAGGACGACGAGGACGAGGACGATGAGGACGAGGACGACGAGGACGAGGACGACGAGGACGACGAGGACGAGGACGAGGACGACGAGGACGACGAGGACGAGGACGGCGAGGACGAGGACGACGAGGACGGGGACGACGAGGACGAGGACGACGAGGACGAGGACGACGAGGACGAGGACGACGAGGACGAGGACGACGAGGACGAGGACGACGAGGACGAGGACGACGAGGACGAGGACGACGAGGACGAGGAAGACGAGGACGAGGACGACGAGGACGAGGACGACGAGGACGAGGACGACGAGGACGAGGACGACGAGGACGAGGACGACGAGGACGAGGACGACGAGGACGAGGACGACGAGGACGAGGACGACGAGGACGAGGACGACGAGGACGACGAGGACGACGTGGACGACGAGGACGAGGACGAGGGCGACGAGGACGACGAGGACGACGAGGACGAGGACGACGAGGACGAGCACGACGAGGACGAGGACGACGAGGACGACGAGGACGAGGACGAGGACGACGAGGACGACGAGGACGAGGACGACGAGGACGACGAGGACGAGGACGACGAGGACGACGAGGATGAGGACGACGAGGACGACGAGGACGAGGACGACGACGACGAGGACGAGGACGACGAGGACGGGGACGACGAGGACGAGGACGACGAGGACGAGGACGACGAGGACGACGAGGACGACGAGGACGACGAGGACGAGGACGAGGGCGACGAGGACGACGAGGACGAGGACGACGACGACGAGGACGGTGACGACGAGGACGGGGACGACGAGGACGAGGACGACGAGGACGAGGACGACGAGGACGAGGACGACGACGACGACGACGACGAGGACGAGGACGACGAGGACGACGAGGACGAAGACGACGAGGACGACGAGGACGAGGACGACGAGGACGAGGACGACGAGGACGAGGACGACGAGGACGACGAGGACGAGGACGACGAGGACGAGGACGACGAGGACGAGGACGACGAGGACGAGGACGACGAGGACGAGGACGACGAGGACGAGGACGACGAGGACGACGAGGACGAGGACGAGGACGACGAGGACGACGAGGTCGAGGACGAGGGCGACGAGGACGACGAGGACGACGAGGACGAGGACGACGAGGACGAGGACGAGGACGACGAGGACGAGGACGACGAGGACGAGGACGACGAGGACGAGGACGACGAGGACGAGGACGACGAGGACGAGGACGACGACGACGACGACGACGAGGACGACGAGGACGAGGACGACGACGACGGGGACGAGGACGACGAGGACGAGGACGACGAGGACGAGGACGACAAGGACGAGGACGACGAGGACGAGGACGACGAGGACGAGGACGAGGACGACGAGGACGAGGACGACGACGACGAGGACGACGAGGACGAGGACGACGAGGACGAGGACGACGAGGACGAGCACGACGAGGACGAGGACGACGAGGACGACGAGGACGAGGACGAGGACGACGAGGACGACGAGGACGAGGACGACGAGGACGAGGACGACGAGGACGAGGACGACGAGGACGACGAGGACGAGGACGACGACGACGAGGACGAGGACGACGAGGACGGGGACGACGAGGACGAGGACGACGAGGACGAGAACGACGAGGACGAGGACGACGAGGACGACGAGGACGACGAGGACGACGAGGACGACGAGGACGAGGACGAGGGCGACGAGGACGACGAGGACGAGGACGACGAGGACGACGAAGACGAGGACGAGGACGACGAGGACGAGGACGAGGACGACGAGGACGACGAGGACGAGGACGACGAGGACGAGGACGACGAGGATGATGAGGACGAGGACGACGAGGACGAGGACGACGAGGATGATGAGGACGAGGACGACGAGGACGACGAGGACGAGGACGACGAGGACGAGGACGAGGACGACGAGGACGAGGACGACGAGGACGAGGACGACAAGGACGAGGACGACGACGACGAGGACGACGAGGACGACGAGGACGAGGACGACGAGGACGAGCACGACGAGGACGAGGACGACGAGGACGACGAGGACGAGGACGAGGACGACGAGGACGACGAGGACGAGGACGACGAGGACGACGAGGACGAGGACGACGACGACGAGGACGAGGACGACGAGGACGGGGACGACGAGGACGAGGACGACGAGGACGGGGACGACGAGGACGAGGACGACGAGGACGAGGACGACGAGGACGAGGACGACGAGGACGACGAGGACGACGAGGACGACGAGGACGAGGACGAGGGCGACGAGGACGACGAGGACGAGGACGACGACGACGAGGACGGGGACGACGAGGACGGGGACGACGAGGACGAGGACGACGAGGACGAGGACGACGACGACGACGAGGAGGAGGACGACGAGGACGACGAGGACGAAGACGACGAGGACGACGAGGACGAGGACGACGAGGACGAGGACGACGAGGACGACGAGGACGAGGACGAGGACGACGACGACGACGACGAGGACGTGGACGACGAGGACGACGAGGACGACGAGGACGAGGACGACGAGGACGACGAGGACGAGGACGACGAGGACGACGAGGACGAGGACGACGAGGACGAGGACGACGAGGACGAGGACGACGAGGACGAGGACGACGAAGACGAGGACGACGAGGACGAGGACGACGAGGACGAGGACGACGAGGACGAGGACGACGAGGACGAGGACGACGACGACGACGAGGACGAGGACGACGAGGACGACGAGGACGAGGACGACGAGGACGACGAGGACGAGGACGACGAGGACGAGGACGACGAGGACGACGAGGACGAGGACGACGAGGACGAGGACGACGAGGACGACGAGGACGACGAGGACGAGGACGACGAGGACGAGGACGACGAGGACGAAGACGACGAGGACGAGGACGACGAGGTCGAGGACGATGAGGACGAGGACGACGAGGACGAGGACGACGAGGACGAGGACGAGGACGACGAGGACGACGAGGACGAGGACGGCGAGGACGAGGACGACGAGGACGAGGACGACGAGGACGGGGACGACGAGGACGAGGACGACGAGGACGAGGACGACGAGGACGAGGACGACGAGGACGAGGACGACGAGGACGAGGACGACGAGGACGAGGACGACGAGGACGAGAACGACGAGGACGAGGACGACGAGGACGAGGACGACGAGGACGAGGACGACGAGGACGAGGACGACGAGGACGAGGACGACGAGAACGAGGACGACGAGGACGAGGACGACGAGGACGAGGACGACGAGGACGAGGACGACGAGGACGACGAGGACGACGAGGACGACGAGGACGAGGACGACGAGGACGACGAGGACGAGGACGAGGACGACGACGACGGGGACGAGGACGACGAGGACGAGGACGACGGGGACGAGGACGACGAGGACGAGGACGACGAGGACGAGGACGACGAGGACGAGGACGACGACGACGGGGACGAGGACGACGAGGACGAGGACGACGAGGACGAGGACGACGAGGACGAGGACGACGAGGACGACGAGGATGACGAGGACGAGGACGACGAGGACGACGAGGACGAGGACGACGAGGACGAGGACGAGGACGACGAGGACGAGGACGACGAGGACGAGGACGACAAGGACGAGGACGACGACGACGGGGACGAGGACGACGAGGACGAGGACGACAAGGACGAGGACGACGAGGACGAGGACGACGAGGACGAGGACGACGAGGACGAGGACGACGAGGACGACGAGGACGAGGACGAGGACGACGAGGACGAGCACGACGAGGACGAGGACGACGAGGACGACGAGGACGAGGACGACGAGGACGACGAGGACGAGGACGACGAGGACGACGAGGACGAGGACGACGACGACGAGGACGACGAGGACGAGGACGACGAGGACGAGGACGACGAGGACGAGGACGACGAGGACGAGGACGACGAGGACGAGGACGACGAGGACGAGGACGACGAGGACGAGGACGACGAGGACGAGGACGACGAGGACGAGGACGACGAGGACGAGGACGACGAGGACGAGGACGACGAGGACGAGGACGACGAGGACGAGGACGACGAGGACGAGGACGACGAGGACGGGGACGACGAGGACGAGGACCTCGAGGACGAGGACGACGAGGACGACGAGGACGACGAGGACGACGAGGACGAGGACGAGGGCGACGAGGACGACGAGGACGAGGACGACGACGACGAGGACGGGGACGACGAGGACGGGGACGACGAGGACGAGGACGACGAGGACGAGGACGACGAGGACGACGACGACGAGGACGAGGACGACGAGGACGACGAGGACG
Source organism: Andrena hattorfiana (assembly GCA_944738655.2). Lineage (NCBI taxonomy): Eukaryota > Metazoa > Arthropoda > Insecta > Hymenoptera > Andrenidae > Andrena > Andrena hattorfiana. The sequence goes on along the minus strand of OX122893.2, from coordinate 20,305,657 downwards.
ACGAGGACGACGAGGACGAGGACGACGAGGACGACGAGGACGAGGACGAGGACGACGACGACGGGGACGAGGACGACGAGGACGAGGACGACGGGGACGAGGACGACGAGGACGAGGACGACGAGGACGAGGACGACAAGGACGAGGACGACGAGGACGAGGACGACGAGGACGAGGACGACGAGGACGAGGACGACGAGGACGAGGACGACGAGGACGAGGACGAGGACGACGACGACGAGGACGACGAGGACGACGAGGACGAGGACGACGAGGACGAGGACGACGAGGACGACGAGAACGAGGACGACGAGGACGAGGACGACGAGGACGAGGACGACGAGGACGAGGACGACGAGGACGAGGACGACGAGGACGAGGACGACGAGGACGAGGACGACGAGGACGACGAGGACGACGTGGACGACGAGGACGAGGACGAGGGCGACGAGGACGACGAGGACGACGAGGACGAGGACGACGAGGACGAGCACGACGAGGACGAGGACGACGAGGACGACGAGGACGAGGACGAGGACGACGAGGACGACGAGGACGGGGACGACGAGGACGACGAGGACGAGGACGACGAGGACGACGAGGATGAGGACGACGAGGACGACGAGGACGAGGACGACGACGACGAGGACGAGGACGACGAGGACGGGGACGACGAGGACGAGGACGACGAGGACGAGGACGACGAGGACGACGAGGACGACGAGGACGACGAGGACGAGGACGAGGGCGACGAGGACGACGAGGACGAGGACGACGACGACGAGGACGGTGACGACGAGGACGGGGACGACGAGGACGAGGACGACGAGGACGAGGACGACGAGGACGAGGACGACGAGGACGAGGACGACGACGACGACGACGACGAGGACGAGGACGACGAGGACGACGAGGACGAAGACGACGAGGACGACGAGGACGAGGACGACGAGGACGAGGACGACGAGGACGACGAGGACGAGGACGACGAGGACGAGGACGACGAGGACGAGGACGACGAGGACGAGGACGACGAGGACGAGGACGACGAGGACGAGGACGACGAGGACGAGGACGACGAGGACGACGAGGACGAGGACGAGGACGACGAGGACGACGAGGTCGAGGACGAGGGCGACGAGGACGACGAGGACGAGGACGACGAGGACGAGGACGAGGACGACGAGGACGAGGACGACGAGGACGAGGACGACGAGGACGAGGACGACGAGGACGAGGACGACGAGGACGAGGACGACGACGACGACGACGACGAGGACGACGAGGACGAGGACGACGACGACGGGGACGAGGACGACGAGGACGAGGACGACGAGGACGAGGACGACAAGGACGAGGACGACGAGGACGAGGACGACGAGGACGAGGACGACGACGACGAGGACGACGAGGACGAGGACGACGAGGACGAGCACGACGAGGACGAGGACGACGAGGACGACGAGGACGAGGACGAGGACGACGAGGACGACGAGGACGAGGACGACGAGGACGAGGACGACGAGGACGACGAGGACGAGGACGACGACGACGAGGACGAGGACGACGAGGACGGGGACGACGAGGACGAGGACGACGAGGACGAGAACGACGAGGACGAGGACGACGAGGACGACGAGGACGACGAGGACGACGAGGACGACGAGGACGAGGACGAGGGCGACGAGGACGACGAGGACGAGGACGACGAGGACGACGAAGACGAGGACGAGGACGACGAGGACGAGGACGAGGACGACGAGGACGACGAGGACGAGGACGACGAGGACGAGGACGACGAGGATGACGAGGACGAGGACGACGAGGACGACGAGGACGAGGACGACGAGGACGAGGACGAGGACGACGAGGACGAGGACGACGAGGACGAGGACGACAAGGACGAGGACGACGACGACGGGGACGAGGACGACGAGGACGAGGACGACGAGGACGAGGACGACGAGGACGAGGACGACGAGGACGAGGACGACGAGGACGAGGACGACGAGGACGACGAGGACGAGGACGACGAGGACGAGCACGACGAGGACGAGGACGACGAGGACGACGAGGACGAGGACGAGGACGACGAGGACGACGAGGACGAGGACGACGAGGACGACGAGGACGAGGACGACGAGGACGACGAGGACGAGGACGACGACGACGAGGACGAGGACGACGAGGACGGGGACGACGAGGACGAGGACGACGAGGACGGGGACGACGAGGACGAGGACGACGAGCACGAGGACGACGAGGACGAGGACGACGAGGACGACGAGGACGACGAGGACGACGAGGACGAGGACGAGGGCGACGAGGACGACGAGGACGAGGACGACGACGACGAGGACGGGGACGACGAGGACGGGGACGACGAGGACGAGGACGACGAGGACGAGGACGACGACGACGACGAGGAGGAGGACGACGAGGACGACGAGGACGAAGACGACGAGGACGACGAGGACGAGGACGACGAGGACGAGGACGACGAGGACGACGAGGACGAGGACGAGGACGACGACGACGACGACGAGGACGTGGACGACGAGGACGACGAGGACGACGAGGACGAGGACGACGAGGACGACGAGGACGAGGACGACGAGGACGACGAGGACGAGGACGACGAGGACGAGGACGAGGACGACGAGGACGAGGACGACGAGGACGAGGACGACGAAGACGAGGACGACGAGGACGAGGACGACGAGGACGAGGACGACGAGGACGAGGACGACGAGGACGAGGACGACGACGACGACGAGGACGAGGACGACGAGGACGACGAGGACGAGGACGACGAGGACGACGAGGACGAGGACGACGAGGACGAGGACGACGAGGACGACGAGGACGAGGACGACGAGGACGAGGACGACGAGGACGACGAGGACGACGAGGACGAGGACGACGAGGACGAGGACGACGAGGACGAGGACGACGAGGACGAGGACGACGAGGACGAGGACGATGAGGACGAGGACGACGAGGACGAGGACGACGAGGACGACGAGGACGAGGACGAGGACGACGAGGACGACGAGGACGAGGACGGCGAGGACGAGGACGACGAGGACGAGGACGACGAGGACGGGGACGACGAGGACGAGCACGACGAGGACGAGGACGACGAGGACGAGGACGACGAGGACGAGGACGACGAGGACGAGGACGACGAGGACGAGGACGACGAGGACGAGCACGACGAGGACGAGGACGACGAGGACGAGGACGACGAGGACGAGGACGACGAGGACGAGGACGACGAGGACGAGGACGACGAGAACGAGGACGACGAGGACGAGGACGACGAGGACGAGGACGACGAGGACGAGGACGACGAGGACGAGGACGAGGACGACGAGGACGAGGACGACGAGGACGACGAGGACGACGAGGACGAGGACGACGAGGACGAGGACGACGAGGACGAGGACGACGAGGACGAGGACGACGAGGACGAGGACGACGAGGACGAGGACGACGAGGACGAGGACGACGAGGACGAGGACGACGAGGACGAGGACGACGAGGACGAGGACGACGAGGACGAGGACGACGAGGACGAGGACGACGAGGACGAGGACGACGAGGACGAGGACGACGAGGACGAGGACGACGAGGACGAGGACGACGAGGACGAGGACGACGAGGACAAGGACGACGAGAACGAGGACGACGAGGACGAGGACGACGAGGACGAGGACGACGAGGACGAGGACGACGAGGACGACGAGGACGACGAGGACGACGAGGACGAGGACGAGGGCGACGAGGACGACGAGGACGAGGACGACGAGGACGACGAGGACGAGGACGACGAGGACGACGAGGACGAGGACGAGGACGACGAGGACGACGAGGACGAGGACGACGAGGATGACGAGGACGAGGACGACGAGGACGTGGACGAGGACGACGAGGACGACGAGGACGACGAGGACGAGGACGACGAGGACGAGGACGACGAGGACGAGGACGACGACGACGGGGACGAGGACGACGAGGACGAGGACGACGAGGACGAGGACGACGAGGACGAGGACGACGAGGACGACGAGGATGACGAGGACGAGGACGACGAGGACGACGAGGACGAGGACGACGAGGACGAGGACGAGGACGACGAGGACGAGGACGACGAGGACGAGGACGACAAGGACGAGGACGACGACGACGGGGACGAGGACGACGAGGACGAGGACGACAAGGACGAGGACGACGAGGACGAGGACGACGAGGACGAGGACGACGAGGACGAGGACGACGAGGACGAGGACGACGAGGACGACGAGGACGAGGACGAGGACGACGAGGACGAGCACGACGAGGACGAGGACGACGAGGACGACGAGGACGAGGACGACGAGGACGACGAGGACGAGGACGACGAGGACGACGAGGACGAGGACGACGACGACGAGGACGACGAGGACGAGGACGACGAGGACGAGGACGACGAGGACGAGGACGACGAGGACGAGGACGACGAGGACGAGGACGACGAGGACGAGGACGAGGAGGACGAGGACGACGAGGACGAGGACGACGAGGACGAGGACGACGAGGACGAGGACGACGAGGACGAGGACGACGAGGACGACGAGGACGAGGACGAGGACGACGAGGACGACGAGGTCGAGGACGAGGGCGACGAGGACGACGAGGACGAGGACGAGGACGACGAGGACGAGGACGACGAGGACGAGGACGACGAGGACGAGGACGACGAGGACGAGGACGACGAGGACGAGGACGACGAGAACGAGGACGACGAGGACGAGGACGACGAGGACGAGGACGAGGACGACGAGGACGAGGTCGACGAGGACGACGAGGACGAGGACGACGACGACGAGGACGAGGACGACGAGGACGGGGACGACGAGGACGAGGAGGACGAGGACGACGAGGACGAGGACGACGAGGACGACGAGGACGAGGACGACGAGGACGAGGACGAGGACGACGAGGACGACGAGGACGAGGACGGCGAGGACGACGAGGACGACGAGGACGACGAGGACGAGGACGAGGGCGACGAGGACGACGAGGACGAGGACGACGAGGACGACGAGGACGAGGACGACGAGGACGACGAGGACGACGAGGACGAGGACGAGGACGACGAGGACGACGAGGACGAGGACGAGGGCGACGAGGACGACGAGGACGAGGACGAGGACGACGAGGACGAGGACGACGAGGACGACGACGACGATGACGAGGACGACGAGGACGACGAGGACGACGAGGACGACGAGGTCGAGGACGAGGGCGACGAGGACGACGAGGACGAGGACGACGAGGACGAGGACGAGGACGAGGAGGACGAGGACGACGAGGACGAGGACGACGAGGACGAGGACGACGAGGACGAGGACGACGAGGACGAGGACGACGACGACGACGACGACGAGGACGACGAGGACGAGGACGACGACGACGGGGACGAGGACGACGAGGACGAGGACGAGGACGACGAGGACGAGGACGACGAGGACGAGGACGACGAGGACGACGAGGACGAGGACGACGAGGACGAGCACGACGAGGACGAGGACGACGAGGACGACGAGGACGACGAGGTCGAGGACGACGAGGACGACGAGGTCGAGGACGACGAGGACGAGAACGATGAGGACGAGGGCGACGAGGACGAGGACGACGAGGACGACGAGGACGAGGACGAGGACGACGAGGACGACGAGGACGAGGACGGCGAGGACGACGAGGACGACGAGGACGACGAGGACGAGGACGAGGGCGACGAGGACGACGAGGACGAGGACGACGAGGACGACGAGGACGAGGACGACGAGGACGACGAGGACGACGAGGACGAGGACGAGGACGACGAGGACGACGAGGACGAGGACGACGAGGACGACGAGGACGAGGACGACGAGGATGACGAGGACGAGGACGACGAGGACGAGGACGAGGACGACGAGGACGACGAGGACGAGGACGACGAGGATGACGAGGACGAGGACGACGAGGACGACGAGGACGAGGACGACGAGGACGACGAGGACGAGGACGACGAGGACGACGAGGACGAGGACGACGACGACGAGGACGACGAGGACGAGGACGACGAGGACGAGGACGACGAGGACGAGGACGACGAGGACGACGAGGACGAGGACGAGGACGACGAGGACGACGAGGACGAGGACGACGAGGACGAGGACGACGAGGACGAGGACGACGAGGACGAGGACGACGAGGACGAGGACGACGAGGACGAGGACGACGAGGACGAGGACGACGAGGACGAGGACGACGAGGACGACGAGGATGACGAGGACGAGGACGACGAGGACGACGAGGACGAGGACGACGAGGACGAGGACGAGGACGACGAGGACGAGGACGACGAGGACGACGACGACGGGGACGAGGACGACGAGGACGAGGACGACAAGGACGAGGACGACGAGGACGAGGACGACGAGGACGAGGACGACGAGGACGAGGACGACGAGGACGAGGACGAGGACGACGAGGACGAGCACGACGAGGACGAGGACGACGAGGACGACGAGGACGAGGACGACGAGGACGACGAGGACGAGGACGACGAGGACGACGAGGACGAGGACGACGACGACGAGGACGACGAGGACGAGGACGACGAGGACGAGGACGACGAGGACGAGGACGACGAGGACGAGGACGACGAGGACGAGGACGACGAGGACGAGGACGACGAGGACGAGGACGACGAGGACGAGGACGACGAGGACGAGGACGACGAGGACGAGGACGACGAGGACGACGAGGACGACGAGGTCGAGGACGACGAGGACGACGAGGACGAGGACGACGAGGACGAGGACGACGAGGACGAGGACGACGAGGACGAGGACGACGAGGACGACGAGGACGAGGACGACGAGGACGAGCACGACGAGGACGAGGACGACGAGGACGACGAGGACGAGGACGACGAGGACGACGAGGACGAGGACGACGAGGACGAGGACGACGAGGACGAGGACGACGAGGACGAGGACGACGAGGACGAGGACGAGGACGACGAGGACGACGAGGACGAGGACGACGAGGACGAGGACGACGAGGACGAGGACGACGAGGACGAGGACGACGAGGACGAGGACGACGAGGACGAGGACGACGAGGACGAGGACGACGAGGACGACGAGGACGAGGACGACGAGGACGAGCACGACGAGGACGAGGACGACGAGGACGACGAGGACGAGGACGACGAGGACGACGAGGACGAGGACGACGAGGACGAGGACGATGAGGACGAGGACGACGAGGACGAGGACGACGAGGACGACGAGGACGAGGACGAGGACGACGAGGACGACGAGGACGAGGACGGCGAGGACGAGGACGACGAGGACGGGGACGACGAGGACGAGGACGACGAGGACGAGGACGACGAGGACGAGGACGACGAGGACGAGGACGACGAGGACGAGGACGACGAGGACGAGGACGACGAGGACGAGGACGACGAGGACGAGGAAGACGAGGACGAGGACGACGAGGACGAGGACGACGAGGACGAGGACGACGAGGACGAGGACGACGAGGACGAGGACGACGAGGACGAGGACGACGAGGACGAGGACGACGAGGACGAGGACGACGAGGACGAGGACGACGAGGACGACGAGGACGACGAGGTCGAGGACGACGAGGACGACGAGGTCGAGGACGACGAGGTCGAGGACGAGGACGACGAGGACGACGAGGACGAGGACGACGAGGATGACGAGGACGAGGACGACGAGGACGAGGACGAGGACGACGAGGACGACGAGGACGAGGACGACGACGACGACGAGGACGAGGACGACGACGACGAGGACGACGAGGACGAGGACGACGAGGACGAGGACGACGAGGACGAGGACGACGAGGACGAGGACGACGAGGACGAGGACGACGAGGACGAGGACGACGAGGACGAGGACGACGAGGACGAGGACGACGAGGACGAGGACGACGAGGACGAGGACGACGAGGACGAGGACGACGAGGACGAGGACGACGAGGACGAGGACGACGAGGACGAGGACGACGAGGATGACGAGGACGAGGACGACGAGGACGACGAGGACGAGGACGACGAGGACGAGGACGAGGACGACGAGGACGAGGACGACGAGGACGAGGACGACAAGGACGAGGACGACGACGACGGGGACGAGGACGACGAGGACGAGGACGACAAGGACGAGGACGACGAGGACGAGGACGACGAGGACGAGGACGACGAGGACGAGGACGACGAGGACGAGGACGAGGACGACGAGGACGAGCACGACGAGGACGAGGACGACGAGGACGACGAGGACGAGGACGACGAGGACGACGAGGACGAGGACGACGACGACGAGGACGACGAGGACGAGGACGACGAGGACGAGGACGACGAGGACGAGGACGACGAGGACGAGGACGACGAGGACGAGGACGACGAGGACGAGGACGACGAGGACGAGGACGACGAGGACGAGGACGACGAGGACGAGGACGACGAGGACGAGGACGACGAGGACGACGAGGACGACGAGGTCGAGGACGACGAGGACGACGAGGACGAGGACGACGAGGACGAGGACGACGAGGACGAGGACGACGAGGACGAGGACGACGAGGACGAGGACGACGAGGACGACGAGGACGAGGACGACGAGGACGAGCACGACGAGGACGAGGACGACGAGGACGACGAGGACGAGGACGACGAGGACGACGAGGACGAGGACGACGAGGACGAGGACGACGAGGACGAGGACGACGAGGACGAGGACGACGAGGACGAGGACGACGAGGACGAGGACGACGAGGACGAGGACGACGAGGACGAGGACGACGAGGACGAGGACGACGAGGACGAGGACGAGGACGACGAGGACGAGGACGACGAGGACGACGAGGACGAGGACGACGAGGACGAGCACGACGAGGACGAGGACGACGAGGACGACGAGGACGAGGACGACGAGGACGACGAGGACGAGGACGACGAGGACGAGGACGACGAGGACGAGGACGACGAGGACGACGAGGACGAGGACGAGGACGACGAGGACGACGAGGACGAGGACGGCGAGGACGAGGACGACGAGGACGGGGACGACGAGGACGAGGACGACGAGGACGAGGACGACGAGGACGAGGACGACGAGGACGAGGACGACGAGGACGAGGACGACGAGGACGAGGACGACGAGGACGAGGACGACGAGGACGAGGAAGACGAGGACGAGGACGACGAGGACGAGGACGACGAGGACGAGGACGACGAGGACGAGGACGACGAGGACGAGGACGACGAGGACGAGGACGACGAGGACGAGGACGACGAGGACGAGGACGACGAGGACGAGGACGACGAGGACGAGGACGACGAGGACGACGAGGACGACGAGGTCGAGGACGACGAGGACGACGAGGTCGAGGACGACGAGGACGAGGACGATGAGGACGAGGACGACGAGGACGAGGACGACGAGGACGACGAGGACGACGAGGACGAGGACGGCGAGGACGAGGACGACGAGGACGGGGACGACGAGGACGAGGACGACGAGGACGAGGACGACGAGGACGAGGACGACGAGGACGAGGACGACGAGGACGAGGACGACGAGGACGAGGAAGACGAGGACGAGGACGACGAGGACGAGGACGACGAGGACGAGGACGACGAGGACGAGGACGACGAGGACGAGGACGACGAGGACGACGAGGACGAGGACGAGGACGACGACGACGGGGACGAGGACGACGAGGACGAGGACGACGAGGACGAGGACGACAAGGACGAGGACGGCGAGGACGAGGACGACGAGGACGAGGACGACGAGGACGAGGACGACGAGGACGAGGACGACGAGGACGAGGACGAGGACGACGACGACGAGGACGACGAGGACGAAGACGACGAGGACGACGAGGACGAGGACGACGAGGACGAGGACGACGAGGACGACGAGGACGAGGACGACGAGGACGAGGACGACGAGGACGAGGACGACGATGACGAGGACGACGAGGACGAGGACGACGAGGACGAGGACGACGAGGACGACGAGGACGACGTGGACGACGAGGACGAGGACGAGGGCGACGAGGACGACGAGGACGACGAGGACGAGGACGACGAGGACGAGCACGACGAGGACGAGGACGACGAGGACGACGAGGACGAGGACGAGGACGACGAGGACGACGAGGACGAGGACGACGAGGACGACGAGGACGAGGACGACGAGGACGAGGACGACGAGGACGACGAGGACGAGGACGACGAGGACGAGGACGACGAGGACGACGAGGATGAGGACGACGAGGACGACGAGGACGAGGACGACGACGACGAGGACGAGGACGACGAGGACGGGGACGACGAGGACGAGGACGACGAGGACGAGGACGACGAGGACGACGAGGACGACGAGGACGACGAGGACGAGGACGAGGGCGACGAGGACGACGAGGACGAGGACGACGACGACGAGGACGGTGACGACGAGGACGGGGACGACGAGGACGAGGACGACGAGGACGAGGACGACGAGGACGAGGACGACGACGACGACGACGACGAGGACGAGGACGACGAGGACGACGAGGACGAAGACGACGAGGACGACGAGGACGAGGACGACGAGGACGAGGACGACGAGGACGAGGACGACGAGGACGACGAGGACGAGGACGACGAGGACGAGGACGACGAGGACGAGGACGACGAGGACGAGGACGACGAGGACGAGGACGACGAGGACGAGGACGACGAGGACGAGGACGACGAGGACGAGGACGACGAGGACGACGAGGACGAGGACGAGGACGACGAGGACGACGAGGTCGAGGACGAGGGCGACGAGGACGACGAGGACGAGGACGACGAGGACGAGGACGAGGACGACGAGGACGAGGACGACGAGGACGAGGACGACGAGGACGAGGACGACGAGGACGAGGACGACGAGGACGAGGACGACGACGACGACGACGACGAGGACGACGAGGACGAGGACGACGACGACGGGGACGAGGACGACGAGGACGAGGACGAGGACGACGAGGACGAGGACGACAAGGACGAGGACGACGAGGACGAGGACGACGAGGACGAGGACGAGGACGACGAGGACGAGGACGACGACGACGAGGACGACGAGGACGAGGACGACGAGGACGAGCACGACGAGGACGAGGACGACGAGGACGACGAGGACGAGGACGAGGACGACGAGGACGACGAGGACGAGGACGACGAGGACGAGGACGACGAGGACGAGGACGACGAGGACGACGAGGACGAGGACGACGACGACGAGGACGAGGACGACGAGGACGGGGACGACGAGGACGAGGACGACGAGGACGAGAACGACGAGGACGAGGACGACGAGGACGACGAGGACGACGAGGACGACGAGGACGACGAGGACGAGGACGAGGGCGACGAGGACGACGAGGACGAGGACGACGAGGACGACGAAGACGAGGACGAGGACGACGAGGACGAGGACGAGGACGACGAGGACGACGAGGACGAGGACGACGAGGATGATGAGGACGAGGACGACGAGGACGACGAGGACGAGGACGACGAGGACGAGGACGAGGACGACGAGGACGAGGACGACGAGGACGAGGACGACAAGGACGAGGACGACGACGACGGGGACGAGGACGACGAGGACGAGGACGACGAGGACGAGGACGACGAGGACGAGGACGACGAGGACGAGGACGACGAGGACGAGGACGACGAGGACGACGAGGACGAGGACGACGAGGACGAGCACGACGAGGACGAGGACGACGAGGACGACGAGGACGAGGACGAGGACGACGAGGACGACGAGGACGAGGACGACGAGGACGAGGACGACGAGGACGACGAGGACGAGGACGACGACGACGAGGACGAGGACGACGAGGACGGGGACGACGAGGACGAGGACGACGAGGACGGGGACGACGAGGACGAGGACGACGAGGACGAGGACGACGAGGACGAGGACGACGAGGACGACGAGGACGACGAGGACGACGAGGACGAGGACGAGGGCGACGAGGACGACGAGGACGAGGACGACGACGACGAGGACGGGGACGACGAGGACGGGGACGACGAGGACGAGGACGACGAGGACGAGGACGACGACGACGACGAGGAGGAGGACGACGAGGACGACGAGGACGAAGACGACGAGGACGACGAGGACGAGGACGACGAGGACGAGGACGACGAGGACGACGAGGACGAGGACGAGGACGACGACGACGACGACGAGGACGTGGACGACGAGGACGACGAGGACGACGAGGACGAGGACGACGAGGACGACGAGGACGAGGACGACGAGGACGACGAGGACGAGGACGACGAGGACGAGGACGACGAGGACGAGGACGACGAGGACGAGGACGACGAGGACGAGGACGACGAGGACGAGGACGACGAGGACGAGGACGACGAGGACGAGGACGACGAGGACGAGGACGACGAGGACGAGGACGACGAGGACGAGGACGACGACGACGACGAGGACGAGGACGACGAGGACGACGAGGACGAGGACGACGAGGACGACGAGGACGAGGACGACGAGGACGAGGACGACGAGGACGACGAGGACGAGGACGACGAGGACGAGGACGACGAGGACGACGAGGACGACGAGGACGAGGACGACGAGGACGAGGACGACGAGGACGAGGACGACGAGGACGAGGACGACGAGGTCGAGGACGATGAGGACGAGGACGACGAGGACGAGGACGACGAGGACGACGAGGACGAGGACGAGGACGACGAGGACGACGAGGACGAGGACGGCGAGGACGAGGACGACGAGGACGAGGACGACGAGGACGGGGACGACGAGGACGAGGACGACGAGGACGAGGACGACGAGGACGAGGACGACGAGGACGAGGACGACGAGGACGAGGACGACGAGGACGAGGACGACGAGGACGAGGACGACGAGGACGAGCACGACGAGGACGAGGACGACGAGGACGAGGACGACGAGGACGAGGACGACGAGGACGAGGACGACGAGGACGAGGACGACGAGAACGAGGACGACGAGGACGAGGACGACGAGGACGAGGACGACGAGGACGAGGACGACGAGGACGAGGACGAGGACGACGAGGACGAGGACGACGAGGACGACGAGGACGACGAGGACGAGGACGACGAGGACGAGGACGACGAGGACGAGGACGACGAGGACGAGGACGACGAGGACGAGGACGACGAGGACGAGGACGACGAGGACGAGGACGACGAGGACGAGGACGACGAGGACGAGGACGACGAGGACGAGGACGACGAGGACGAGGACGACGAGAACGAGGACGACGAGGACGAGGACGACGAGGACGAGGACGACGAGGACGAGGACGACGAGGACGACGAGGACGACGAGGACGACGAGGACGAGGACGAGGGCGACGAGGACGACGAGGACGAGGACGACGAGGACGACGAGGACGAGGACGACGAGGACGACGAGGACGAGGACGAGGACGACGAGGACGACGAGGACGAGGACGACGAGGATGACGAGGACGAGGACGACGAGGACGTGGACGAGGACGACGAGGACGACGAGGACGACGAGGACGAGGACGACGAGGACGAGGACGACGAGGACGAGGACGACGACGACGGGGACGAGGACGACGAGGACGAGGACGACGAGGACGAGGACGACGAGGACGAGGACGACGAGGACGACGAGGATGACGAGGACGAGGACGACGAGGACGACGAGGACGAGGACGACGAGGACGAGGACGAGGACGACGAGGACGAGGACGACGAGGACGAGGACGACAAGGACGAGGACGACGACGACGGGGACGAGGACGACGAGGACGAGGACGACAAGGACGAGGACGACGAGGACGAGGACGACGAGGACGAGGACGACGAGGACGAGGACGACGAGGACGACGAGGACGAGGACGAGGACGACGAGGACGAGCACGACGAGGACGAGGACGACGAGGACGACGAGGACGAGGACGACGAGGACGACGAGGACGAGGACGACGAGGACGACGAGGACGAGGACGACGACGACGAGGACGACGAGGACGAGGACGACGAGGACGAGGACGACGAGGACGAGGACGACGAGGACGAGGACGACGAGGACGAGGACGACGAGGACGAGGACGACGAGGACGAGGACGACGAGGACGAGGACGACGAGGACGAGGACGACGAGGACGAGGACGACGAGGACGAGGACGACGAGGACGAGGACGACGAGGACGAGGACGACGAGGACGAGGACGACGAGGACGAGGACGACGAGGACGAGGACGACGAGGACGAGGACGACGAGGACGAGGACGACGAGGACGAGGACGACGAGGACGAGGACGACGAGGACGAGGACGACGAGGACGAGGACGAGGACGACGAGGACGAGGTCGACGAGGACGACGAGGACGAGGACGACGACGACGAGGACGAGGACGACGAGGACGGGGACGACGAGGACGAGGACGAGGACGACGAGGACGACGAGGACGACGAGGACGACGAGGACGAGGACGAGGGCGACGAGGACGACGAGGACGAGGACGACGACGACGAGGACGGGGACGACGAGGACGGGGACGACGAGGACGAGGACGACGAGGACGAGGACGACGAGGACGACGACGACGAGGACGAGGACGACGAGGACGACGAGGACGACGAGGACGACGAGGTCGAGGACGAGGGCGACGAGGACGACGAGGACGAGGACGAGGACGAGGAGGACGAGGACGACGAGGACGAGGACGACGAGGACGAGGACGACGAGGACGAGGACGACGACGACGACGACGACGAGGACGACGAGGACGAGGACGACGACGACGGGGACGAGGACGACGAGGACGAGGACGAGGACGACGAGGACGAGGACGACGAGGACGAGGACGACGAGGACGACGAGGACGAGGACGACGAGGACGAGCACGACGAGGACGAGGACGACGAGGACGACGAGGACGACGAGGTCGAGGACGACGAGGACGACGAGGTCGAGGACGACGAGGACGAGGACGATGAGGACGAGGGCGACGAGGACGAGGACGACGAGGACGACGAGGACGAGGACGAGGACGACGAGGACGACGAGGACGAGGACGGCGAGGACGACGAGGACGACGAGGACGACGAGGACGAGGACGAGGGCGACGAGGACGACGAGGACGAGGACGACGAGGACGACGAGGACGAGGACGACGAGGACGACGAGGACGAGGACGAGGACGACGAGGACGACGAGGACGAGGACGACGAGGATGACGAGGACGAGGACGACGAGGACGAGGACGAGGACGACGAGGACGACGAGGACGAGGACGACGAGGATGACGAGGACGAGGACGACGAGGACGACGAGGACGAGGACGACGAGGACGACGAGGACGAGGACGACGAGGACGACGAGGACGAGGACGACGACGACGAGGACGACGAGGACGAGGACGACGAGGACGAGGACGACGAGGACGAGGACGACGAGGACGAGGACGACGAGGACGAGGACGACGAGGACGAGGACGACGAGGACGAGGACGACGAGGACGAGGACGACGAGGACGAGGACGACGAGGACGAGGACGACGAGGACGAGGACGACGAGGACGAGGACGTCGAGGACGAGGACGACGAGGACGAGGACGACGAGGACGAGGACGACGAGGACGACGAGGATGACGAGGACGAGGACGACGAGGACGACGAGGACGAGGACGACGAGGACGAGGACGACGAGGACGAGGACGACGAGGACGAGGACGACGAGGACGAGGACGACGAGGACGAGGACGACGAGGACGAGGACGACGAGGACGAGGACGACGAGGACGAGGACGACGAGGACGAGGACGACGAGGACGAGGACGACGAGGACGAGGACGACGAGGACGAGGACGACGAGGACGAGGACGACGAGGACGAGGACGACGAGGACGAGGACGACGAGGACGAGGACGACGAGGACGAGGACGACGAGGACGAGGACGACGAGGACGAGGACGACGAGGACGAGGACGACGAGGACGAGGACGACGAGGACGAGGACGACGAGGTCGAGGACGACGAGGACGAGGACGACGAGGACGAGGACGACGAGGACGAGGACGAGGACGACGAGGACGACGAGGACGAGGACGAGGACGACGAGGACGACGAGGACGAGGACGACGAGGACGAGGACGAGGACGACGAGGACGACGAGGACGAGGACGAGGACGACGAGGACGAGGACGACGACGACGACGAGGACGACGAGGACGACGAGGACGAGGACGACGAGGACGAGGACGACGAGGACGAGGACGACGAGGACGAGGACGACGAGGACGAGGACGACGAGGACGAGGACGAGGACGAGGACGACGAGGACGACGAGGACGAGGACGAGGACGACGAGGACGACGACGACGACGAGGACGACGAGGACGACGAGGACGAGGACGACGAGGACGAGGACGACGAGGACGACGAGGACGACGAGGACGACGAGGACGAGGACGAGGGCGACGAGGACGACGAGGACGAGGACGACGAGGACGACGAGGACGAGGACGACGAGGACGACGAGGACGAGGACGACGAGGACGACGAGGACGAGGACGACGAGGATGACGAGGACGAGGACGACGAGGACGAGGACGAGGACGACGAGGACGACGAGGACGAGGACGACGAGGATGACGAGGACGAGGACGACGAGGACGACGAAGACGAGGACGACGAGGACGAGGACGAGGACGACGAGGACGAGGACGACGAGGACGACGAGGACGACGAGGACGAGGACGACGAGGACGAGGACGACGAGGACGAGGACGACGAGGACGAGGACGACGAGGACGAGGACGACGAGGACGAGGACGACGAGGACGAGGACGACGAGGACGAGGACGACGAGGACGAGGACGACGAGGACGAGGACGACGAGAACGAGGACGACGAGGACGAGGACGACGAGGACGAGGACGACGAGGACGAGGACGACGAGGACGAGGACGACGAGGACGAGGACGACGAGGACGACGAGGACGAGGACGACGAGGACGAGGACGACGAGGACGAGGACGACGAGGACGAGGACGACGAGGACGAGGACGACGAGGACGAGGACGACGAGGACGAGGAAGACGAGGACGCGGACGACGAGGACGAGGACGACGAGGACGAGGACGACGACCACGAGGACGAGAACGAGGACGACGAGGACGAGGAAGAGGACGACGAGGACGACGAGGACGAGGACGAGGACGACGACGAGGACGAGGACGAGGACGACGACGACGACGACGAGGACGTGGACGACGAGGACGAGGACGGCGAGGACGAGGACGACGAGGACGAGGACGACGAGGACGAGGAAGACGAGGACGAGGACGACGAGGACGAGGACGAGGACGAGGACGACGAGGACGAGTACGAGGACGACGAGGACGAGGACGAGGACGACGAGGACGAGGACGACGAGGACGAGGACGACGAGGACGAGGACGACGAGGACGAGGACGACGAGGACGAGGACGACGAGGACGAGGACGACGAGGACGAGGACGACGAGGACGAGGACGACGAGGACGAGGACGACGAGGACGAGGACGACGACGACGAGGACGACGAGGACGAGGACGAGGACGACGAGGACGAGGACGACGAGGACGAGGACGACGAGGACGAGGACGACGAGGACGACGAGGACGAGGACGACGAGGACGAGGACGACGAGGACGAGGACGACGAGGACGAGGACGACGAGGACGAGGACGGCGAGGACGAGGACGAGGACGACGAGGACGAGGACGACGAGGACGAGGACGACGACGACGATGACGAGGACGACGAGGACGGGGACGACGAGGACGACGAGGGCGAGGACGACGAGGACGAGGACGACGAGGACGACGAGGACGACGAGGACGACGAGGACGAGGACGAGGGCGACGAGGACGAGGACGACGAGGACGAGCACGACGAGGACGAGGACGACGAGGACGACGAGGACGAGGACGAGGACGACGAGGACGACGAGGACGAGGACGACGAGGACGACGAGGACGAGGACGACGAGGACGACGAGGACGAGGACGACGAGGACGACGAGGATGAGGACGACGAGGACGACGAGGACGAGGACGACGAGGACGGGGACGACGAGGATGAGGACGACGAGGACGAGGACGACGAGGACGAGGACGACGACGACGACGAGGACGAGGACGACGAGGACGACGAGGACGAAGACGACGAGGACGACGAGGACGAGGACGACGAGGACGAGGACGACGAGGACGACGAGGACGAGGACGACGAGGACGAGGACGACGAGGACGAGGACGACGAGGACGAGGACGACGAGGACGAGGACGACGAGGACGAGGACGACGAGGACGACGAGGACGAGGACGAGGACGACGAGGACGACGAGGTCGAGGACGAGGGCGACGAGGACGACGAGGACGAGGACGACGAGGACGAGGACGAGGACGACGAGGACGAGGACGACGAGGACGAGGACGACGAGGACGAGGACGACGACGACGACGACGACGAGGACGACGAGGACGAGGACGACGACGACGGGGACGAGGACGAAGAGGACGAGGACGACGAGGACGAGGACGACAAGGACGAGGACGACGAGGACGAGGACGACGAGGACGAGGACGAGGACGACGAGGACGAGGACGACGAGGACGAGGACGACGAGGACGAGGACGACGAGGACGAGGACGACGAGGACGAGGACGACGAGGACGAGGACGACGAGGACGAGGACGACGAGGACGAGGACGACGAGGACGAGGACGACGAGGACGAGGACGACGAGGACGAGGACGACGAGGACGAGGACGACGAGGACGAGGACGACGAGGACGAGGACGACGAGGACGAGGACGACGAGGACGAGGACGACGAGGACGAGGACGACGAGGACGAGGACGACGAGGACGAGGACGACGAGGACGAGGACGACGAGGACGAGGACGACGAGGACGAGGACGACGAGGACGAGGACGACGAGGACGAGGACGACGAGGACGAGGACGACGAGGACGAGGACGACGAGGACGAGGACGACGAGGACGAGGACGAGGACGACGAGGACGAGGTCGACGAGGACGACGCGGACGAGGACGACGACGACGAGGACGAGGACGACGAGGACGGGGACGACGAGGACGAGGACCTCGAGGACGAGGACGACGAGGACGACGAGGACGAGGACGAGGGCGACGAGGACGACGACGACGAGGACGGGGACGACGAGGACGGGGACGACGAGGACGAGGACGACGAGGACGACGACGACGAGGACGAGGGCGACGAGGACGACGAGGACGAGGACGACGAGGACGAGGACGACGAGGACGAGGACGAGGACGAGGAGGACGAGGACGACGAGGACGAGGACGACGAGGACGAGGACGACGAGGACGAGGACGACGACGACGACGACGACGACGACGAGGACGACGAGGACGAGGACGACGACGACGGGGACGAGGACGACGAGGACGAGGACGAGGACGACGAGGACGAGGACGACGAGGTCGAGGACGACGAGGACGAGGACGATGAGGACGAGGGCGACGAGGACGAGGACGACGAGGACGACGAGGACGAGGACGAGGACGACGAGGACGACGAGGACGAGGACGGCGAGGACGACGAGGACGACGAGGACGACGAGGACGAGGACGAGGGCGACGAGGACGACGAGGACGAGGACGACGAGGACGACGAGGACGAGGACGACGAGGACGACGAGGACGAGGACGAGGACGACGAGGACGACGAGGACGAGGACGACGAGGATGACGAGGACGAGGACGACGAGGACGAGGACGAGGACGACGAGGACGACGAGGACGAGGACGACGAGGATGACGAGGACGAGGACGACGAGGACGACGAGGACGAGGACGACGAGGACGAGGACGACGAGGACGAGGACGACGACGACGAGGACGACGAGGACGAGGACGACGAGGACGAGGACGACGAGGACGAGGACGACGAGGACGAGGACGACGAGGACGAGGACGACGAGGACGAGGACGACGAGGACGAGGACGACGAGGACGAGGACGACGAGGACGAGGACGACGAGGACGAGGACGACGAGGACGACGAGGACGAGGACGACGAGGACGAGGACGACGAGGACGAGGACGACGAGGACGAGGACGACGAGGACGAGGACGACGAGGACGAGGACGACGAGGACGAGGACGACGAGGACGAGGACGACGAGGACGAGGACGACGAGGACGAGGACGACGAGGACGAGGACGACGAGGACGAGGACGACGAGGACGAGGACGACGAGGACGAGGACGACGAGGACGAGGACGACGAGGACGAGGACGACGAGGACGAGGACGACGAGGACGAGGACGACGAGGACGAGGACGACGAGGACGAGGACGACGAGGACGAGGACGACGAGGACGAGGACGACGAGGACGAGGACGACGAGGACGAGGACGACGAGGACGAGGACGACGAGGACGAGGACGAGGACGACGAGGACGAGGACGACGAGGACGAGGACGACGAGGACGAGGACGACGAGGACGAGGACGACGAGGACGAGGACGACGAGGACGAGGACGACGAGGACGAGGACGACGAGGACGAGGACGACGAGGACGAGGACGACGAGGACGAGGACGACGAGGACGAGGACGACGAGGACGAGGACGACGAGGACGAGGACGACGAGGACGAGGACGACGAGGACGAGGACGACGAGGACGAGGACGACGAGGACGAGGACGACGAGGACGAGGACGACGAGGACGAGGACGACGAGGACGAGGACGACGAGGACGAGGACGACGAGGACGAGGACGACGAGGACGAGGACGACGAGGACGAGGACGACGAGGACGAGGACGACGAGGACGAGGACGACGAGGACGAGGACGACGAGGACGAGGACGACGAGGACGAGGACGACGAGGACGAGGACGACGAGGACGAGGACGACGAGGACGAGGACGACGAGGACGAGGACGACGAGGACGAGGACGACGAGGACGAGGACGACGAGGACGAGGACGACGAGGACGAGGACGACGAGGACGAGGACGACGAGGACGAGGACGACGAGGACGAGGACGACGAGGACGAGGACGACGAGGACGAGGACGACGAGGACGAGGACGACGAGGACGAGGACGAGGACGACGAGGACGAGGACGACGAGGACGAGGACGACGAGGACGAGGACGAGGACGACGAGGACGAGGACGACGAGGACGAGGACGAGGACGACGAGGACGAGGAAGACGAGGACGAGGACGACGAGGACGTGGACGACGAGGACGAGGACGGCGAGGACGAGGACGACGAGGACGAGGACGACGAGGACGAGGACGACGAGGACGAGGACGACGAGGACGAGGACGACGAGGACGAGGACGACGAGGACGAGGACGACGACGACGACGACAAGGACGAGGACGACGACGACGAGGACGACGAGGACGAGGACGACGAGGACGAGCACGACGAGGACGAGGACGACGAGGACGACGAGGACGAGGACGAGGACGACGAGGACGACGAGGACGAGGACGACGAGGACGACGAGGACGAGGACGACGACGACGAGGACGAGGACGACGAGGACGGGGACGACGAGGACGAGGACGACGAGGACGAGAACGACGAGGACGAGGACGACGAGGACGACGAGGACGACGAGGACGACGAGGACGACGAGGACGAGGACGAGGGCGACGAGGACGACGAGGACGAGGACGACGAGGACGAGGACGAGGACGACGAGGACGACGAGGACGAGGACGACGAGGACGAGGACGACGAGGATGACGAGGACGAGGACGACGAGGACGACGAGGACGACGAGGACGACGACGACGAGGACGAGGACGACGAGGACGGGGACGACGAGGACGAGGACCTCGAGGACGAGGACGACGAGGACGACGAGGACGAGGACGAGGGCGACGAGGACGACGACGACGAGGACGGGGACGACGAGGACGGGGACGACGAGGACGAGGACGACGAGGACGACGAGGACGAGGACGAGGGCGACGAGGACGACGAGGACGAGGACGACGAGGACGACGAGGACGAGGACGACGAGGACGACGAGGACGAGGACGAGGACGACGAGGACGACGAGGACGAGGACGACGAGGATGACGAGGACGAGGACGACGAGGACGAGGACGAGGACGACGAGGACGACGAGGACGAGGACGACGAGGATGACGAGGACGAGGACGACGAGGACGACGAGGACGAGGACGACGAGGACGAGGACGACGAGGACGAGGACGACGAGGACGAGGACGACGAGGACGAGGACGACGAGGACGAGGACGACGAGGACGAGGACGACGAGGACGAGGACGACGAGGACGAGGACGACGAGGACGAGGACGACGAGGACGAGGACGACGAGGACGAGGACGACGAGGACGAGGACGACGAGGACGAGGACGACGAGGACGAGGACGACGAGGACGAGGACGACGAGGACGAGGACGACGAGGACGAGGACGACGAGGACGAGGACGACGAGGACGAGGACGACGAGGACGAGGACGACGAGGACGAGGACGACGAGGACGAGGACGACGAGGACGAGGACGACGAGGACGAGGACGACGAGGACGAGGACGACGAGGACGAGGACGACGAGGACGAGGACGACGAGGACGAGGACGACGAGGACGAGGACGACGAGGACGAGGACGACGAGGACGAGGACGACGAGGACGAGGACGACGAGGACGAGGACGACGAGGACGAGGACGACGAGGACGAGGACGACGAGGACGAGGACGACGAGGACGAGGACGACGAGGACGAGGACGACGAGGACGAGGACGACGAGGACGAGGACGACGAGGACGAGGACGACGAGGACGAGGACGACGAGGACGAGGACGACGAGGACGAGGACGACGAGGACGAGGACGACGAGGACGAGGACGACGAGGACGAGGACGACGAGGACGAGGACGACGAGGACGAGGACGACGAGGACGAGGACGACGAGGACGAGGACGACGAGGACGAGGACGACGAGGACGAGGACGACGAGGACGAGGACGACGAGGACGAGGACGACGAGGACGAGGACGACGAGGACGAGGACGACGAGGACGAGGACGACGAGGACGAGGACGACGAGGACGAGGACGACGAGGACGAGGACGACGAGGACGAGGACGACGAGGACGAGGACGACGAGGACGAGGACGACGAGGACGAGGACGACGAGGACGAGGACGACGAGGACGAGGACGACGAGGACGAGGACGACGAGGACGAGGACGACGAGGACGAGGACGACGAGGACGAGGACGACGAGGACGAGGACGACGAGGACGAGGACGACGAGGACGAGGACGACGAGGACGAGGACGACGAGGACGAGGACGACGAGGACGAGGACGACGAGGACGAGGACGACGAGGACGAGGACGACGAGGACGAGGACGACGAGGACGAGGACGACGAGGACGAGGACGACGAGGACGAGGACGACGAGGACGAGGACGACGAGGACGAGGACGACGAGGACGAGGACGACGAGGACGAGGACGACGAGGACGAGGACGACGAGGACGAGGACGAGGACGACGAGGACGAGGACGACGAGGACGAGGACGAGGACGACGAGGACGAGGACGACGAGGACGAGGACGACGAGGACGAGGACGAGGACGACGAGGACGAGGAAGACGAGGACGAGGACGACGAGGACGAGGACGGCGAGGACGAGGACGACGAGGACGAGGACGACGAGGACGAGGACGACGAGGACGAGGACGACGAGGACGAGGACGACGAGGACGAGGACGACGACGACGACGACAAGGACGAGGACGACGACGACGAGGACGACGAGGACGAGGACGACGAGGACGAGCACGACGAGGACGAGGACGACGAGGACGACGAGGACGAGGACGAGGACGACGAGGACGACGAGGACGAGGACGACGAGGACGACGAGGACGAGGACGACGACGACGAGGACGAGGACGACGAGGACGGGGACGACGAGGACGAGGACGACGAGGACGAGAACGACGAGGACGAGGACGACGAGGACGACGAGGACGACGAGGACGACGAGGACGACGAGGACGAGGACGAGGGCGACGAGGACGACGAGGACGAGGACGACGAGGACGAGGACGAGGACGACGAGGACGACGAGGACGAGGACGACGAGGACGAGGACGACGAGGATGACGAGGACGAGGACGACGAGGACGACGAGGACGACGAGGACGAGGACGACGAGGACGAGGACGACGAGGATGACGAGGACGAGGACGACGAGGACGACGAGGACGAGGACGACGAGGACGAGGACGAGGACGACGAGGACGAGGACGACGAGGACGAGGACGACAAGGACGAGGACGACGAGGACGAGCACGACGAGGACGAGGACGACGAGGACGACGAGGACGACGAGGACGAGGACGACGAGGACGACGAGGACGAGGACGACGACGACGAGGACGAGGACGACGAGGACGGGGACGACGAGGACGAGGACGACGAGGACGAGGACGACGAGGACGAGGACGACGAGGACGACGAGGACGACGAGGACGACGAGGACGAGGACGAGGGCGACGAGGACGACGAGGACGAGGACGACGACGACGAGGACGGGGACGACGAGGACGGGGACGACGAGGACGAGGACGACGAGGACGAGGACGACGACGACGACGAGGAGGAGGACGACGAGGACGACGAGGACGAAGACGACGAGGACGAGGAGGACGAGGACGACGAGGACGAGGACGACGAGGACGACGAGGACGAGGACGACGAGGACGAGGACGACGAGGACGAGGACGACGAGGACGAGGACGACGAGGACGACGAGGACGAGGACGAGGACGACGAGGACGACGAGGACGACGAGGACGACGAGGACGACGAGGACGACGAGGTCGAGGACGAGGGCGACGAGGACGACGAGGACGAGGACGACGAGGACGAGGACGAGGACGACGAGGACGAGGACGACGAGGACGAGGACGACGAGGACGAGGACGACGAGGACGAGGACGACGACGACGACGACGACGAGGACGACGAGGACGAGGACGACGACGACGGGGACGAGGACGACGAGGACGAGGACGACGAGGACGAGGACGACGAGGACGAGGACGACGAGGACGAGGACGACGAGGACGAGGACGACGAGGACGAGGACGAGGACGACGAGGACGAGGACGACGAGGACGAGGACGACGAGGACGAGGACGACGAGGACGAGCACGACGAGGACGAGGACGACGAGGACGACGAGGACGAGGACGAGGACGACGAGGACGACGAGGACGAGGACGACGAGGACGACGAGGACGAGGACGACGACGACGAGGACGAGGACGACGAGGACGGGGACGACGAGGACGAGGACGACGAGGACGAGGACGACGAGGACGAGGACGACGAGGACGAGGGCGACGAGGACGACGAGGACGAGGACGACGAGGACGAGGACGACGAGGACGAGGACGAGGACGACGAGGACGACGAGTACGAGCACGATGAGGACGAGGACGACGAGGACGACGAAGACGAGGACGAGGACGACGAGGACGACTCGGACGAGGACGGCGAGGACGAGGACGACGAGGACTGGGACGACGAGGACGGGGACGACGAGGACGAGGACGACGAGGACGAGGACGACGAGGACGAGGACGACGAGGACGAGGACGACGAGGACGAGGACGACGAGGACGAGGACGACGAGGACGAGGACGACGAGGACGAGGACGACGAGGACGAGGACGACGAGGACGAGGACGACGAGGACGAGGACGACGTGGACGAGGACGACGAGGACGAGGACGACGAGGACGAGGACGACGAGGACGAGGACGACGAGGACGAGGACGACGAGGACGAGGACGACGAGGACGAGGACGACGAGGACGAGGACGACGAGGACGAGGACGACGAGGACGAGGACGACGAGGACGACGAGGATGACGAGGACGAGGACGACGAGGACGACGAGGACGAGGACGACGAGGACGAGGACGAGGACGACGAGGACGAGGACGACGAGGACGAGGACGACAAGGACGAGGACGACGACGACGGGGACGAGGACGACGAGGACGAGGACGACAAGGACGAGGACGACGACGACGGGGACGAGGACGACGAGGACGAGGACGACGAGGACGAGGACGACGAGGACGAGGACGACGAGGACGAGGACGACGAGGACGAGGACGACGAGGACGAGGACGAGGACGACGAGGACGAGCACGACGAGGACGAGGACGACGAGGACGACGAGGACGAGGACGACGAGGACGACGAGGACGAGGACGACGAGGACGACGAGGACGAGGACGACGACGACGAGGACGACGAGGACGAGGACGACGAGGACGAGGACGACGAGGACGAGGACGACGAGGACGAGGACGACGAGGACGAGGACGACGAGGACGAGGACGACGAGGACGAGGACGACGAGGACGAGGACGACGAGGACGAGGACGACGAGGACGAGGACGACGAGGACGAGGACGACGAGGACGAGGACGACGAGGACGAGGACGACGAGGACGAGGACGACGAGGACGAGGACGACGAGGACGAGGACGACGAGGACGAGGACGACGAGGACGAGGACGACGAGGACGAGGACGACGAGGACGAGGACGACGAGGACGAGGACGACGAGGACGAGGACGACGAGGACGAGGACGACGAGGACGAGGACGACGAGGACGAGGACGACGAGGACGAGGACGACGAGGACGAGGACGACGAGGACGAGGACGACGAGGACGAGGACGACGAGGACGAGGACGACGAGGACGAGGACGACGAGGACGAGGACGACGAGGACGAGGACGACGAGGACGAGGACGACGAGGACGAGGACGACGAGGACGAGGACGACGAGGACGAGGACGACGAGGACGAGGACGACGAGGACGAGGACGACGAGGACGAGGACGACGAGGACGAGGACGACGAGGACGAGGACGACGAGGACGAGGACGACGAGGACGAGGACGACGAGGACGAGGACGACGAGGACGAGGACGACGAGGACGAGGACGACGAGGACGAGGACGACGAGGACGAGGACGACGAGGACGAGGACGACGAGGACGAGGACGACGAGGACGAGGACGACGAGGACGAGGACGACGAGGACGAGGACGACGAGGACGAGGACGACGAGGACGAGGACGACGAGGACGAGGACGACGAGGACGAGGACGACGAGGACGAGGACGACGAGGACGAGGACGACGAGGACGAGGACGACGAGGACGAGGACGACGAGGACGAGGACGACGAGGACGAGGACGACGAGGACGAGGACGACGAGGACGAGGACGACGAGGACGAGGACGACGAGGACGAGGACGACGAGGACGAGGACGAGGACGACGAGGACGAGGAAGACGAGGACGAGGACGACGAGGACGTGGACGACGAGGACGAGGACGGCGAGGACGAGGACGACGAGGACGAGGACGACGAGGACGAGGACGACGAGGACGAGGACGACGACGACGACGACGAGGACGAGGACGACGACCACGAGGACGAGGACGACGACGACGAGGACGACGAGGACGAGGACGACGAGGACGAGCACGACGAGGACGAGGACGACGAGGACGACGAGGACGAGGACGAGGACGACGAGGACGACGAGGACGAGGACGACGAGGACGACGAGGACGAGGACGACGACGACGAGGACGAGGACGACGAGGACGGGGACGACGAGGACGAGGACGACGAGGACGAGAACGACGAGGACGAGGACGACGAGGACGACGAGGACGACGAGGACGACGAGGACGACGAGGACGACGAGGACGACGAGGACGAGGACGAGGGCGACGAGGACGACGAGGACGAGGACGACGAGGACGAGGACGAGGACGACGAGGACGACGAGGACGAGGACGACGAGGACGAGGACGACGAGGATGACGAGGACGAGGACGACGAGGACGACGAGGACGACGAGGACGAGGACGACGAGGACGAGGACGACGAGGATGACGAGGACGAGGACGACGAGGACGACGAGGACGAGGACGACGAGGACGAGGACGAGGACGACGAGGACGAGGACGACGAGGACGAGGACGACAAGGACGAGGACGACGAGGACGAGCACGACGAGGACGAGGACGACGAGGACGACGAGGACGACGAGGACGAGGACGAGGACGACGAGGACGACGAGGACGAGGACGACGAGGACGACGAGGACGAGGACGACGACGACGAGGACGAGGACGACGAGGACGGGGACGACGAGGACGAGGACGACGAGGACGAGGACGACGAGGACGAGGACGACGAGGACGACGAGGACGACGAGGACGACGAGGACGAGGACGAGGGCGACGAGGACGACGAGGACGAGGACGACGACGACGAGGACGGGGACGACGAGGACGGGGACGACGAGGACGAGGACGACGAGGACGAGGACGACGACGACGACGAGGAGGAGGACGACGAGGACGACGAGGACGAAGACGACGAGGACGACGAGGACGAGGACGACGAGGACGAGGACGACGAGGACGACGAGGACGAGGACGACGAGGACGACGAGGACGAGGACGACGAGGACGAGCACGACGAGGACGAGGACGACGAGGACGAGGACGACGAGGACGAGGACGACGAGGACGAGGACGACGAGGACGAGGACGACGAGGACGAGGACGACGTGGACGAGGACGACGAGGACGAGGACGACGAGGACGAGGACGACGAGGACGAGGACGACGAGGACGAGGACGACGAGGACGAGGACGACGAGGACGAGGACGACGAGGACGAGGACGACGAGGACGAGGACGACGAGGACGAGGACGACGAGGACGAGGACGACGAGGACGAGGACGACGAGGACGAGGACGACGAGGACGAGGACGACGAGGACGAGGACGACGAGGACGAGGACGACGAGGACGAGGACGACGAGGACGAGGACGACGAGGACGAGGACGACGAGGACGACGAGGACGAGGACGACGAGGACGAGGACGACGACGACGAGGACGACGAGGACGAGGACGAGGTCGACGAGGACGACGAGGACGAGGACGACGACGACGAGGACGAGGACGACGAGGACGGGGACGACGAGGACGAGGACCTCGAGGACGAGGACGACGAGGACGACGAGGACGACGAGGACGACGAGGACGAGGACGAGGGCGACGAGGACGACGAGGACGAGGACGACGACGACGAGGACGGGGACGACGAGGACGGGGACGACGAGGACGAGGACGACGAGGACGAGGACGACGAGGACGACGACGACGAGGACGAGGACGACGAGGACGACGAGGACGACGAGGACGACGAGGTCGAGGACGAGGGCGACGAGGACGACGAGGTCGAGGACGAGGGCGACGAGGACGACGAGGACGAGGACGACGAGGACGACGAGGACGAGGACGACGAGGACGAGGACGACGACGACGACGACGACGAGGACGACGAGGACGAGGACGACGACGACGGGGACGAGGACGACGAGGACGAGGACGAGGACGACGAGGACGAGGACGACGAGGACGAGGACGACGAGGACGACGAGGACGAGGACGACGAGGACGAGCACGACGAGGACGAGGACGACGAGGACGACGAGGACGACGAGGTCGAGGACGACGAGGACGAGGACGACGAGGACGAGGACGACGAGGACGAGGACGACGAGGACGAGGACGACGAGGACGAGGACGACGAGGACGAGGACGACGAGGACGAGGACGACGACGACGACGACGACGAGGACGACGAGGACGAGGACGAGGACGACGACGACGGGGACGAGGACGACGAGGACGAGGACGACGAGGACGAGGACGACAAGGACGAGGACGACGAGGACGAGGACGACGAGGACGAGGACGACGAGGACGAGGACGACGAGGACGAGGACGACGAGGACGAGGACGACGAGGACGAGGACGACGAGGACGAGGACGACGAGGACGAGGACGACGAGGACGAGGACGACGAGGACGAGGACGAGGACGACGAGGACGAGGACGACGAGGACGAGGAAGACGAGGACGAGGACGACGAGGACGTGGACGACGAGGACGAGGACGGCGAGGACGAGGACGACAAGGACGAGGACGACGAGGACGAGGACGACGAGGACGAGGACGACGAGGACGAGGACGACGAGGACGAGGACGACGAGGACGAGGACGACGAGGACGAGGACGACGACGACGACGAGGACGAGGACGACGACCACGAGGACGAGGACGACGACGACGAGGACGACGAGGACGAGGACGACGAGGACGAGCACGACGAGGACGAGGACGACGAGGACGACGAGGACGAGGACGAGGACGACGAGGACGACGAGGACGAGGACGACGAGGACGACGAGGACGAGGACGACGACGACGAGCACGAGGACGACGAGGACGGGGACGACGAGGACGAGGACGACGAGGACGAGAACGACGAGGACGAGGACGACGAGGACGACGAGGACGACGAGGACGACGAGGACGACGAGGACGAGGACGAGGGCGACGAGGACGACGAGGACGAGGACGACGAGGACGAGGACGAGGACGACGAGGACGACGAGGACGAGGACGACGAGGACGAGGACGACGAGGACGAGGACGACGAGGATGACGAGGACGAGGACGACGAGGACGAGGACGACGAGGATGACGAGGACGAGGACGACGAGGACGACGAGGACGACGAGGACGACGAGGGCGAGGACGACGAGGACGAGGACGACGAGGACGACGAGGACGACGAGGACGACGAGGACGAGGACGACGAGGACGAGCACGACGAGGACGAGGACGACGAGGACGACGAGGACGAGGACGAGGACGACGAGGACGACGAGGACGAGGACGACGAGGACGACGAGGACGAGGACGACGAGGACGACGAGGATGAGGACGACGAGGACGACGAGGACGAGGACGACGACGACGAGGACGAGGACGACGAGGACGAGGACGACGAGGACGAGGACGAGGACGACGAGGACGAGGACGACGAGGACGAGGACGACGAGGACGAGGACGACGAGGACGAGGACGAGGACGACGAGGACGAGGACGACGAGGACGAGGAAGACGAGGACGAGGACGACGAGGACGTGGACGACGAGGACGAGGACGGCGAGGACGAGGACGACGAGGACGAGGACGACGAGGACGAGGACGACGAGGACGAGGACGACGAGGACGAGGACGACGAGGACGAGGACGACGAGGACGAGGACGACGAGGACGAGGACGACGAGGACGAGGACGACGACGACGACGAGGACGAGGACGACGACCACGAGGACGAGGACGACGACGACGAGGACGACGAGGACGAGGACGACGAGGACGAGCACGACGAGGACGAGGACGACGAGGACGACGAGGACGAGGACGAGGACGACGAGGACGACGAGGACGAGGACGACGAGGACGAGGACGACGACGACGAGCACGAGGACGACGAGGACGGGGACGACGAGGACGAGGACGACGAGGACGAGAACGACGAGGACGAGGACGACGATGACGACGAGGACGACGAGGACGACGACGACGAGGACGACGAGGACGACGAGGACGAGGACGAGGGCGACGAGGACGACGAGGACGAGGACGACGAGGACGAGGACGAGGACGACGAGGACGACGAGGACGAGGACGACGAGGACGAGGACGACGAGGACGAGGACGACGAGGACGAGGACGACGAGGACGAGGACGACGAGGATGACGAGGAAGAGGACGACGAGGACGAGGACGACGAGGATGACGAGGACGAGGACGACGAGGACGACGAGGACGTCGAGGACGAGGACGACGAGGACGAGGACGACGAGGATGACGAGGACGAGGACGACGAGGACGACGAGGACGAGGACGACGAGGACGAGGACGACGAGGACGAGGACGACAAGGACGAGGACGACGAGGACGAGCACGACGAGGACGAGGACGACGAGGACGACGAGGACGAGGACGAGGACGACGAGGACGACGAGGACGAGGACGACGAGGACGACGAGGACGAGGACGACGACGACGAGGACGAGGACGACGAGGACGGGGACGACGAGGACGAGGACGACGAGGACGAGGACGACGAGGACGAGGACGACGAGGACGACGAGGACGACGAGGACGACGAGGACGACGAGGACGAGGACGAGGGCGACGAGGACGACGAGGACGAGGACGACGACGACGAGGACGGGGACGACGAGGACGGGGACGACGAGGACGAGGACGACGAGGACGAGGACGACGACGACGACGAGGAGGAGGACGACGAGGACGACGAGGACGAAGACGACGAGGACGACGAGGACGAGGACGACGAGGACGAGGACGACGAGGACGACGAGGACGAGGACGACGAGGACGAGGACGACGAGGACGAGGACGACGAGGACGAGGACGACGAGGACGACGAGGACGAGGACGAGGACGACGAGGACGACGAGGACGACGAGGACGACGAGGTCGAGGACGAGGGCGACGAGGACGACGAGGACGAGGACGAGGACGACGAGGACGAGGACGACGAGGACGAGGACGACGAGGACGAGGACGACGAGGACGAGGACGACGACGACGACGACGACGAGGACGACGAGGACGAGGACGACGACGACGGGGACGAGGACGACGAGGACGAGGACGACGAGGACGAGGACGACGAGGACGAGGACGACGCGGACGAGGACGACGAGGACGAGGACGACGAGGACGACGAGGACGACGAGGACGACGAGGACGAGGACGGCGAGGACGAGGACGACGAGGACGAGGACGACGAGGACGAGGACGACGAGGACGAGGACGACGACGACGACGACGAGGACGAGGACGACGACCACGAGGACGAGGACGACGACGACGAGGACGACGAGGACGAGGACGACGAGGACGAGCACGACGAGGACGAGGACGACGAGGACGACGAGGACGAGGACGAGGACGACGAGGACGACGAGGACGAGGACGACGAGGACGACGAGGACGAGGACGACGACGACGAGGACGAGGACGACGAGGACGGGGACGACGAGGACGAGGACGACGAGGACGAGAACGACGAGGACGAGGACGACGAGGACGACGAGGACGACGAGGACGACGAGGACGACGAGGACGAGGACGAGGGCGACGAGGACGACGAGGACGAGGACGACGAGGACGAGGACGAGGACGACGAGGACGACGAGGACGAGGACGACGAGGACGAGGACGACGAGGATGACGAGGACGAGGACGACGAGGACGACGAGGACGACGAGGACGAGGACGACGAGGACGAGGACGACGAGGATGACGAGGACGAGGACGACGAGGACGACGAGGACGAGGACGACGAGGACGAGGACGAGGACGACGAGGACGAGGACGACGAGGACGAGGACGACAAGGACGAGGACGACGAGGACGAGGACGACGAGGACGAGGACGACAAGGACGAGGACGACGAGGACGAGCACGACGAGGACGAGGACGACGAGGACGACGAGGACGAGGACGAGGACGACGAGGACGACGAGGACGAGGACGACGAGGACGAGGACGAGGACGACGAGGACGACGAGGACGAGGACGACGAGGACGAGGACGACGAGGACGAGGACGACGAGGACGAGGACGACGAGGACGAGGACGACGAGGACGAGGACGACGAGGACGACGAAGACGAGGACGAGGACGACGAGGACGACGAGGACGAGGAGGACGAGGACGACGAGGACGAGCACGACGAGGACGAGGACGACGAGGACGACGAGGACGCGGACGAGGACGACGAGGACGACGAGGACGAGGACGACGAGGACGACGAGGACGAGGACGTCGAGGACGACGAGGATGAGGACGACGAGGACGACGAGGACGAGGACGACGACGACGAGGACGAGGACGACGAGGACGGGGACGACGAGGACGAGGACGACGAGGACGAGGACGACGAGGACGACGAGGACGACGAGGACGACGAGGACGAGGACGAGGGCGACGAGGACGACGAGGACGAGGACGACGACGACGAGGACGGTGACGACGAGGACGGGGACGACGAGGACGAGGACGACGAGGACGAGGACGACGAGGACGAGGACGACGACGACGACGA
Organism: Andrena hattorfiana; assembly: GCA_944738655.2. NCBI lineage: Eukaryota > Metazoa > Arthropoda > Insecta > Hymenoptera > Andrenidae > Andrena > Andrena hattorfiana. The sequence goes on along the minus strand of OX122893.2, from coordinate 20,271,369 downwards.
CGACGAGGACGAGGACGACGAGGACGACGAGGACGAAGACGACGAGGACGACGAGGACGAGGACGACGAGGACGAGGACGACGAGGACGACGAGGACGAGGACGACGAGGACGAGGACGACGAGGACGAGGACGACGAGGACGAGGACGACGAGGACGAGGACGACGAGGACGAGGACGACGAGGACGACGAGGACGAGGACGAGGACGACGAGGACGACGAGGTCGAGGACGAGGGCGACGAGGACGACGAGGACGAGGACGACGAGGACGAGGACGAGGACGACGAGGACGAGGACGACGAGGACGAGGACGACGAGGACGAGGACGACGAGGACGAGGACGACGAGGACGAGGACGACGACGACGACGACGACGAGGACGACGAGGACGAGGACGACGACGACGGGGACGAGGACGACGAGGACGAGGACGACGAGGACGAGGACGACAAGGACGAGGACGACGAGGACGAGGACGACGAGGACGAGGACGAGGACGACGAGGACGAGGACGAGGACGACGAGGACGACGAGGACGAGGACGACGAGGACGAGCACGACGAGGACGAGGACGACGAGGACGACGAGGACGAGGACGAGGACGACGAGGACGACGAGGACGAGGACGACGAGGACGAGGACGACGAGGACGACGAGGACGAGGACGACGACGACGAGGACGAGGACGACGAGGACGGGGACGACGAGGACGAGGACGACGAGGACGAGAACGACGAGGACGAGGACGACGAGGACGACGAGGACGACGAGGACGACGAGGACGACGAGGACGAGGACGAGGGCGACGAGGACGACGAGGACGAGGACGACGAGGACGACGAAGACGAGGACGAGGACGACGAGGACGAGGACGACGAGGACGAGGACGAGGACGACGAGGACGACGAGGACGAGGACGACGAGGACGAGGACGACGAGGATGACGAGGACGAGGACGACGAGGACGACGAGGACGAGGACGACGAGGACGAGGACGAGGACGACGAGGACAAGGACGACGAGGACGAGGACGACAAGGACGAGGACGACGACGACGGGGACGAGGACGACGAGGACGAGGACGACGAGGACGAGGACGACGAGGACGAGGACGACGAGGACGAGGACGACGAGGACGAGGACGACGAGGACGACGAGGACGAGGACGACGAGGACGAGCACGACGAGGACGAGGACGACGAGGACGACGAGGACGAGGACGAGGACGACGAGGACGACGAGGACGAGGACGACGAGGACGACGAGGACGAGGACGACGACGACGAGGACGAGGACGACGAGGACGGGGACGACGAGGACGAGGACGACGAGGACGGGGACGACGAGGACGAGGACGACGAGGACGAGGACGACGAGGACGAGGACGACGAGGACGACGAGGACGACGAGGACGACGAGGACGAGGACGAGGGCGACGAGGACGACGAGGACGAGGACGACGACGACGAGGACGGGGACGACGAGGACGGGGACGACGAGGACGAGGACGACGAGGACGAGGACGACGACGACGACGAGGAGGAGGACGACGAGGACGACGAGGACGAAGACGACGAGGACGACGAGGACGAGGACGACGAGGACGAGGACGACGAGGACGACGAGGACGAGGACGAGGACGACGACGACGACGACGAGGACGTGGACGACGAGGACGACGAGGACGACGAGGACGACGAGGACGAGGACGACGAGGACGACGAGGACGAGGACGACGAGGACGACGAGGACGAGGACGACGAGGACGAGGACGACGAGGACGAGGACGACGAGGACGAGGACGACGAAGACGAGGACGACGAGGACGAGGACGACGAGGACGAGGACGACGAGGACGAGGACGACGAGGACGAGGACGACGACGACGACGAGGACGAGGACGACGAGGACGACGAGGACGAGGACGACGAGGACGACGAGGACGAGGACGACGAGGACGACGAGGACGAGGACGACGAGGACGAGGACGACGAGGACGACGAGGACGAGGACGACGAGGACGAGGACGACGAGGACGACGAGGACGACGAGGACGAGGACGACGAGGACGAGGACGACGAGGACGAGGACGACGAGGACGAGGACGACGAGGACGAGGACGATGAGGACGAGGACGACGAGGACGAGGACGACGAGGACGACGAGGACGAGGACGAGGACGACGAGGACGACGAGGACGAGGACGGCGAGGACGAGGACGACGAGGACGAGGACGACGAGGACGGGGACGACGAGGACGAGGACGACGAGGACGAGGACGACGAGGACGAGGACGACGAGGACGAGGACGACGAGGACGAGGACGACGAGGACGAGGACGACGAGGACGAGCACGACGAGGACGAGGACGACGAGGACGAGGACGACGAGGACGAGGACGACGAGGACGAGGACGACGAGGACGAGGACGACGAGGACGAGGACGACGAGGACGAGGACGACGAGGACGAGGACGACGAGGACGAGGACGACGAGGACGAGGACGACGAGGACGAGGACGACGAGGACGAGGACGACGAGGACGAGGACGACGAGGACGAGGACGACGAGGACGAGGACGACGAGGACGAGGACGACGAGGACGAGGACGACGAGAACGAGGACGACGAGGACGAGGACGACGAGGACGAGGACGACGAGGACGAGGACGAGGACGACGAGGACGACGAGGACGACGAGGACGACGAGGACGAGGACGAGGGCGACGAGGACGACGAGGACGAGGACGACGAGGACGACGAGGACGAGGACGACGAGGACGACGAGGACGAGGACGAGGACGACGAGGACGACGAGGACGAGGACGACGAGGATGACGAGGACGAGGACGACGAGGACGTGGACGAGGACGACGAGGACGACGAGGACGACGAGGACGACGAGGACGACGAGGACGAGGACGACGAGGACGAGGACGACGAGGACGAGGACGACGACGACGGGGACGAGGACGACGAGGACGAGGACGACGAGGACGAGGACGACGAGGACGAGGACGACGAGGACGACGAGGATGACGAGGACGAGGACGACGAGGACGACGAGGACGAGGACGACGAGGACGAGGACGAGGACGACGAGGACGAGGACGACGAGGACGAGGACGACAAGGACGAGGACGACGACGACGGGGACGAGGACGACGAGGACGAGGTCGACGAGGACGACGAGGACGAGGACGACGACGACGAGGACGAGGACGACGAGGACGGGGACGACGAGGACGAGGACCTCGAGGACGAGGACGACGAGGACGACGAGGACGACGAGGACGACGAGGACGAGGACGACGAGGACGAGGACGACGAGGACGAGGACGACGAGGACGAGGACGACGAGGACGAGGACGACGAGGACGAGGACGACGAGGACGAGGACGACGTGGACGAGGACGACGAGGACGACGAGGACGACGAGGACGACGAGGACGAGGACGAGGGCGACGAGGACGACGAGGACGAGGACGACGACGACGAGGACGGGGACGACGAGGACGGGGACGACGAGGACGAGGACGACGAGGACGAGGACGACGAGGACGACGACGACGAGGACGAGGACGACGAGGACGACGAGGACGACGAGGACGACGAGGTCGAGGACGAGGGCGACGAGGACGACGAGGACGAGGACGACGAGGACGACGAGGACGAGGACGACGAGGACGAGGACGACGACGACGACGACGACGAGGACGACGAGGACGAGGACGACGACGACGGGGACGAGGACGACGAGGACGAGGACGAGGACGACGAGGACGACGAGGACGAGGACGACGAGGACGACGAGGACGAGGACGACGAGGACGAGGACGACGAGGACGAGCACGACGAGGACGAGGACGACGAGGACGACGAGGACGACGAGGTCGAGGACGACGAGGACGAGGACGACGAGGACGAGGACGACGAGGACGAGGACGACGAGGACGAGGACGACGAGGACGAGGACGACGAGGACGAGGACGACGAGGACGAGGACGACGAGGACGAGGACGACGACGACGACGACGACGAGGACGACGAGGACGAGGACGAGGACGACGACGACGGGGACGAGGACGACGAGGACGAGGACGACGAGGACGAGGACGACAAGGACGAGGACGACGAGGACGAGGACGACGAGGACGAGGACGACGAGGACGAGGACGACGAGGACGAGGACGACGAGGACGAGGACGACGAGGACGAGGACGACGACGACGACGACGACGAGGACGAGGACGACGAGGACGACGAGGACGACGAGGACGAGGACGGCGAGGACGAGGACGACGAGGACGGGGACGACAAGGACGAGGACGACGAGGACGAGGACGACGAGGACGAGGACGACGAGGACGAGGACGACGAGGACGAGGACGACGAGGACGAGGACGACGAGGACGACGAGGACGACGAGGACGAGGACGGCGAGGACGAGGACGACGAGGACGGGGACGACGAGGACGAGGACGACGAGGACGAGGACGACGAGGACGAGGACGACGAGGACGAGGACGACGAGGACGAGGACGACGAGGACGAGGACGACGAGGACGAGGACGACGAGGACGACGAGGACGACGAGGACGAGGACGGCGAGGACGAGGACGACGAGGACGGGGACGACGAGGACGAGGACGACGAGGACGAGGACGACGAGGACGAGGACGACGAGGACGGGGACGACGAGGACGAGGACCTCGAGGACGAGGACGACGAGGACGACGAGGACGACGAGGACGACGAGGACGACGAGGACGACGAGGACGAGGACGACGAGGACGAGGACGACGAGGACGAGGACGACGACGACGAGGACGAGGACGACGAGGACGGGGACGACGAGGACGAGGACCTCGAGGACGAGGACGACGAGGACGACGAGGACGACGAGGACGACGAGGACGAGGACGAGGGCGACGAGGACGACGAGGACGACGAGGACGAGGACGAGGGCGACGAGGACGACGAGGACGAGGACGACGACGACGAGGACGGGGACGACGAGGACGGGGACGACGAGGACGAGGACGACGAGGACGAGGACGACGAGGACGACGACGACGAGGACGAGGACGACGAGGACGACGAGGACGACGAGGACGACGAGGTCGAGGACGAGGGCGACGAGGACGACGAGGACGAGGACGACGAGGACGACGAGGACGAGGACGACGAGGACGAGGACGACGACGACGACGACGACGAGGACGACGAGGACGAGGACGACGACGACGGGGACGAGGACGACGAGGACGAGGACGAGGACGACGAGGACGAGGACGACGAGGACGAGGACGACGAGGACGACGAGGACGAGGACGACGAGGACGAGCACGACGAGGACGAGGACGACGAGGACGACGAGGACGACGAGGACGACGAGGACGACGAGGACGACGAGGACGACGAGGTCGAGGACGACGAGGACGAGGACGACGAGGACGAGGACGACGAGGACGAGGACGACGAGGACGAGGACGACGACGACGACGACGACGAGGACGACGAGGACGAGGACGAGGACGACGACGACGGGGACGAGGACGACGAGGACGAGGACGACGAGGACGAGGACGACAAGGACGAGGACGACGAGGACGAGGACGACGAGGACGAGGACGACGAGGACGAGGACGACGAGGACGAGGACGACGAGGACGAGGACGACGAGGACGAGGACGACGAGGACGAGGACGACGAGGACGAGGACGACGAGGACGAGGACGGCGAGGACGAGGACGACGAGGACGGGGACGACGAGGACGAGGACGACGAGGACGAGGACGACGAGGACGAGGACGACGAGGACGAGGACGACGAGGACGAGGACGACGAGGACGAGGACGACGAGGACGAGGACGACGAGGACGAGGACGACGAGGACGAGGACGACGAGGACGAGGACGAGGACGACGAGGACGAGGACGACGACGACGACGACGACGAGGACGACGAGGACGACGAGGACGAGGACGAGGACGACGACGACGGGGACGAGGACGACGAGGACGAGGACGACGAGGACGAGGACGACAAGGACGAGGACGACGAGGACGAGGACGACGAGGACGAGGACGACGAGGACGAGGACGACGAGGACGAGGACGACGAGGACGAGGTCGACGAGGACGAGGACGAAGAGGACGAGGACGACGAGGACGAGGACGACGAGGACGAGGACGACGAGGACGAGGACGACGACGACGACGACGACGAGGACGACGAGGACGACGAGGACGAGGACGAGGACGACGACGACGGGGACGAGGACGACGAGGACGAGGACGACGAGGACGAGGACGACAAGGACGAGGACGACGAGGACGAGGACGACGAGGACGAGGACGACGAGGACGAGGACGAGGACGACGAGGACGAGGACGACGAGGACGAGGACGACGACGACGATGACGAGGACGACGAGGACGGGGACGACGAGGACGAGGACGACGAGGACGAGGACGACGAGGACGAGGACGACGAGGACGACGAGGACGACGAGGGCGAGGACGACGAGGACGAGGACGACGAGGACGACGAGGACGACGAGGACGACGAGGACGAGGACGACGAGGACGAGGACGACGAGGACGAGCACGACGAGGACGAGGACGACGAGGACGACGAGGACGAGGACGAGGACGACGAGGACGACGAGGACGAGGACGACGAGGACGACGAGGACGAGGACGACGAGGACGACGAGGATGAGGACGACGAGGACGACGAGGACGAGGACGACGACGACGAGGACGAGGACGACGAGGACGAGGACGACGAGGACGAGGACGAGGACGACGAGGACGAGGACGACGAGGACGAGGACGACGAGGACGAGGACGACGAGGACGAGGACGAGGACGACGAGGACGAGGACGACGAGGACGAGGAAGACGAGGACGAGGACGACGAGGACGTGGACGACGAGGACGAGGACGGCGAGGACGAGGACGACGAGGACGAGGACGACGAGGACGAGGACGACGAGGACGAGGACGACGAGGACGAGGACGACGAGGACGAGGACGACGACGACGACGACGAGGACGAGGACGACGACCACGAGGACGAGGACGACGACGACGAGGACGACGAGGACGAGGACGACGAGGACGAGCACGACGAGGACGAGGACGACGAGGACGACGAGGACGAGGACGAGGACGACGAGGACGACGAGGACGAGGACGACGAGGACGACGAGGACGAGGACGACGACGACGAGGACGAGGACGACGAGGACGAGGACGACGAGGACGAGGACGACGAGGACGAGGACGACGAGGACGAGGACGACGAAGACGAGGACGACGAGGACGAGGACGACGAGGACGAGGACGACGAGGACGAGGACGACGAGGACGAGGACGACGACGACGACGAGGACGAGGACGACGAGGACGACGAGGACGAGGACGACGAGGACGACGAGGACGAGGACGACGAGGACGAGGACGACGAGGACGACGAGGACGAGGACGACGAGGACGAGGACGACGAGGACGACGAGGACGACGAGGACGAGGACGACGAGGACGAGGACGACGAGGACGAGGACGACGAGGACGAGGACGACGAGGACGAGGACGACGAGGACGAGGACGATGAGGACGAGGACGACGAGGACGAGGACGACGAGGACGACGAGGACGAGGACGAGGACGACGAGGACGAGGACGACGAGGACGAGGACGACGAGGACGAGGACGACGAGGACGAGGACGACGAGGACGAGGACGACGAGGACGAGGACGACGAGAACGAGGACGACGAGGACGAGGACGACGAGGACGAGGACGACGAGGACGAGGACGAGGACGACGAGGACGACGAGGACGACGAGGACGACGAGGACGAGGACGAGGGCGACGAGGACGACGAGGACGAGGACGACGAGGACGACGAGGACGAGGACGACGAGGACGACGAGGACGAGGACGAGGACGACGAGGACGACGAGGACGAGGACGACGAGGATGACGAGGACGAGGACGACGAGGACGTGGACGAGGACGACGAGGACGACGAGGACGACGAGGACGAGGACGACGAGGACGAGGACGACGACGACGGGGACGAGGACGACGAGGACGAGGACGACGAGGACGAGGACGACGAGGACGAGGACGACGAGGACGACGAGGATGACGAGGACGAGGACGACGAGGACGACGAGGACGAGGACGACGAGGACGAGGACGAGGACGACGAGGACGAGGACGACGAGGACGAGGACGACGAGGACGAGAACGACAAGGACGAGGACGACGACGACGGGGACGAGGACGACGAGGACGAGGTCGACGAGGACGACGAGGACGAGGACGACGACGACGAGGACGAGGACGACGAGGACGGGGACGACGAGGACGAGGACCTCGAGGACGAGGACGACGAGGACGACGAGGACGACGAGGACGACGAGGACGAGGACGACGAGGACGAGGACGACGAGGACGAGGACGACGAGGACGAGGACGACGAGGACGAGGACGACGAGGACGAGGACGACGAGGACGAGGACGACGTGGACGAGGACGACGAGGACGACGAGGACGACGAGGACGACGAGGACGAGGACGAGGGCGACGAGGACGACGAGGACGAGGACGACGACGACGAGGACGGGGACGACGAGGACGGGGACGACGAGGACGAGGACGACGAGGACGAGGACGACGAGGACGACGACGACGAGGACGAGGACGACGAGGACGACGAGGACGACGAGGACGACGAGGTCGAGGACGAGGGCGACGAGGACGACGAGGACGAGGACGACGAGGACGACGAGGACGAGGACGACGAGGACGAGGACGACGACGACGACGACGACGAGGACGACGAGGACGAGGACGACGACGACGGGGACGAGGACGACGAGGACGAGGACGAGGACGACGAGGACGACGAGGACGAGGACGACGAGGACGACGAGGACGAGGACGACGAGGACGACGAGGACGAGGACGACGAGGACGAGCACGACGAGGACGAGGACGACGAGGACGACGAGGACGACGAGGTCGAGGACGACGAGGACGAGGACGACGAGGACGAGGACGACGAGGACGAGGACGACGAGGACGAGGTCGACGAGGACGAGGACGACGAGGACGAGGACGACGAGGACGAGGACGACGACGACGACGACGACGAGGACGACGAGGACGAGGACGAGGACGACGACGACGGGGACGAGGACGACGAGGACGAGGACGACGAGGACGAGGACGACAAGGACGAGGACGACGAGGACGAGGACGACGAGGACGAGGACGACGAGGACGAGGACGACGAGGACGAGGACGACGAGGACGAGGACGACGAGGACGAGGACGACGACGACGACGACGACGAGGACGAGGACGACGAGGACGACGAGGACGACGAGGACGAGGACGGCGAGGACGAGGACGGCGAGGACGAGGACGACGAGGACGGGGACGACAAGGACGAGGACGACGAGGACGAGGACGACGAGGACGAGGACGACGAGGACGAGGACGACGAGGACGAGGACGACGAGGACGAGGACGACGAGGACGACGAGGACGACGAGGACGAGGACGGCGAGGACGAGGACGACGAGGACGGGGACGACGAGGACGAGGACGACGAGGACGAGGACGACGAGGACGAGGACGACGAGGACGAGGACGACGAGGACGAGGACGACGAGGACGAGGACGACGAGGACGAGGACGACGAGGACGAGGACGACGAGGACGACGAGGACGAGGACGGCGAGGACGAGGACGACGAGGACGGGGACGACGAGGACGAGGACGACGAGGACGAGGACGACGAGGACGAGGACGACGAGGACGGGGACGACGAGGACGAGGACCTCGAGGACGAGGACGACGAGGACGACGAGGACGACGAGGACGACGAGGACGAGGACGACGAGGACGAGGACGACGAGGACGAGGACGACGACGACGAGGACGAGGACGACGAGGACGGGGACGACGAGGACGAGGACCTCGAGGACGAGGACGACGAGGACGACGAGGACGACGAGGACGACGAGGACGAGGAGGACGACGAGGACGACGAGGACGAGGACGAGGGCGACGAGGACGACGAGGACGAGGACGACGACGACGAGGACGGGGACGACGAGGACGGGGACGACGAGGACGAGGACGACGAGGACGAGGACGACGAGGACGACGACGACGAGGACGAGGACGACGAGGACGACGAGGTCGAGGACGAGGGCGACGAGGACGACGAGGACGAGGACGACGAGGACGACGAGGACGAGGACGACGAGGACGAGGACGACGACGACGACGACGACGAGGACGACGAGGACGAGGACGACGACGACGGGGACGAGGACGACGAGGACGAGGACGAGGACGACGAGGACGAGGACGACGAGGACGAGGACGACGAGGACGACGAGGACGACGAGGACGACGAGGACGAGGACGACGAGGACGAGGACGACGAGGACGAGGACGACGAGGACGAGGACGACGAGGACAAGGACGACGACGACGACGAGGACGAGGACGACGAGGACGAGGACGACAAGGACGAGGACGACGAGGACGACGAGGACGACGAGGACGAGGACGAGGACGACGAGGACGAGGACGAGGACGACGACGACGAAGACGAGGACGTGGACGACGAGGACGAGGACGACGATGACGAGGACGAGGACGAGGACGACGAGGACGAGGACGAGGACGAGGATGAGGAGGACGAGGACGACGAGGACGACGAGGACGAGGACGAGGACGACGAGGACGACGAGGACGAGGACGACGAGGACGACGAGGACGACGAGGACGACGAGGACGAGGACGACGAGGACGATTGGGACGACGAGGACGAGGACGACGAGGACGAGGACGACGAGGACGAGGACGACGAGGACGAGGACGACGAGGACGAGGACGACGAGGACGAGGACGACGAGGACGAGGACGACGAGGACGAGGACGACGAGGACGAGGACGACGAGGACGAGGACGACGAGGACGAGGACGACGAGGACGAGGACGACGAGGACGAGGACGACGAGGACGAGGACGACGAGGACGAGGACGACGAGGACGAGGACGACGAGGACAAGGACGACGACGACGACGAGGACGAGGACGACGAGGACGACGAGGACGACGAGGACCAGGACGACGAGGACGAGGCAGACGAGGACGAGGACGACGAGGACGAGGCAGACGAGGACGAGGACGACGAGGACGACGAGGACGAGGACGAGGACGACGAGGACGAGGACGACGAGGACGAGGACGACGAGGACGAGGACGACGAGGACGAGGACGACAAGGACGACGAGGACGACGAGGACGAGGACGACGAGGACGACGAGGACGACGAGGACGATGAGGACGACGAGGACGACGAGGACGACGAGGGCGAGGACGAGGACGACGAGGACGACGAGGACGATGAGGACGACGAGGACGAGGACGACGAGGACGAGGACGACGAGGACGAGGACGACGAGGACGAGGACGACGAGGACGAGGACGACGAGGACGAGGACGACGACGACGACGACGAGGACGACGACCACGAGGACGAGGACGAGGACGACGAGGACGACGAGGACGACGAGGACGAGGACGAGGACGACGTGGACGACGAGGACGACGAGGACGAGGACGAGGACGACGACGACGACGACGAGGACGTGGACGACGAGGACGAGGACGACGAGGACGAGGACGAGGACGAGGAGGACGAGGACGACGAGTACGGCGAGGACGAGGACGACAAGGACGACGAGGACGACGAGGACGAGGACGACGAGGACGACGAGGACGATGAGGACGACGAGGACGAGGACGACGAGGACGAGGACGACGAGGACGAGGACGACGAGGACGAGGACGACGAGGACGAGGACGACGAGGACGAGGACGACGAGGACGAGGACGACGAGGACGAGGACGACGAGGACGAGGACGACGAGGACGAGGACGACGAGGACGAGGACGACGAGGACGAGGACGACGAGGACGAGGACGACGAGGACGAGGACGACGAGGACGAGGGCGACGACCACGAGGACGAGGACGAGGACGACGAGGACGACGAGGACGACGAGGACGAGGACGAGGACGACGAGGACGACGAGGACGACGAGGACGAGGACGAGGACGACGAGGACGACGAGGACGAGGACGCGGACGACGACGACGAGGACGACGAGGACGAGGACGAGGACGAGGAGGACGAGGACGACGAGGACGACGAGGACGAGGACGACAAGGACGACGAGGACGACGAGGACGAGGACGACGAGGACGACGAGGACGATGAGGACGACGAGGACGACGAGGACGACGAGGGCGAGGACGAGGACGACGAGGACGACGAGGACGATGAGGACGACGAGGACGAGGACGACGAGGACGAGGACGACGAGGACGAGGACGACGAGGACGAGGACGACGAGGACGACGAGGACGAGGACGACGAGGACGAGGACGACGAGGACGAGGACGACGAGGACGAGGACGACGAGGACGGCGAGGACGAGGACGACGAGGACGAGGACGATGAGGACGAGGACGACGAGGACGAGGACGACGAGGACGACGAGGACGAGGACGAGGACGACGAGGACGACGAGGACGAGGACGGCGAGGACGAGGACGACGAGGACGAGGACGACGAGGACGGGGACGACGAGGACGGGGACGACGAGGACGAGGACGATGAGGACGAGAACGACAAGGACGAGGACGACGAGGACGACGAGGGCGAGGACGAGGACTACGAGGACGACGAGGACGAGGACGACGAGGACGACGAGGACGAGGACGACGAGGACGACGAGGACGAGGACGACGAGGACGACGAGGACGAGGACGAGGACGACGAGGACGAGGACGAGGACGACGAGGACGACGAGGACGAGGACGACGAGGACGACGAGGACGACGAGGACGACGAGGACGAGGACGACGAGGACGAGGACGACGAGGACGAGGACGACGAGGACGAGGACGACGAGGACGAGGACGACGAGGACGAGGACGACGAGGACGAGGACGACGAGGACGGCGAGGACGAGGACGACGAGGACGAGGACTATGAGGACGAGGACTATGAGGACGAGGACGACGAGGACGAGGACGACGAGGACGAGGACGACGAGGACGAGGACGACGAGGACGAGGACGACGAGGACGAGGACGACGAGGACGAGGACGACGAGGACGAGGACGACGAGGACGAGGACGACGAGGACGAGGACGACGAGGACGAGGACGACGAGGACGAGGACGACGAGGACGAGGACGACGAGGACGAGGACGACGAGGACGAGGACGACGAGGACGAGGACGACGAGGACGAGGACGACGAGGACGAGGACGACGAGGACGAGGACGACGAGGACGAGGACGACGAGGACGAGGACGACGAGGACGAGGACGACGAGGACGAGGACGACGAGGACGAGGACGACGAGGACGAGGACGACGAGGACGAGGACGACAAGGACGACGAGGACGACGAGGACGAGGACGACGAGGACGACGAGGACGACGAGGACGATGAGGACGACGAGGACGACGAGGACGACGAGGGCGAGGACGAGGACGACGAGGACGACGAGGACGATGAGGACGACGAGGACGAGGACGACGAGGACGAGGACGACGAGGACGAGGACGACGAGGACGAGGACGACGAGGACGAGGACGACGAGGACGAGGACGACGACGACGACGACGAGGACGACGACCACGAGGACGAGGACGAGGACGACGAGGACGACGAGGACGACGAGGACGAGGACGAGGACGACGTGGACGACGAGGACGACGAGGACGAGGACGAGGACGACGACGACGACGACGAGGACGTGGACGACGAGGACGAGGACGACGAGGACGAGGACGAGGACGAGGAGGACGAGGACGACGAGTACGGCGAGGACGAGGACGACAAGGACGACGAGGACGACGAGGACGAGGACGACGAGGACGACGAGGACGATGAGGACGACGAGGACGAGGACGACGAGGACGAGGACGACGAGGACGAGGACGACGAGGACGAGGACGACGAGGACGAGGACGACGAGGACGAGGACGACGAGGACGAGGACGACGAGGACGAGGACGACGAGGACGAGGACGACGAGGACGAGGACGACGAGGACGAGGACGACGAGGACGAGGACGACGAGGACGAGGACGACGAGGACGAGGACGACGAGGACGAGGGCGACGACCACGAGGACGAGGACGAGGACGACGAGGACGACGAGGACGACGAGGACGAGGACGAGGACGACGAGGACGACGAGGACGAGGACGAGGACGACGAGGACGACGAGGACGACGAGGACGAGGACGAGGACGACGAGGACGACGAGGACGAGGACGCGGACGACGACGACGAGGACGACGAGGACGAGGACGAGGACGAGGAGGACGAGGACGACGAGGACGACGAGGACGAGGACGACAAGGACGACGAGGACGACGAGGACGAGGACGACGAGGACGACGAGGACGATGAGGACGACGAGGACGACGAGGACGACGAGGGCGAGGACGAGGACGACGAGGACGACGAGGACGATGAGGACGACGAGGACGAGGACGACGAGGACGAGGACGACGAGGACGAGGACGACGAGGACGAGGACGACGAGGACGACGAGGACGAGGACGACGAGGACGAGGACGACGAGGACGAGGACGACGAGGACGAGGACGACGAGGACGGCGAGGACGAGGACGACGAGGACGAGGACGATGAGGACGAGGACGACGAGGACGAGGACGACGAGGACGACGAGGACGAGGACGAGGACGACGAGGACGACGAGGACGAGGACGGCGAGGACGAGGACGACGAGGACGAGGACGACGAGGACGGGGACGACGAGGACGGGGACGACGAGGACGAGGACGATGAGGACGAGAACGACAAGGACGAGGACGACGAGGACGACGAGGGCGAGGACGAGGACTACGAGGACGACGAGGACGAGGACGACGAGGACGACGAGGACGAGGACGACGAGGACGACGAGGACGAGGACGACGAGGACGACGAGGACGAGGACGAGGACGACGAGGACGAGGACGAGGACGACGAGGACGACGAGGACGAGGACGACGAGGACGACGAGGACGACGAGGACGACGAGGACGAGGACGACGAGGACGAGGACGACGAGGACGAGGACGACGAGGACGAGGACGACGAGGACGAGGACGACGAGGACGAGGACGACGAGGACGAGGACGACGAGGACGGCGAGGACGAGGACGACGAGGACGAGGACTATGAGGACGAGGACTATGAGGACGAGGACGACGAGGACGAGGACGACGAGGACGAGGACGACGAGGACGAGGACGACGAGGACGAGGACGACGAGGACGAGGACGACGAGGACGAGGACGACGAGGACGAGGACGACGAGGACGAGGACGACGAGGACGAGGACGACGAGGACGAGGACGACGAGGACGAGGACGACGAGGACGAGGACGACGAGGACGAGGACGACGAGGACGAGGACGACGAGGACGAGGACGACGAGGACGAGGACGACGAGGACGAGGACGACGAGGACGAGGACGACGAGGACGAGGACGACGAGGACGAGGACGACGAGGACGAGGACGACGAGGACGAGGACGACGAGGACGAGGACGACGAGGACGAGGACGACGAGGACGAGGACGACGAGGACGAGGACGACGAGGACGAGGACGACGAGGACGAGGACGACGAGGACGAGGACGACGAGGACGAGGACGACGAGGACGAGGACGACGAGGACGAGGACGACGAGGACGAGGACGACGAGGACGAGGACGACGAGGACGAGGACGACGAGGACGAGGACGACGAGGACGAGGACGACGAGGACGAGGACGAGGACGACGACGACGACGACGACGACGACGAGGACGACGAGGACGACGAGGACGACGAGGACGACGAGGACGACGAGGACGACGAGGACGAGGACCAGGACGACGAGGACGACGAGGACGACGAGGACGAGGACGAGGACGACGAGGAGGAGGACGACGACGACGAGGACGACGACGACGAGGACGAGGACGACGAGGACGAGGACGACGAGGACGAGGACAACGAGGACGAGGACGACGAGGACGAGGACGACGAGGACGAGGACGACGACGACGACGACGAGGACGAGGACGACGAGGACGACGAGGACGACGAGGACGACGAGGACGACGAGGACGAGGACGAGGACCAGGACGACGAGGACGACGAGGACGACGAGGACGAGGACGAGGACGACGACGACGACGACGAGGGCGAGGACGACGACGACGAGGACGAGGACGACGAGGACGACGAGGACGACGAGGACGACGAGGACGACGAGGACGAGGACGACGATGACGAGGACGAGGACGACGAGGACGACGAGGACGACGAGTACGAGGACGACGAGGACGAGGACGACGAGGACGAGGACGACGAGGACGAGGACAACGAGGACGAGGACGACGAGGACGAGGACGACGAGGAGGAGGCAGACGAGGACGAGGACGACGAGGACGAGGACGACGAGGACGAGGACGACGCGGACGAGGACGACGAGGACGAGGACGACGAGGACGAGGACGACGAGGACGAGGACGACGAGGACGAGGACGACGAGGACGAGGACGACGAGGACGAGGACGACGAGGACGAGGACGAGGACGACGAGGACGAGGACGACGAGGACGAGGACGACGACGACGACGACGAGGACGAGGACGACGAGGACGACGAGGACGACGAGGACGACGAGGACGACGAGGACGAGGACGAGGACCAGGACGACGAGGACGACGAGGACGACGAGGACGAGGACGAGGACGACGACGACGACGACGAGGGCGAGGACGACGACGACGAGGACGAGGACGACGAGGACGACGAGGACGACGAGGACGACGAGGACGACGAGGACGAGGACGACGATGACGAGGACGAGGACGACGAGGACGACGAGGACGACGAGTACGAGGACGACGAGGACGAGGACGACGAGGACGAGGACGACGAGGACGAGGACAACGAGGACGAGGACGACGAGGACGAGGACGACGAGGACGAGGCAGACGAGGACGAGGACGACGAGGACGAGGACGACGAGGACGAGGACGACGCGGACGAGGACGACGAGGACGAGGACGACGAGGACGAGGACGACGAGGACGAGGACGACGAGGACGAGGACGACGAGGACGAGGACGACGAGGACGAGGACGACGAGGACGAGGACGAGGACGACGAGGACGAGGACGACGAGGACGACGAGGACGAGGACGACGAGGACGAGGACGACGAGGACGAGGACGACGAGGACGACGAGGACGAGGACGACGAGGACGAGGACGACGAGGACGAGGACGACGAGGACGTCGTGGACGACGAGGACGAGGACGAGGACGACGAGGACGACGAGGACGAGGACGCGGACGACGAGGACGACGAGGACGAGGACGACGAGGACGACGAGGACGACGAGGACGAGGACGACGAGGACGAGGACGACGAGGTCGAGGACGACGAGGACGAGGACGACGAGGACGACGAGGACGAGGACGACGAGGACGACGAGGACGACGAGGACGACGAGGACGACGAGGACGACGAGGACGACGAGGACGACGAGGACGACGAGGACGACGAGGACGACGAGGACGACGAGGACGAGGACAACGAGGACGAGGACGACGAGGACGAGGACGAGGACGACGAGGACGAGGACGACGAGGACGACGAGTACGAGGACGACGAGGACGACGAGTACGAGGACGACGAGGACGAGGACGAGGAAGACGAGGACGACGAGGACGAGGACGACGAGGACGACGAGGACGAGGACGACGAGGACGACGAGGACGAGGACGACGAGGACGACGAGGACGAGGACGAGGACGACGAGGACGACGAGGACGAGGACGAGGACGACGAGGACGACGAGGACGAGGACGACGAGGACCACGAGTACGAGGATGACGAGGACGACGAGGACGACGAGGACGACGAGGACGAGGACGACGATGACGAGGACGAGGACGACGAGGACGACGAGGACGACGAGGACGAGGACGACGAGGACGAGGACGACGAGGACGAGGACGACGAGGACGAGGACGACGAGGACGAGGACGACGAGGACGAGGACGACGAGGACGAGGACGACGAGGACGAGGACGACGAGGACGAGGACGACGAGGACGAGGACGACGACGACGACGACGAGGACGAGGGCGACGACCACGAGGACGAGGACGAGGACGACGAGGACGACGAGGACGACGAGGACGAGGACGAGGACGACGAGGACGACGAGGACGAGGACGACGAGGACGACGAGGACGAGGACGACGAGGACGAGGACGACGAGGACGAGGACGACGAGGACGAGGACGACGAGGACGGCGAGGACGAGGACGACGAGGACGAGGACGATGAGGACGAGGACGACGAGGACGAGGACGACGAGGACGACGAGGACGAGGACGAGGACGACGAGGACGACGAGGACGAGGACGGCGAGGACGAGGACGACGAGGACGAGGACGACGAGGACGAGGAAGACGAGGACGAGGAAGACGAGGACGAGGAAGACGAGGACGAGGAAGACGAGGACGAGGACGAGGACGACGAGGACGAGGACGACGAGGAC
Organism: Andrena hattorfiana; assembly: GCA_944738655.2. Classification (NCBI taxonomy): domain Eukaryota; kingdom Metazoa; phylum Arthropoda; class Insecta; order Hymenoptera; family Andrenidae; genus Andrena; species Andrena hattorfiana. The sequence goes on along the minus strand of OX122893.2, from coordinate 20,252,666 downwards.
GAGGACGACGAGGACGAGGACGACGAGGACGAGGACGACGAGGACGAGGACGACGAGGACGAGGACGACGAGGACGAGGACGACGAGGACGAGGACGACGACGACGACGACGAGGACGAGGGCGACGACCACGAGGACGAGGACGAGGACGACGAGGACGAGGACGACGAGGACGAGGACGACGAGGACGAGGACGACGAGGACGAGGACGACGAGGACGAGGACGACGAGGACGACGAGGACGAGGACGACGACGAGGACGAGGGCGACGACCACGAGGACGAGGACGAGGACGACGAGGACGACGAGGACGACGAGGACGAGGACGAGGACGACGAGGACGACGAGGACGACGAGGACGAGGACGAGGACGACGACGACGACGACGAGGACGTGGACGACGAGGACGAGGACGACGAGGACGAGGACGAGGACGAGGAGGACGAGGACGACGAGGACGACGAGGACGACGAGGACGAGGACGACAAGGACGACGAGGACGACGAGGACGAGGACGACGAGGACGACGAGGACGATGAGGACGACGAGGACGACGAGGACGACGAGGGCGAGGACGAGGACGACGAGGACGAGGACGACGAGGACGACGAGGACGAGGACGACGAGGACGACGAGGACGACGAGGACGAGGACGACGAGGACGACGAGGACGAGGACGAGGACGACGAGGACGAGGACGAGGACGACGAGGACGACGAGGACGAGGACGACGAGGACGACGAGGACGACGAGGACGAGGACGACGAGGACGAGGACGAGGGCGACGAGGACGAGGACGACGAGGACGACGAGGACGAGGACGACGAGGACGAGGACGACGAGGACGAGGACGACGAGGACGAGGACGACGAGGACGAGGACGACGAGGACGAGGACGACGAGGACGGCGAGGACGAGGACGACGAGGACGAGGACGATGAGGACGAGGACGACGAGGACGAGGACGACGAGGACGACGAGGACGAGGACGAGGACGACGAGGACGACGAGGACGAGGACGGCGAGGACGAGGACGACGAGGACGAGGACGACGAGGACGGGGACGACGAGGACGGGGACGACGAGGACGAGGACGATGAGGACGAGGACGACAAGGACGTGGACGACGAGGACGAGGACGACGAGGACGAGGACGACGAGGACGAGGACGACGAGGACGAGGACGACGAGGACGAGGACGACGAGGACGAGGACGACGACGACGACGACGAGGACGAGGGCGACGACCACGAGGACGAGGACGAGGACGACGAGGACGACGAGGACGACGAGGACGAGGACGAGGACGACGAGGACGACGAGGACGAGGACGACGAGGACGAGGACGACGAGGACGAGGACGACGAGGACGGCGAGGACGAGGACGACGAGGACGAGGACGATGAGGACGAGGACGACGAGGACGAGGACGACGAGGACGACGAGGACGAGGACGAGGACGACGAGGACGACGAGGACGAGGACGGCGAGGACGAGGACGACGAGGACGAGGACGACGAGGACGACGAGGACGAGGACGACGAGGACGAGGTCGACGAGGACGAGGACGACGAGGACGAGGACGACGAGGAGGAGGACGACGAGGACGAGGACGACGAGGACGAGGACGACGAGGACGAGGACGACGAGGACGAGGACGACGAGGACGAGGACGACGAGGACGAGGACGACGAGGACGAGGACGACGAGGACGAGGACGACGAGGACGAGGACGAGGACGACGAGGACGACGAGGACGAGGACGACGAGGACGACGAGGACGAGGACGACGAGGACGACGAGGACGAGGACGACGAGGACGACGAGGACGACGAGGACGAGGCCGACGAGGACGACGAGGACGAGGATGACGAGAACGAGGACGACGAGGACGAGGACGACGACGACGAGGACGAGGACGACGAGGACGACGAGGACGAGGACGACGAGGACGAGGACGACGAGGACGAGGACGGCGAGGACGAGGACGACGAGGACGAGGACGACGAGGACGGGGACGACGAGGACGGGGACGACGAGGACGGGGACGACGAGGACGAGGACGACGAGGACGAGGACGACGAGGACGAGGAAGACGAGGACGAGGAGGACGAGGACGAGGACGACGAGGACGAGGACGACGAGGACGAGGACGACGAGGACGAGGACGACGAGGACGAGGACGACGAGGACGAGGACGACGAGGACGAGGACGACGAGGACGAGGACGACGAGGACGAGGACGACGAGGACGAGGACGACGAGGACGAGGACGACGAGGACGAGGACGACGAGGACGAGGACGACGAGGACGAGGACGACGAGGACGAGGACGACGAGGACGAGGACGACGACGACGACGACGAGGACGAGGGCGACGACCACGAGGACGAGGACGAGGACGACGAGGACGACGAGGACGACGAGGACGAGGACGAGGACGACGAGGACGACGAGGACGACGAGGACGAGGACGAGGACGACGACGACGACGACGAGGACGTGGACGACGAGGACGAGGACGACGAGGACGAGGACGAGGACGAGGAGGACGAGGACGACGAGGACGACGAGGACGACGAGGACGAGGACGACAAGGACGACGAGGACGACGAGGACGAGGACGACGAGGACGACGAGGACGATGAGGACGACGAGGACGACGAGGACGACGAGGGCGAGGACGAGGACGAGGACGACGAGGACGACGAGGACGAGGACGACGAGGACGACGAGGACGAGGACGACGAGGACGACGAGGACGACGAGGACGAGGACGACGAGGACGACGAGGACGAGGACGAGGACGACGAGGACGAGGACGAGGACGACGAGGACGACGAGGACGAGGACGACGAGGACGACGAGGACGACGAGGACGAGGACGACGAGGACGAGGACGAGGGCGACGAGGACGAGGACGACGAGGACGACGAGGACGAGGACGACGAGGACGAGGACGACGAGGACGAGGACGACGAGGACGAGGACGACGAGGACGAGGACGACGAGGACGAGGACGACGAGGACGAGGACGACGAGGACGGCGAGGACGAGGACGACGAGGACGAGGACGATGAGGACGAGGACGACGAGGACGAGGACGACGAGGACGACGAGGACGAGGACGAGGACGACGAGGACGACGAGGACGAGGACGGCGAGGACGAGGACGACGAGGACGAGGACGACGAGGACGAGGACGACGAGGACGAGGACGACGAGGACGAGGACGACGAGGACGAGGACGACGACGACGACGACGAGGACGAGGGCGACGACCACGAGGACGAGGACGAGGACGACGAGGACGACGAGGACGACGAGGACGAGGACGAGGACGACGAGGACGACGAGGACGAGGACGACGAGGACGAGGACGACGAGGACGAGGACGACGAGGACGAGGACGACGAGGACGGCGAGGACGAGGACGACGAGGACGAGGACGATGAGGACGAGGACGACGAGGACGAGGACGACGAGGACGACGAGGACGAGGACGAGGACGACGAGGACGACGAGGACGAGGACGGCGAGGACGAGGACGACGAGGACGAGGACGACGAGGACGAGGACGACGAGGACGGCGAGGACGAGGACGACGAGGACGAGGACGATGAGGACGAGGACGACGAGGACGAGGACGACGAGGACGACGAGGACGAGGACGAGGACGACGAGGACGACGAGGACGAGGACGGCGAGGACGAGGATGACGAGGACGAGGACGACGAGGACGAGGACGACGAGGACGAGGACGACGAGGACGAGGACGACGAGGACGAGGACGACGAGGACGAGGACGACGAGGACGAGGACGACGAGGACGAGGACGACGAGGACGAGGACGACGAGGACGAGGACGACGAGGACGAGGACGACGAGGACGAGGACGACGAGGACGAGGACGACGAGGACGAGGACGAGGACGACGAGGACGACGAGGACGAGGACGACGAGGACGACGAGGACGAGGACGACGAGGACGACGAGGACGAGGACGACGAGGACGACGAGGACGACGAGGACGAGGCCGACGAGGACGACGAGGACGAGGATGACGAGAACGAGGACGACGAGGACGAGGACGACGACGACGAGGACGAGGACGACGAGGACGACGAGGACGAGGACGACGAGGGCGAGGACGACGAGGACGAGGACGGCGAGGACGAGGACGACGAGGACGAGGACGACGAGGACGGGGACGACGAGGACGGGGACGACGAGGACGGGGACGACGAGGACGAGGACGACGAGGACGAGGACGACGAGGACGAGGAAGACGAGGACGAGGAGGACGAGGACGAGGACGACGAGGACGAGGACGACGAGGACGAGGACGACGAGGACGAGGAAGACGAGGACGAGGACGACGAGGACGAGGACGACGAGGACGAGGACGACGAGGACGAGGACGACGAGGACGAGGACGACGAGGACGAGGACGACGAGGATGAGGACGACGAGGACGAGGACGACGAGGACGAGGACGACGAGGACGAGGACGACGAGGACGAGGACGACGAGGACGAGGACGACGACGACGACGACGAGGACGAGGGCGACGACCACGAGGACGAGGACGAGGACGACGAGGACGACGAGGACGACGAGGACGAGGACGAGGACGACGAGGACGACGAGGACGACGAGGACGAGGACGAGGACGACGACGACGACGACGAGGACGTGGACGACGAGGACGAGGACGACGAGGACGAGGACGAGGACGAGGAGGACGAGGACGACGAGGACGACGAGGACGACGAGGACGAGGACGACAAGGACGACGAGGACGACGAGGACGAGGACGACGAGGACGACGAGGACGATGAGGACGACGAGGACGACGAGGACGACGAGGGCGAGGACGAGGACGAGGACGACGAGGACGACGAGGACGAGGACGACGAGGACGACGAGGACGAGGACGACGAGGACGACGAGGACGACGAGGACGAGGACGACGAGGACGACGAGGACGAGGACGAGGACGACGAGGACGAGGACGAGGACGACGAGGATGACGAGGACGAGGACGACGAGGACGACGAGGACGACGAGGACGAGGACGACGAGGACGAGGACGAGGGCGACGAGGACGAGGACGACGAGGACGACGAGGACGAGGACGACGAGGACGAGGACGACGAGGACGAGGACGACGAGGACGAGGACGACGAGGACGAGGACGACGAGGACGAGGACGACGAGGACGGCGAGGACGAGGACGACGAGGACGAGGACGATGAGGACGAGGACGACGAGGACGAGGACGACGAGGACGACGAGGACGAGGACGAGGACGACGAGGACGACGAGGACGAGGACGGCGAGGACGAGGACGACGAGGACGAGGACGACGAGGACGGCGAGGACGAGGACGACGAGGACGAGGACGATGAGGACGAGGACGACGAGGACGAGGACGACGAGGACGACGAGGACGAGGACGAGGACGACGAGGACGACGAGGACGAGGCCGACGAGGACGACGAGGACGAGGATGACGAGAACGAGGACGACGAGGACGAGGACGACGACGACGAGGACGAGGACGACGAGGACGACGAGGACGAGGACGACGAGGACGAGGACGACGAGGACGAGGACGGCGAGGACGAGGACGACGAGGACGAGGACGACGAGGACGGGGACGACGAGGACGGGGACGACGAGGACGGGGACGACGAGGACGAGGACGACGAGGACGAGGACGACGAGGACGAGGAAGACGAGGACGAGGAGGACGAGGACGAGGACGACGAGGACGAGGACGACGAGGACGAGGACGACGAGGTCGAGGACGACGAGGACGAGGACGACGAGGACGAGGACGACGAGGACGAGGACGACGAGGACGAGGACGACGAGGACGAGGACGACGAGGACGAGGACGACGAGGATGAGGACGACGAGGACGAGGACGACGAGGACGAGGACGACGAGGACGAGGACGACGAGGACGAGGACGACGAGGACGAGGACGACGAGGACGACGAGGACGAGGACGACGACGAGGACGAGGGCGACGACCACGAGGACGAGGACGAGGGCGACGAGGACGAGGACGAGGGCGACGAGGACGACGAGGACGACGAGGACGAGGACGAGGACGACGACGACGACGACGAGGACGTGGACGACGAGGACGAGGACGACGAGGACGAGGACGAGGACGAGGAGGACGAGGACGACGAGGCCGACGAGGACGACGAGGACGAGGACGACAAGGACGACGAGGACGACGAGGACGAGGACGACGAGGACGACGAGGACGATGAGGACGACGAGGACGACGAGGACGACGAGGGCGAGGACGAGGACGACGAGGACGACGAGGACGAGGACGACGAGGACGACGAGGACGAGGACGACGAGGACGACGAGGACGACGAGGACGAGGACGACGAGGACGACGAGGACGAGGACGAGGACGACGAGGACGAGGACGAGGACGACGAGGACGACGAGGACGAGGACGACGAGGACGACGAGGACGACGAGGACGAGGACGACGAGGACGAGGACGAGGGCGACGAGGACGAGGACGACGAGGACGACGAGGACGAGGACGACGAGGACGAGGACGACGAGGACGAGGACGACGAGGACGAGGACGACGAGGACGAGGACGACGAGGACGAGGACGACGAGGACGGCGAGGACGAGGACGACGAGGACGAGGACGATGAGGACGAGGACGACGAGGACGAGGACGACGAGGACGACGAGGACGAGGACGAGGACGACGAGGACGACGAGGACGAGGACGGCGAGGACGAGGACGACGAGGACGAGGACGACGAGGACGGGGACGACGAGGACGGGGACGACGAGGACGAGGACGATGAGGACGAGGACGACAAGGACGTGGACGACGAGGACGAGGACGACGAGGACGAGGACGACGAGGACGAGGACGACGAGGACGAGGACGACGAGGACGAGGACGACGAGGACGAGGACGACGACGACGACGACGAGGACGAGGGCGACGACCACGAGGACGAGGACGAGGACGACGAGGACGACGAGGACGACGAGGACGAGGACGAGGACGACGAGGACGACGAGGACGAGGACGACGAGGACGAGGACGACGAGGACGAGGACGACGAGGACGAGGACGACGAGGACGGCGAGGACGAGGACGACGAGGACGAGGACGATGAGGACGAGGACGACGAGGACGAGGACGACGAGGACGACGAGGACGAGGACGAGGACGACGAGGACGACGAGGACGAGGACGGCGAGGACGAGGACGACGAGGACGAGGACGACGAGGACGACGAGGACGAGGACGACGAGGACGAGGACGACGAGGACGACGAGGACGAGGACGACGAGGACGAGGACGACGAGGACGAGGACGACGAGGACGAGGACGACGAGGAGGAGGACGACGAGGACGAGGACGACGAGGACGAGGACGACGAGGACGAGGACGACGAGGACGAGGACGACGAGGACGAGGACGACGAGGACGAGGACGACGAGGACGAGGACGACGAGGACGAGGACGACGAGGACGAGGACGAGGACGACGAGGACGACGAGGACGAGGACGACGAGGACGACGAGGACGAGGACGACGAGGACGACGAGGACGAGGACGACGAGGACGACGAGGACGACGAGGACGAGGCCGACGAGGACGACGAGGACGAGGATGACGAGAACGAGGACGACGAGGACGAGGACGACGACGACGACGACGAGGACGAGGACGACGAGGACGACGAGGACGAGGACGACGAGGACGAGGACGACGAGGACGAGGACGGCGAGGACGAGGACGACGAGGACGAGGACGACGAGGACGGGGACGACGAGGACGGGGACGACGAGGACGGGGACGACGAGGACGAGGACGACGAGGACGAGGACGACGAGGACGAGGAAGACGAGGACGAGGAGGACGAGGACGAGGACGACGAGGACGAGGACGACGAGGACGAGGACGACGAGGACGAGGACGACGAGGACGAGGACGACGAGGACGAGGACGACGAGGACGAGGACGACGAGGACGAGGACGACGAGGACGAGGACGACGAGGACGAGGACGACGAGGACGAGGACGACGACGACGACGACGAGGACGAGGGCGACGACCACGAGGACGAGGACGAGGACGACGAGGACGACGAGGACGACGAGGACGAGGACGAGGACGACGAGGACGACGAGGACGACGAGGACGAGGACGAGGACGACGACGACGACGACGAGGACGTGGACGACGACGACGAGGACGACGAGGACGAGGACGAGGACGAGGAGGACGAGGACGACGAGGACGACGAGGACGACGAGGACGAGGACGACAAGGACGACGAGGACGACGAGGACGAGGACGACGAGGACGACGAGGACGATGAGGACGACGAGGACGACGAGGACGACGAGGGCGAGGACGAGGACGAGGACGACGAGGACGACGAGGACGAGGACGACGAGGACGACGAGGACGAGGACGACGAGGACGACGAGGACGACGAGGACGAGGACGACGAGGACGACGAGGACGAGGACGAGGACGACGAGGACGAGGACGAGGACGACGAGGACGACGAGGACGAGGACGACGAGGACGACGAGGACGACGAGGACGAGGACGACGAGGACGAGGACGAGGGCGACGAGGACGAGGACGACGAGGACGACGAGGACGAGGACGACGAGGACGAGGACGACGAGGACGAGGACGACGAGGACGAGGACGACGAGGACGAGGACGACGAGGACGAGGACGACGAGGACGGCGAGGACGAGGACGACGAGGACGAGGACGATGAGGACGAGGACGACGAGGACGAGGACGACGAGGACGACGAGGACGAGGACGAGGACGACGAGGACGACGAGGACGAGGACGGCGAGGACGAGGACGACGAGGACGAGGACGACGAGGACGAGGACGACGAGGACGAGGACGACGAGGACGAGGACGACGAGGACGAGGACGACGACGACGACGACGAGGACGAGGGCGACGACCACGAGGACGAGGACGAGGACGACGAGGACGACGAGGACGACGAGGACGAGGACGAGGACGACGAGGACGACGAGGACGAGGACGACGAGGACGAGGACGACGAGGACGAGGACGACGAGGACGAGGACGACGAGGACGGCGAGGACGAGGACGACGAGGACGAGGACGATGAGGACGAGGACGACGAGGACGAGGACGACGAGGACGACGAGGACGAGGACGAGGACGACGAGGACGACGAGGACGAGGACGGCGAGGACGAGGACGACGAGGGCGAGGACGACGAGGACGAGGACGACGAGGACGGCGAGGACGAGGACGACGAGGACGAGGACGATGAGGACGAGGACGACGAGGACGAGGACGACGAGGACGACGAGGACGAGGACGAGGACGACGAGGACGACGAGGACGAGGACGGCGAGGACGAGGATGACGAGGACGAGGACGACGAGGACGACGAGGACGAGGACGACGAGGACGAGGACGACGAGGACGAGGACGACGAGGACGAGGACGACGAGGACGAGGACGACGAGGACGAGGACGACGAGGACGAGGACGACGAGGACGAGGACGACGAGGACGAGGACGACGAGGACGAGGACGACGAGGACGAGGACGAGGACGACGAGGACGAGGACGAGGACGACGAGGACGACGAGGACGAGGACGACGAGGACGACGAGGACGAGGACGACGAGGACGACGAGGACGACGAGGACGAGGCCGACGAGGACGACGAGGACGAGGATGACGAGAACGAGGACGACGAGGACGACGACGACGAGGACGAGGACGACGAGGACGACGAGGACGAGGACGACGAGGGCGAGGACGACGAGGACGAGGACGGCGAGGACGAGGACGACGAGGACGAGGACGACGAGGACGGGGACGACGAGGACGGGGACGACGAGGACGGGGACGACGAGGACGAGGACGACGAGGACGAGGACGACGAGGACGAGGAAGACGAGGACGAGGAGGACGAGGACGAGGACGACGAGGACGAGGACGACGAGGACGAGGACGACGAGGACGAGGAAGACGAGGACGAGGACGACGAGGACGAGGACGACGAGGACGAGGACGACGAGGACGAGGACGACGAGGACGAGGACGACGAGGACGAGGACGACGAGGACGAGGACGACGAGGACGAGGACGACGAGGACGAGGACGACGAGGACGAGGACGACGAGGACGAGGACGACGAGGACGAGGACGACGACGACGACGACGAGGACGAGGGCGACGACCACGAGGACGAGGACGAGGACGACGAGGACGACGAGGACGACGAGGACGAGGACGAGGACGACGAGGACGACGAGGACGACGAGGACGAGGACGAGGACGACGACGACGACGACGAGGACGTGGACGACGAGGACGAGGACGACGAGGACGAGGACGAGGACGAGGAGGACGAGGACGACGAGGACGACGAGGACGACGAGGACGAGGACGACAAGGACGACGAGGACGACGAGGACGAGGACGACGAGGACGACGAGGACGATGAGGACGACGAGGACGACGAGGACGACGAGGGCGAGGACGAGGACGAGGACGACGAGGACGACGAGGACGAGGACGACGAGGACGACGAGGACGAGGACGACGAGGACGACGAGGACGACGAGGACGAGGACGACGAGGACGACGAGGACGAGGACGAGGACGACGAGGACGAGGACGAGGACGACGAGGACGACGAGGACGAGGACGACGAGGACGACGAGGACGACGAGGACGAGGACGACGAGGACGAGGACGAGGGCGACGAGGACGAGGACGACGAGGACGACGAGGACGAGGACGACGAGGACGAGGACGACGAGGACGAGGACGACGAGGACGAGGACGACGAGGACGAGGACGACGAGGACGAGGACGACGAGGACGAGGACGACGAGGACGGCGAGGACGAGGACGACGAGGACGAGGACGATGAGGACGAGGACGACGAGGACGAGGACGACGAGGACGACGAGGACGAGGACGAGGACGACGAGGACGACGAGGACGAGGACGGCGAGGACGAGGACGACGAGGACGAGGACGACGAGGACGGGGACGACGAGGACGGGGACGACGAGGACGAGGACGATGAGGACGAGGACGACGAGGACGAGGACGATGAGGACGAGGACGACAAGGACGTGGACGACGAGGACGAGGACGACGAGGACGAGGACGACGAGGACGAGGACGACGAGGACGAGGACGACGAGGACGAGGACGACGAGGACGAGGACGACGACGACGACGACGAGGACGAGGGCGACGACCACGAGGACGAGGACGAGGACGACGAGGACGACGAGGACGACGAGGACGAGGACGAGGACGACGAGGACGACGAGGACGAGGACGACGAGGACGAGGACGACGAGGACGAGGACGACGAGGACGAGGACGACGAGGACGGCGAGGACGAGGACGACGAGGACGAGGACGATGAGGACGAGGACGACGAGGACGAGGACGACGAGGACGACGAGGACGAGGACGAGGACGACGAGGACGACGAGGACGAGGACGGCGAGGACGAGGACGACGAGGACGAGGACGACGAGGACGAGGAAGACGAGGACGAGGAAGACGAGGACGAGGAAGACGAGGACGAGGAAGACGAGGACGAGGACGACGAGGACGAGGACGACGAGGACGAGGACGACGAGGACGAGGACGACGAGGACGAGGACGACGAGGACGAGGACGACGAGGACGAGGACGACGAGGACGAGGACGACGAGGACGAGGACGACGAGGACGAGGACGACGAGGACGAGGACGACGAGGACGAGGACGACGACGACGACGACGAGGACGAGGGCGACGACCACGAGGACGAGGACGAGGACGACGAGGACGACGAGGACGACGAGGACGAGGACGAGGACGACGAGGACGACGAGGACGACGAGGACGAGGACGATGACGACGACGACGACGACGAGGACGTGGACGACGAGGACGAGGACGACGAGGACGAGGACGAGGACGAGGAGGACGAGGACGACGAGGACGACGAGGACGAGGACGACAAGGACGACGAGGACGACGAGGACGAGGACGACGAGGACGACGAGGACGATGAGGACGACGAGGACGACGAGGACGACGAGGGCGAGGACGACGAGGGCGAGGACGAGGACGACGAGGACGACGAGGACGACGAGGACGAGGACGAGGGCGACGAGGACGAGGACGACGAGGACGACGAGGACGAGGACGACGAGGACGAGGACGACGAGGACGAGGACGACGAGGACGAGGACGACGAGGACGAGGACGACGAGGACGGCGAGGACGAGGACGACGAGGACGAGGACGATGAGGACGAGGACGACGAGGACGAGGACGACGAGGACGACGAGGACGAGGACGAGGACGACGAGGACGACGAGGACGAGGACGGCGAGGACGAGGACGAGGACGACGAGGACGAGGACGACGAGGACGGGGACGACGAGGACGGGGACGACGAGGACGAGGACGATGAGGACGAGAACGACAAGGACGAGGACGACGAGGACGACGAGGGCGAGGACGAGGACGACGAAGACGACGAGGACGAGGACGACGAGGACGACGAGGACGAGGACGACGAGGACGACGAGGACGAGGACGACGAGGACGACGAGGACGAGGACGAGGACGACGAGGACGAGGACGAGGACGACGAGGACGACGAGGACGAGGACGACGAGGACGACGAGGACGACGAGGACGAGGACGACGAGGACGAGGACGACGAGGACGAGGACGACGAGGACGAGGACGACGAGGACGAGGACGACGAGGACGGCGAGGACGAGGACGACGAGGACGAGGACGATGAGGACGAGGACGACGAGGACGAGGACGACGAGGACGAGGACGACGAGGACGACGAGGACGAGGACGAGGACGACGAGGACGACGAGGACGAGGACGGCGAGGACGAGGACGACGAGGACGAGGACGACGAGGACGGGGACGACGAGGACGGGGACGACGAGGACGAGGACGACGAGGACGAGGACGACGTGGACGAGGACGAGGACGACGAGGACGACGAGGACGACGAGGACGAGGACGAGGACCAGGACGACGAGGACGACGAGGACGACGAGGACGAGGACGAGGACGACGAGGACGACGAGGACGAGGACGAGGACGACGACGACGACGACGAGGACGTGGACGACGAGGACGAGGACGACGAGGACGAGGACGACGTGGACGAGGACGACGAGGACGAGGACGACGAGGACGAGGACGACGAGGACGAGGAAGACGAGGACGAGGACGACGAGGACGAGGACGACGAGGACGAGGACGACGAGGACGGCGAGGACGAGGACGACGAGGACGAGGACGATGAGGACGAGGACGACAAGGACGAGGACGACGAGGACGACGAGGACGAGGACGAGGACGACGAGGACGACGAGGACGAGGACGGCGAGGACGAGGACGACGAGGACGAGGACGACGAGGACGAGGACGACGACCACGAGGACGAGGACGAGGACGACGAGGACGACGAGGACGACGAGGACGAGGACGAGGACCAGGACGACGAGGACGACGAGGACGACGAGGACGAGGACGAGGACGACGAGGACGACGAGGACGAGGACGAGGACGACGACGACGACGACGAGGACGTGGACGACGAGGACGAGGACGACGAGGACGAGGACGAGGACGAGGAGGACGAGGACGACGAGGACGACGAGGACGACGAGGACGAGGACGACGAGGACGACGAGGACGAGGACGAGGACGACGAGGACGACGAGGACGAGGACGACGAGGACGAGGACGAGGACGACGAGGACGAGGACGACGAGGACGAGGACGACGAGGACGAGGACGACGAGGACGACGAGGACGAGGACGACGAGGACGAGGACGACGAGGACGAGGACGACGAGGACGAGGACGACGAGGACGAGGACGACGAGGACGAGGACGACGAGGACGAGGACGACGAGGACGAGGACGACGAGGACAAGGACGACGACGACGACGAGGACGAGGACGACGAGGACGACGAGGACGACGAGGACGAGGACGACGAGGACGAGGCAGACGAGGACGAGGACGACGAGGACGAGGACGACGAGGACGAGGACGACGAGGACGAGGACGACGAGGACGAGGACGACGAGGACGAGGACGACGAGGACGAGGACGACGAGGACGAGGACGACGACGACGACGACGAGGACGAGGGCGACGACCACGAGGACGAGGACGAGGACGACGAGGACGACGAGGACGACGAGGACGAGGACGAGGACGACGAGGACGACGAGGACGACGAGGACGAGGACGATGACGACGACGACGACGACGAGGACGTGGACGACGAGGACGAGGACGACGAGGACGAGGACGAGGACGAGGAGGACGAGGACGACGAGGACGACGAGGACGAGGACGACAAGGACGACGAGGACGACGAGGACGAGGACGACGAGGACGACGAGGACGATGAGGACGACGAGGACGACGAGGACGACGAGGGCGAGGACGAGGACGACGAGGACGACGAGGACGACGAGGACGAGGACGAGGGCGACGAGGACGAGGACGACGAGGACGACGAGGACGAGGACGACGAGGACGAGGACGACGAGGACGAGGACGACGAGGACGAGGACGACGAGGACGAGGACGACGAGGACGGCGAGGACGAGGACGACGAGGACGAGGACGATGAGGACGAGGACGACGAGGACGAGGACGACGAGGACGACGAGGACGAGGACGAGGACGACGAGGACGACGAGGACGAGGACGGCGAGGACGAGGACGAGGACGACGAGGACGAGGACGACGAGGACGGGGACGACGAGGACGGGGACGACGAGGACGAGGACGATGAGGACGAGAACGACAAGGACGAGGACGACGAGGACGACGAGGGCGAGGACGAGGACGACGAAGACGACGAGGACGAGGACGACGAGGACGACGAGGACGAGGACGACGAGGACGACGAGGACGAGGACGACGAGGACGACGAGGACGAGGACGAGGACGACGAGGACGAGGACGAGGACGACGAGGACGACGAGGACGAGGACGACGAGGACGACGAGGACGACGAGGACGAGGACGACGAGGACGAGGACGACGAGGACGAGGACGACGAGGACGAGGACGACGAGGACGAGGACGACGAGGACGAGGACGACGAGGACGGCGAGGACGAGGACGACGAGGACGAGGACGATGAGGACGAGGACGACGAGGACGAGGACGACGAGGACGAGGACGACGAGGACGACGAGGACGAGGACGAGGACGACGAGGACGACGAGGACGAGGACGGCGAGGACGAGGACGACGAGGACGAGGACGACGAGGACGGGGACGACGAGGACGGGGACGACGAGGACGAGGACGACGAGGACGAGGACGAGGACGACGAGGACGAGGACGACGTGGACGAGGACGAGGACGACGAGGACGACGAGGACGACGAGGACGAGGACGAGGACCAGGACGACGAGGACGACGAGGACGACGAGGACGAGGACGAGGACGACGAGGACGACGAGGACGAGGACGAGGACGACGACGACGACGACGAGGACGTGGACGACGAGGACGAGGACGACGAGGACGAGGACGACGTGGACGAGGACGACGAGGACGAGGACGACGAGGACGAGGACGACGAGGACGAGGAAGACGAGGACGAGGACGACGAGGACGAGGACGACGAGGACGGCGAGGACGAGGACGACGAGGACGAGGACGATGAGGACGAGGACGACAAGGACGAGGACGACGAGGACGACGAGGACGAGGACGAGGACGACGAGGACGACGAGGACGAGGACGGCGAGGACGAGGACGACGAGGACGAGGACGACGAGGACGAGGACGACGACCACGAGGACGAGGACGAGGACGACGAGGACGACGAGGACGACGAGGACGAGGACGAGGACCAGGACGACGAGGACGACGAGGACGACGAGGACGAGGACGAGGACGACGAGGACGACGAGGACGAGGACGAGGACGACGACGACGACGACGAGGACGTGGACGACGAGGACGAGGACGAGGACGTGGACGACGAGGACGAGGACGACGAGGACGAGGACGAGGACGAGGAGGACGAGGACGACGAGGACGACGAGGACGACGAGGACGAGGACGACGAGGACGACGAGGACGAGGACGAGGACGACGAGGACGACGAGGACGAGGACGACGAGGACGAGGACGAGGACGACGAGGACGAGGACGACGAGGACGAGGACGACGAGGACGAGGACGACGAGGACGACGAGGACGAGGACGACGAGGACGAGGACGACGAGGACGAGGACGACGAGGACGAGGACGACGAGGACGAGGACGACGAGGACGAGGACGACGAGGACGAGGACGACGAGGACGAGGACGACGAGGACAAGGACGACGACGACGACGAGGACGAGGACGACGAGGACGACGAGGACGACGAGGACGAGGACGACGAGGACGAGGCAGACGAGGACGAGGACGACGAGGACGAGGACGACGAGGACGAGGACGACGAGGACGAGGACGACGAGGACGAGGACGACGAGGACGAGGACGACGAGGACGAGGACGACGAGGACGACGAGGACGAGGACGACGAGGACGAGGACGACGAGGACGAGGACGACGAGGACGAGGACGACGAGGACGAGGACGACGAGGACGTCGTGGACGACGAGGACGAGGACGAGGACGACGAGGACGAGGACGACGAGGACGAGGACGACGAGGACGAGGACGACGAGGACGAGGACGACGAGGACGAGGACGACGAGGACGAGGACGACGAGGACGAGGACGACGAGGACAAGGACGACGGCGACGACGAGGACGAGGACGACGAGGACGACGAGGACGACGAGGACGAGGACGACGAGGACGAGGCAGACGAGGACGAGGACGACGAGGACGAGGACGACGAGGACGAGGACGACGAGGACGAGGACGACGAGGACGAGGACGACGAGGACGAGGACGACGAGGACGAGGACGACGAGGACGACGAGGACGAGGACGCGGAGGACGAGGACGACGAGGACGAGGACGACGAGGACGTCGTGGACGACGATGACGAGGACGAGGACGACGAGGACGACGAGGACGACGAGGACGACGAGGACGACGAGGACGACGAGGACGACGAGGACGAGGACGAGGACCAGGACGACGAGGACGACGAGGACGACGAGGACGAGGACGAGGACGACGAGGACGAGGACGAGGACGACGACGACGAAGACGAGGACGTGGACGACGAGGACGAGGACGACGATGACGAGGACGAGGACGAGGACGACGAGGACGAGGACGAGGACGAGGATGAGGAGGACGAGGACGACGAGGACGACGAGGACGAGGACGAGGACGACGAGGACGACGAGGACGAGGACGACGAGGACGACGAGGACGACGAGGACGACGAGGACGAGGACGACGAGGACGATTGGGACGACGAGGACGAGGACGACGAGGACGAGGACGACGAGGACGAGGACGACGAGGACGAGGACGACGAGGACGAGGACGACGAGGACGAGGACGACGAGGACGAGGACGACGAGGACGAGGACGACGAGGACGAGGACGAGGACGACGAGGACGAGGACGACGAGGACGAGGACGACGAGGACGAGGACGACGAGGACGAGGACGACGAGGACAAGGACGACGACGACGACGAGGACGAGGACGACGAGGACGACGAGGACGACGAGGACGAGGACGACGAGGACGAGGCAGACGAGGACGAGGACGACGAGGACGAGGCAGACGAGGACGAGGACGACGAGGACGACGAGGACGAGGACGAGGACGACGAGGACGAGGACGACGAGGACGAGGACGACGAGGACGAGGACGACAAGGACGACGAGGACGACGAGGACGAGGACGACGAGGACGACGAGGACGATGAGGACGACGAGGACGACGAGGACGACGAGGGCGAGGACGAGGACGACGAGGACGACGAGGACGATGAGGACGACGAGGACGACGAGGACGAGGACGAGGACGACGAGGACGACGAGGACGAGGACGACGAGGACGAGGACGACGAGGACGAGGACGAGGACGACGAGGACGAGGACGACGAGGACGAGGACGACGAGGACGAGGACGACGAGGACGACGAGGACGAGGACGACGAGGACGAGGACGACGAGGACGAGGACGACGAGGACGAGGACGACGAGGACGAGGACGACGAGGACGAGGACGACGAGGACGAGGACGACGAGGACGAGGACGACGAGGACGAGGACGACGAGGACGAGGACGACGAGGACGAGGACGACGAGGACGAGGACGACGAGGACGAGGACGACGAGGACGAGGACGACGAGGACAAGGACGACGACGACGACGAGGACGAGGACGACGAGGACGAGGACGACGAGGACGAGGACGACGAGGACGAGGACGACGAGGACGACGAGGACGAGGACGACGAGGACGAGGACGACGAGGACGAGGACGACGAGGACGAGGACGACGAGGACGAGGACGACGAGGACGTCGTGGACGACGAGGACGAGGACGAGGACGACGAGGACGAGGACGACGAGGACGAGGACGACGAGGACGAGGACGACGAGGACGAGGACGACGAGGACGAGGACGACGAGGACGAGGACGACGAGGACGAGGACGACGAGGACGAGGACGACGAGGACAAGGACGACGGCGACGACGAGGACGAGGACGACGAGGACGACGAGGACGACGAGGACGAGGACGACGAGGACGAGGCAGACGAGGACGAGGACGACGAGGACGAGGACGACGAGGACGAGGACGACGAGGACGAGGACGACGAGGACGAGGACGACGAGGACGAGGACGACGAGGACGACGAGGACGAGGACGACGAGGACGAGGACGACGAGGACGAGGACGACGAGGACGTCGTGGACGACGATGACGAGGACGAGGACGACGAGGACGACGAGGACGACGAGGACGACGAGGACGACGAGGACGACGAGGACGAGGACGAGGACCAGGACGACGAGGACGACGAGGACGACGAGGACGAGGACGAGGACGACGAGGACGAGGACGAGGACGAGGACGACGACGACGAAGACGAGGACGTGGACGACGAGGACGAGGACGACGATGACGAGGACGAGGACGAGGACGACGAGGACGAGGACGAGGACGAGGATGAGGAGGACGAGGACGACGAGGACGACGAGGACGAGGACGAGGACGACGAGGACGACGAGGACGAGGACGACGAGGACGACGAGGACGACGAGGACGACGAGGACGAGGACGACGAGGACGATTGGGACGACGAGGACGAGGACGACGAGGACGAGGACGACGAGGACGAGGACGACGAGGACGAGGACGACGAGGACGAGGACGACGAGGACGAGGACGACGAGGACGAGGACGACGAGGACGAGGACGACGAGGACGAGGACGACGAGGACGAGGACGACGAGGACGAGGACGACGAGGACGAGGACGACGAGGACGAGGACGACGAGGACGAGGACGACGAGGACGAGGACGACGAGGACAAGGACGACGACGACGACGAGGACGAGGACGACGAGGACGACGAGGACGACGAGGACGAGGACGACGAGGACGAGGCAGACGAGGACGAGGACGACGAGGACGAGGCAGACGAGGACGAGGACGACGAGGACGACGAGGACGAGGACGAGGACGACGAGGACGAGGACGACGAGGACGAGGACGACGAGGACGAGGACGACAAGGACGACGAGGACGACGAGGACGAGGACGACGAGGACGACGAGGACGATGAGGACGACGAGGACGACGAGGACGACGAGGGCGAGGACGAGGACGACGAGGACGACGAGGACGATGAGGACGACGAGGACGAGGACGACGAGGACGAGGACGACGAGGACGAGGACGACGAGGACGAGGACGACGACGACGACGACGAGGACGAGGGCGACGACCACGAGGACGAGGACGAGGACGACGAGGACGACGAGGACGACGAGGACGAGGACGAGGACGACGAGGACGACGAGGACGACGAGGACGAGGACGAGGACGACGACGACGACGACGAGGACGTGGACGACGAGGACGAGGACGACAAGGACGACGAGGACGACGAGGACGAGGACGACGAGGACGACGAGGACGATGAGGACGACGAGGACGAGGACGACGAGGACGAGGACGACGAGGACGAGGACGACGAGGACGAGGACGACGAGGACGAGGACGACGAGGACGAGGACGACGAGGACGAGGACGACGAGGACGAGGACGACGAGGACGAGGACGACGAGGACGAGGACGACGAGGACGAGGACGACGAGGACGAGGACGACGAGGACGAGGACGACGAGGACGAGGACGACGAGGACGAGGACGACGAGGACGAGGACGACGAGGACGAGGACGACGAGGACGAGGACGACGAGGACGAGGACGACGAGGACGAGGACGACGAGGACGAGGACGACGAGGACGAGGACGACGAGGACGAGGACGACGAGGACGAGGACGACGAGGACGAGGACGACGAGGACGAGGAAGACGAGGACGAGGAAGACGAGGACGAGGACGACGAGGACGAGGACGACGAGGACGAGGACGACGAGGACGAGGACGACGAGGACGAGGACGACGAGGACGAGGACGACGAGGACGAGGACGACGAGGACGAGGACGACGAGGACGAGGACGACGAGGACGAGGACGACGAGGACGAGGACGACGAGGACGAGGACGACGAGGACGAGGACGACGAGGACGAGGACGACGAGGACGAGGACGACGAGGACGAGGACGACGAGGACGAGGACGACGAGGACGAGGACGACGAGGACGAGGACGACGAGGACGAGGACGACGAGGACGAGGTCGACGAGGACGAGGACGACGACGACGACGACGAGGACGACGAGGACGACGAGGACGACGAGGACGACGAGGACGACGAGGACGAGGACGAGGACCAGGACGACGAGGACGACGAGGACGACGAGGACGAGGACGAGGACGACGAGGACGAGGACGACGACGACGAGGACGACGACGACGAGGACGACGACGACGAGGACGAGGACGACGAGGACGAGGACGTGGACGACGAGGACGAGGTCGACGAGGACGAGGACGACGAGGACGAGGACGACGACGACGACGACGAGGACGAGGACGACGAGGACGACGAGGACGACGAGGACGACGAGGACGAGGACGAGGACCAGGACGACGAGGACGACGAGGACGACGAGGACGAGGACGAGGACGACGACGACGACGACGAGGGCGAGGACGACGACGACGAGGACGAGGACGACGAGGACGACGAGGACGACGAGGACGACGAGGACGAGGACGAGGACCAGGACGACGAGGACGACGAGGACGACGAGGACGAGGACGAGGACGACGAGGACGACGAGGACGACGAGGACGAGGACGAGGACGACGAGGACGAGGACGAGGACGACGACGACGACGACGAGGACGTGGACGACGAGGACGAGGACGACGATGACGAGGACGAGGACGAGGACGACGAGGACGAGGACGACGAGGACGACGAGGACGAGGACGACGAGGACGACGAGGACGACGAGGACGAGGACGACGAGGACGAGGACGACGAGGACGAGGACGACGAGGACGAGGACGACGAGGACGAGGACGACGAGGACGAGGACGAGGACGACGAGGACGAGGACGAGGGCGACGAGGACGAGGACGACGAGGACGAGGACGACGAGGACGAGGACGACGAGGACGAGGACGACGAGGACGACGAGGACGAGGACGAGGACGACGAGGACGAGGACGACGAGGACGACGAGGACGAGGACGACGAGGACGACGAGGACGACGAGGACGAGGACGACGAGGACGAGGACGAGGGCGACGAGGACGAGGACGACGAGGACGACGAGGACGAGGACGAGGAGGACGAGGACGAGGACGACGACGAGGACGAGGACGACGAGGACGAGGACGACGAGGACGAGGACGACGAGGACGAGGACGACGAGGACTGGGACGACGAGGACGGGGACGACGAGGACGGGGACGACGAGGACGAGGACGACGAGGACGAGGACGACGACGACGAGGACGACGACGACGAGGACGACGACGACGAGGACGACGACGACGAGGACGACGACGACGAGGACGACGACGACGGGGACGGGGACGACGGGGACGGGCACGACGGGGACGGGCACGACGGGGACGAGGACGACGAGCACGATGAGGACGAGGACGACGAGGACGAGGACGACGAGGACGACGAGGACGAGGACGACGAGGACGACGAGGACGACGAGGACGAGGACGACGAGGACGAGGACGACGAGGACGATGAGGACGAGGACGAGGACGAGGACGACGAGGACGACGAGGACGAGGACGATGAGGACGAGGACGAGGACGAGGACGACGAGGACGACGAGGACGAGGACGACGAGGACGAGGACGACGTGGACGAGGACGACGACGACGAGGACGAGGACAACGAGGACGAGGACGAGGACGACGAGGACGAGGACGAGGACGAGGAGGACGAGGACGACGAGGACGACGTGGACGAGGACGAGGACGACGAGGACGGCGAGGACGAGGACGAGGACGAGGACGACGAGGACGAGGACGAGGACGAGGAGGACGAGGACGACGAGGACGACGTGGACGAGGACGAGGACGACGAGGACGAGGACGAGGACGACGAGGACGAGGACGACGAGGACGACGAGTACGAGGACGACGAGGACGACGAGGACGACGAGGACGACGAGGACGAGGACGACGATGACGAGGACGAGGACGACGAGGACGACGAGGACGACGAGTACGAGGACGACGAGGACGAGGACGACGAGGACGAGGACGACGAGGACGAGGACAACGAGGACGAGGACGACGAGGACGAGGACGACGAGGACGAGGCAGACGAGGACGAGGACGACGAGGACGAGGACGACGAGGACGAGGACGACGAGGACGAGGACGACGAGGACGAGGACGACGAGGACGAGGACGACGAGGACGAGGACGACGAGGACGAGGACGACGAGGACGAGGACGAGGACGACGAGGACGAGGACGACGAGGACGACGAGGACGAGGACGACGAGGACGAGGACGACGAGGACGAGGACGACGAGGACGAGGACGACGAGGACGAGGACGACGAGGACGAGGACGACGAGGACGTCGTGGACGACGAGGACGAGGACGAGGACGACGAGGACGACGAGGACGAGGACGCGGACGACGAGGACGACGAGGACGAGGACGACGAGGACGACGAGGACGACGAGGACGACGAGGACGACGAGGACGACGAGGACGAGGACGACGGGGACGACGAGGACGACGAGGACGAGGACGACGAGGACGAGGACGACGAGGACGAGGACGACGAGGACGAGGACGACGAGGACGAGGACGACGAGGACGAGGACGACGAGGACGACGAGGACGAGGACGACGAGGACGAGGACGACGAGGACGAGGACGACGAGGACGAGGACGACGAGGACGAGGACGACGAGGACGAGGACGAGGACCAGGACGACGAGGACGACGAGGACGACGAGGACGAGGACGAGGACGACGAGGACGAGGACGACGACGACGAGGACGACGACGACGAGGACGACGACGACGAGGACGAGGACGACGAGGACGAGGACGTGGACGACGAGGACGAGGTCGACGAGGACGAGGACGACGAGGACGAGGACGACGACGACGACGACGAGGACGAGGACGACGAGGACGACGAGGACGACGAGGACGACGAGGACGAGGACGAGGACCAGGACGACGAGGACGACGAGGACGACGAGGACGAGGACGAGGACGACGACGACGACGACGAGGGCGAGGACGACGACGACGAGGACGAGGACGACGAGGACGACGAGGACGACGAGGACGACGAGGACGAGGACGAGGACCAGGACGACGAGGACGACGAGGACGACGAGGACGAGGACGAGGACGACGAGGACGACGAGGACGACGAGGACGAGGACGAGGACGACGAGGACGAGGACGAGGACGACGACGACGACGACGAGGACGTGGACGACGAGGACGAGGACGACGATGACGAGGACGAGGACGAGGACGACGATGACGAGGACGACGAGGACGACGAGGACGAGGACGACGAGGACGACGAGGACGACGAGGACGAGGACGACGAGGACGAGGACGACGAGGACGAGGACGACGAGGACGAGGACGACGAGGACGAGGACGACGAGGACGAGGACGACGAGGACGAGGACGAGGACGACGAGGACGAGGACGAGGGCGACGAGGACGAGGACGACGAGGACGAGGACGACGAGGACGAGGACGACGAGGACGAGGACGACGAGGACGACGAGGACGAGGACGAGGACGACGAGGACGAGGACGACGAGGACGACGAGGACGAGGACGACGAGGACGACGAGGACGACGAGGACGAGGACGACGAGGACGAGGACGAGGGCGACGAGGACGAGGACGACGAGGACGACGAGGACGAGGACGAGGAGGACGAGGACGAGGACGACGACGAGGACGAGGACGACGAGGACGAGGACGACGAGGACGAGGACGACGAGGACGAGGACGACGAGGACGGGGACGACGAGGACGGGGACGACGAGGACGGGGACGACGAGGACGAGGACGACGAGGACGAGGACGACGACGACGAGGACGACGACGACGAGGACGACGACGACGAGGACGACGACGACGAGGACGACGACGACGAGGACGACGACGACGGGGACGGGGACGACGGGGACGGGCACGACGGGGACGGGCACGACGGGGACGAGGACGACGAGCACGATGAGGACGAGGACGACGAGGACGAGGACGACGAGGACGACGAGGACGAGGACGACGAGGACGACGAGGACGACGAGGACGAGGACGACGAGGACGAGGACGACGAGGACGATGAGGACGAGGACGAGGACGAGGACGACGAGGACGACGAGGACGAGGACGATGAGGACGAGGACGAGGACGAGGACGACGAGGGCGACGAGGACGACGAGGACGAGGACGACGAGGACGAGGACGACGTGGACGAGGACGACGACGACGAGGACGAGGACAACGAGGACGAGGACGAGGACGACGAGGACGAGGACGAGGACGAGGAGGACGAGGACGACGAGGACGACGTGGACGAGGACGAGGACGACGAGGACGGCGAGGACGAGGACGAGGACGAGGACGACGAGGACGAGGACGAGGACGAGGAGGACGAGGACGACGAGGACGACGTGGACGAGGACGAGGACGACGAGGACGAGGACGAGGACGACGAGGACGAGGACGACGAGGACGACGAGTACGAGGACGACGAGGACGACGAGGACGACGAGGACGACGAGGACGACGAGGACGACGAGGACGACGAGTACGAGGACGACGAGGACGAGGACGACGAGGACGAGGACGACGAGGACGAGGACAACGAGGACGAGGACGACGAGGACGAGGACGACGAGGACGAGGCAGACGAGGACGAGGACGACGAGGACGAGGACGACGAGGACGAGGACGACGAGGACGAGGACGACGAGGACGAGGACGAGGACGACGAGGACGAGGACGACGAGGACGACGAGGACGAGGACGACGAGGACGAGGACGACGAGGACGAGGACGACGAGGACGAGGACGACGAGGACGAGGACGACGAGGACGAGGACGACGAGGACGTCGTGGACGACGAGGACGAGGACGAGGACGACGAGGACGACGAGGACGAGGACGCGGACGACGAGGACGACGAGGACGACGAGGACGAGGACGACGAGGACGACGAGGACGACGAGGACGACGAGGACGACGAGGACGAGGACGACGAGGACGAGGACGACGAGGACGAGGACGACGAGGACGAGGACGACGAGGACGAGGACGACGAGGTCGAGGACGACGAGGTCGAGGACGACGAGGACGAGGACGACGAGGACGAGGACGACGAGGACGAGGACGACGAGGACGAGGACGACGAGGACGAGGACGACGAGGACGAGGCAGACGAGGACGAGGACGACGAGGACGAGGACGACGATGACGAGGACGACGAGGACGAGGACGACGAGGACGAGGACGACGAGGACGAGGACGACGAGGACGAGGACGACGAGGACGAGGACGACGAGGACGAGGACGACGAGGACGAGGACGACGAGGACGAGGACGACGAGGACGAGGACGACGAGGACGAGGACGACGAGGACGAGAACGAGGACGACGAGGACGAGGACGACGAGGACGACGAGGACGAGGACGACGAGGACGACGAGGACGACGAGGACGACGAGGACGACGAGGACGAGGACGACGGGGACGACGAGGACGACGAGGACGAGGACGACGAGGACGAGGACGACGAGGACGAGGACGACGGGGACGACGAGGACGACGAGGACGAGGACGACGAGGACGAGGACGACGAGGACGAGGACGACGGGGACGACGAGGACGACGAGGACGAGGACGACGAGGACGAGGACGACGAGGACGAGGACGACGAGGACGAGGACGACGAGGACGAGGACGACGAGGACGAGGACGACGAGGACGAGGACGACGAGGTCGAGGACGACGAGGACGAGGACGACGAGGACGAGGACGACGAGGACGACGAGGACGACGAGGACGAGGACGACGAGGACGACGAGGACGACGAGGACGAGGACGACGAGGACGAGGACGAGGGCGACGAGGACGAGGACGACGAGGACGAGGACGACGAGGACGAGGACGACGAGGACGAGGACGACGAGGACGAGGACAAGGACGAGGACGAGGACGACGAGGACGAGGACGACGAGGACGAGGACGACGAGGACGAGGACGACGAGGACGAGGACGAGGACGACGAGGACGAGGACGAGGACGACGAGGACGAGGACGACGAGGACGAGGACGACGAGGACGAGGACGACGAGGACGAGGACGACGAGGATGAGGACGAGGACGACGAGAACGACGAGGACGACGAGGACGAGGACGACGAGTACGACGAGGACGAGGACGAGGACGTCGAGGACGACGAGGACGAGGACGACGAGGAAGAGGACGAGGACGACGAGGACGAGGACGAGGAGGACGAGGACGAGGACGACGAGGACGACGAGGACGAGGACGACGAGGACGACGAGGACGAGGACGACGAGGACGAGGACGACGAGGACGAGGACGACGAGGACGAGGACGACGAGGACGAGGACGACGGGGACGAGGACGACGGGGACGAGGACGACGGGGACGAGGACGACGGGGACGAGGACGACGGGGACGAGGACGACGGGGACGAGGACGACGGGGACGAGGACGACGGGGACGAGGACGACGAGGACGAGGACGACGAGGACGAGGACGACGAGGACGAGGACGACGAGGACGAGGACGACGAGGACGAGGACGACGAGGACGAGGACGACGAGGACGAGGACGACGAGGACGAGGACGACGAGGACGAGGACGACGAGGACGAGGACGACGAGGACGAGGACGACGAGGACGAGGACGACGAGGACGAGGACGACGAGGACGAGGACGACGAGGTCGAGGACGACGAGGACGAGGACGACGAGGACGACGAGGACGACGAGGACGACGAGGACGACGAGGACGAGGACGACGAGGACGAGGGCGACGAGGACGACGAGGACGAGGACGACGAGGACGACGAGGACGACGAGGACGAGGACGACGAGGACGACGAGGACGACGAGGACGACGAGGACGACGAGGACGACGAGGACGAGGACAACGAGGACGAGGACGACGAGGACGAGGACGAGGACGACGAGGACGAGGACGACGAGGACGACGAGTACGAGGACGACGAGGACGACGAGTACGAGGACGACGAGGACGACGAGGACGAGGACGAGGAAGACGAGGACGACGAGGACGAGGACGACGAGGACGACGAGGACGAGGACGACGAGGACGACGAGGACGAGGACGAGGACGACGAGGACGAGGACGACGAGGACGAGGACGACGAGGACGAGGACGACGAGGACGAGGACGACGAGGACGAGGACGACGAGGACGACGAGGACGAGGACGACGAGGACGACGAGGACGACGAGGACGAGGACGACGAGGACGAGGGCGACGAGGACGACGAGGATCGAGGACGACGAGGACGACGAGGACGACGAGGACGACGAGGACGACGAGGACGACGAGGACGACGAGGACGAGGACAACGAGGACGAGGACGACGAGGACGAGGACGAGGACGACGAGGACGAGGACGACGAGGAAGACGAGTACGAGGACGACGAGGACGACGAGTACGAGGACGACGAGGACGACGAGGACGAGGACGAGGAAGACGAGGACGACGAGGACGAGGACGACGAGGACGAGGACGACGAGGACGACGAAGACGAGGACGACGAGGACGACGAGGACGAGGACGAGGACGACGAGGACGACGAGGACGAGGACGAGGACGACGAGGACGACGAGGACGAGGACGACGAGGACGACGAGTACGAGGATGACGAGGACGACGAGGACGACGAGGACGACGAGGACGAGGACGACGATGACGAGGACGAGGACGACGAGGACGACGAGGACGACGAGGACGACGAGGACGAGGACGACGAGGACGAGGACGACGAGGACGAGGACGACGAGGACGAGGACGACGAGGACGAGGACGACGAGGACGAGGACGACGAGGACGAGGACGACGAGGACGAGGACGACGAGGACGAGGACGACGAGGACGAGGACGACGAGGACGAGGACGACGAGGACGAGGACGACGAGGACGAGGACGACGAGGACGAGGACGACGAGGACGAGGACGACGAGGACGAGGACGACGAGGACGAGGACGACGAGGACGAGGACGACGAGGACGAGGACGAGGACGACGAGGACGACGAGGACGAGGACGACGAGGACGACGAGGACGAGGACGACGAGGACGACGAGGACGAGGACGACGAGGACGACGAGGACGACGAGGACGAGGACGACGAGGACGACGAGGACGACGAGGACGAGGACGACGAGGACGACGAGGACGACGAGGACGACGAGGACGACGAGGACGACGAGGACGACGAGGACGACGAGGACGAGGACGACGAGGACGAGGGCGACGAGGACGACGAGGACGAGGACGACGAGGACGACGAGGACGAGGACGACGAGGACGACGAGGACGACGAGGACGACGAGGACGACGAGGACGACGAGGACGAGGACAACGAGGACGAGGACGACGAGGACGAGGACGAGGACGACGAGGACGAGGACGACGAGGACGACGAGTACGAGGACGACGAGGACGACGAGTACGAGGACGACGAGGACGACGAGGACGAGGACGAGGAAGACGAGGACGACGAGGACGAGGACGACGAGGACGACGAGGACGAGGACGACGAGGACGACGAGGACGAGGACGACGAGGACGAGGACGACGAGGACGAGGACGACGAGGACGAGGACGACGAGGACGAGGACGACGAGGACGAGGACGACGAGGACGACGAGGACGAGGACGACGAGGACGACGAGGACGACGAGGACGAGGACGACGAGGACGAGGGCGACGAGGACGACGAGGACGACGAGGACGACGAGGACGAGGACGACGAGGACGACGAGGACGACGAGGACGACGAGGACGACGAGGACGAGGACAACGAGGACGAGGACGACGAGGACGAGGACGAGGACGACGAGGACGAGGACGACGAGGAAGACGAGTACGAGGACGACGAGGACGACGAGTACGAGGACGACGAGGACGACGAGGACGAGGACGAGGAAGACGAGGACGACGAGGACGAGGACGACGAGGACGAGGACGACGAGGACGACGAAGACGAGGACGACGAGGACGACGAGGACGAGGACGAGGACGACGAGGACGACGAGGACGAGGACGAGGACGACGAGGACGACGAGGACGAGGACGACGAGGACGACGAGTACGAGGATGACGAGGACGACGAGGACGACGAGGACGACGAGGACGAGGACGACGATGACGAGGACGAGGACGACGAGGACGACGAGGACGACGAGGACGAGGACGACGAGGACGAGGACGACGAGGACGAGGACGACGAGGACGAGGACGACGAGGACGAGGACGACGAGGACGAGGACGACGAGGACGAGGACGACGAGGACGAGGACGACGAGGACGAGGACGACGAGGACGAGGACGACGAGGACGAGGACGACGAGGACGAGGACGACGAGGACGAGGACGACGAGGACGAGGACGACGAGGACGAGGACGACGAGGACGAGGACGACGAGGACGAGGACGACGAGGACGAGGACGACGAGGACGAGGACGAGGACGACGAGGACGACGAGGACGAGGACGACGAGGACGACGAGGACGAGGACGACGAGGACGACGAGGACGAGGACGACGAGGACGACGAGGACGACGAGGACGAGGCCGACGAGGACGACGAGGACGAGGATGACGAGAACGAGGACGACGAGGACGAGGACGACGACGACGAGGACGAGGACGACGAGGACGACGAGGACGAGGACGACGAGGACGAGGACGACGAGGACGACGAGGACGAGGACGACGAGGACGAGGACGACGAGGACGAGGACGGCGAGGACGAGGACGACGAGGACGAGGACGACGAGGACGGGGACGACGAGGACGGGGACGACGAGGACGGGGACGACGAGGACGAGGACGACGAGGACGAGGACGACGAGGACGAGGAAGACGAGGACGAGGAGGACGAGGACGAGGAGGACGAGGACGAGGACGACGAGGACGAGGACGACGAGGACGAGGACGACGAGGACGAGGACGACGAGGACGAGGACGACGAGGACGAGGACGACGAGGACGAGGACGACGAGGACGAGGACGACGAGGACGAGGACGACGAGGACGAGGACGACGAGGACGAGGACGACGAGGACGAGGACGACGAGGACGAGGACGACGAGGACGAGGACGACGACGACGACGACGAGGACGAGGGCGACGACCACGAGGACGAGGACGAGGACGACGAGGACGACGAGGACGACGAGGACGAGGACGACGAGGACGAGGACGACGAGGACGAGGACGACGAGGACGAGGACGACGAGGACGAGGACGACGAGGACGAGGACGACGAGGACGAGGACGACGAGGACGAGGACGACGAGGACGAGGACGACGAGGACGAGGACGACGACGACGACGACGAGGACGAGGGCGACGACCACGAGGACGAGGACGAGGACGACGAGGACGACGAGGACGACGAGGACGAGGACGAGGACGACGAGGACGACGAGGACGACGAGGACGAGGACGAGGACGACGACGACGACGACGAGGACGTGGACGACGAGGACGAGAACGACGAGGGCGAGGACGAGGACGAGGAGGACGAGGACGACGAGGACGACGAGGACGAGGACGACAAGGACGACGAGGACGACGAGGACGAGGACGACGAGGACGACGAGGACGAGGACGACGAGGACGACGAGGACGATGAGGACGACGAGGACGACGAGGACGACGAGGGCGAGGACGAGGACGACGAGGACGACGAGGACGAGGACGACGAGGACGAGGACGACGAGGACGAGGACGACGAGGACGAGGACGACGAGGACGAGGACGACGAGGACGAGGACGACGAGGACGGCGAGGACGAGGACGACGAGGACGAGGACGATGAGGACGAGGACGACGAGGACGAGGACGACGAGGACGACGAGGACGAGGACGAGGACGACGAGGACGACGAGGACGAGGACGGCGAGGACGAGGACGACGAGGACGAGGACGGCGAGGACGAGGACGACGAGGACGAGGACGACGAGGACGAGGACGACGAGGACGGGGACGACGAGAACGGGGACGACGAGGACGAGGACGATGAGGACGAGAACGACAAGGACGAGGACGACGAGGACGACGAGGGCGAGGACGAGGACGACGAAGACGACGAGGACGAGGACGACGAGGACGACGAGGACGAGGACGACGAGGACGACGAGGACGAGGACGACGAGGACGACGAGGACGAGGACGAGGACGACGAGGACGAGGACGAGGACGACGAGGACGACGAGGACGAGGACGACGAGGACGACGAGGACGACGAGGACGAGGACGACGAGGACGAGGACGACGAGGACGAGGACGACGAGGACGAGGACGACGAGGACGAGGACGACGAGGACGAGGACGACGAGGACGGCGAGGACGAGGACGACGAGGACGAGGACGATGAGGACGAGGACGACGAGGACGAGGACGACGAGGACGAGGACGACGAGGACGACGAGGACGAGGACGAGGACGACGAGGACGACGAGGACGAGGACGGCGAGGACGAGGACGACGAGGACGAGGACGACGAGGACGGGGACGACGAGGACGGGGACGACGAGGACGAGGACGACGAGGACGAGGACGACGTGGACGAGGACGACGAGGACGGGGACGACGAGGACGGGGACGACGAGGACGAGGACGACGAGGACGAGGACGACGTGGACGAGGACGACGAGGACGAGGACGACGAGGACGAGGACGACGAGGACGAGGACGACGAGGACGAGGACGACGTGGACGAGGACGACGAGGACGAGGACGACGAGGACGAGGACGACGAGGACGAGGAAGACGAGGACGAGGACGACGAGGACGAGGACGACGAGGACGGCGAGGACGAGGACGACGAGGACGAGGACGATGAGGACGAGGACGACAAGGACGAGGACGACGAGGACGGCGAGGACGAGGACGAGGACGACGAGGACGACGAGGACGAGGACGGCGAGGACGAGGACGACGAGGACGAGGACGGCGAGGACGAGGACGAGGACGAGGACGACGACCACGAGGACGAGGACGAGGACGACGAGGACGACGAGGACGACGAGGACGAGGACGAGGACCAGGACGACGAGGACGACGAGGACGACGAGGACGAGGACGAGGACGACGAGGACGACGAGGACGAGGACGAGGACGACGACGACGACGACGACGACGAGGACGTGGACGACGAGGACGAGGACGACGAGGACGAGGACGAGGACGACGAGGACGAGGACGACGAGGACGACGAGGACGAGGACGAGGACGACGAGGACGACGAGGACGAGGACGACGAGGATGACGAGGACGAGGACGACGAGGACGAGGACGAGGACGACGAGGACGAGGACGACGAGGACGAGGACGACGAGGACGAGGACGACGAGGACGAGGACGACGAGGACGAGGACGACGAGGACGACGAGGACGAGGACGACGAGGACGAGGACGACGAGGACGAGGACGACGAGGACGAGGACGACGAGGACGAGGACGACGAGGACGAGGACGACGAGGACGAGGACGACGAGGACAAGGACGACGACGACGACGAGGACGAGGACGACGAGGACGACGAGGACGACGAGGACGAGGACGACGAGGACGAGGCAGACGAGGACGAGGACGACGAGGACGAGGACGACGAGGACGAGGACGACGAGGACGAGGACGACGAGGACGAGGACGACGAGGACGACGAGGACGAGGACGACGAGGACGAGGACGACGAGGACGAGGACGACGAGGACGAGGACGACGAGGACGAGGACGACGAGGACGAGGACGACGAGGACGTCGTGGACGACGAGGACGAGGACGAGGACGACGAGGACGAGGACGACGAGGACGAGGACGACGAGGACGAGGACGACGAGGACGAGGACGACGAGGACGAGGACGACGAGGACGAGGACGACGAGGACGAGGACGACGAGGACGAGGACGACGAGGACAAGGACGACGACGACGACGAGGACGAGGACGACGAGGACGACGAGGACGACGAGGACGAGGACGACGAGGACGAGGCAGACGAGGACGAGGACGACGAGGACGAGGACGACGAGGACGAGGACGACGAGGACGAGGACGACGAGGACGAGGACGACGAGGTCGAGGACGACGAGGACGAGGACGACGAGGACGACGAGGACGAGGACGACGAGGACGAGGACGTCGAGGACGAGGACGACGAGGACGTCGTGGACGACGATGACGAGGACGAGGACGACGAGGACGACGAGGACGACGAGGACGACGAGGACGACGAGGACGACGAGGACGAGGACGAGGACCAGGACGACGAGGACGACGAGGACGACGAGGACGAGGACGAGGACGACGAGGACGAGGACGAGGACGACGACGACGAAGACGAGGACGTGGACGACGAGGACGAGGACGACGATGACGAGGACGAGGACGAGGACGACGAGGACGAGGACGAGGACGAGGATGAGGAGGACGAGGACGACGAGGACGACGAGGACGAGGACGAGGACGACGAGGACGACGAGGACGAGGACGACGAGGACGACGAGGACGACGAGGACGACGAGGACGAGGACGACGAGGACGATTGGGACGACGAGGACGAGGACGACGAGGACGAGGACGACGAGGACGAGGACGACGAGGACGAGGACGACGAGGACGAGGACGACGAGGACGAGGACGACGAGGACGAGGACGACGAGGACGAGGACGACGAGGACGAGGACGACGAGGACGAGGACGACGAGGACGAGGACGACGAGGACGAGGACGACGAGGACGAGGACGACGAGGACGAGGACGACGAGGACGAGGACGACGAGGACGAGGACGACGAGGACGAGGACGACGAGGACGAGGACGACGAGGACGAGGACGACGAGGACGAGGACGACGAGGACGAGGACGACGAGGACGAGGACGACGAGGACAAGGACGACGACGACGACGAGGACGAGGACGACGAGGACGACGAGGACGACGAGGACGAGGACGACGAGGACGACGAGGACGAGGACGAGGACGAGGACGACGAGGACGAGGACGACGAGGACGAGGACGACGAGGACGAGGACGACAAGGACGACGAGGACGACGAGGACGAGGACGACGAGGACGACGAGGACGATGAGGACGACGAGGACGACGAGGACGACGAGGGCGAGGACGAGGACGACGAGGACGACGAGGACGATGAGGACGACGAGGACGAGGACGACGAGGACGAGGACGACGAGGACGAGGACGACGAGGACGAGGACGACGAGGACGAGGACGACGACGACGACGACGAGGACGAGGGCGACGACCACGAGGACGAGGACGAGGACGACGAGGACGACGAGGACGACGAGGACGAGGACGAGGACGACGAGGACGACGAGGACGAGGACGAGGACGACGACGACGACGACGAGGACGTGGACGACGAGGACGAGGACGACGAGGACGAGGACGAGGACGAGGAGGACGAGGACGACGAGGACGGCGAGGACGAGGACGACAAGGACGACGAGGACGACGAGGACGAGGACGACGAGGACGACGAGGACGATGAGGACGACGAGGACGAGGACGACGAGGACGAGGACGACGAGGACGAGGACGACGAGGACGAGGACGACGAGGACGAGGACGACGAGGACGAGGACGACGAGGACGACGTGGACGAGGACGACGAGGACGACGAGGACGACGAGGACGAGGACGACGAGGACGAGGACGACGAGGACGAGGACGACGAGGACGAGGACGACGAGGACGAGGACGACGAGGACGAGGACGACGAGGACGAGGACGACGAGGACGGCGAGGACGAGGACGACGAGGACGAGGACGATGAGGACGAGGACGACGAGGACGAGGACGACGAGGACGAGGACGACGAGGACGAGGACGACGAGGACGACGAGGACGAGGACGGCGAGGACGAGGACGACGAGGACGAGGACGACGAGGACGAGGACGACGAGGACGAGGACGACGAGGACGAGGACGACGAGGACGAGGACGACGAGGACGAGGACGACGAGGACGAGGACGACGAGGACGAGGACGACGAGGACGAGGACGACGAGGACGAGGACGACGAGGACGAGGACGAGGACGACGAGGACGAGGACGACGACGACGAGGACGACGAGGACGACGAGGACGACGAGGACGACGAGGACGACGAGGACGAGGACGAGGACGACGACGACGACGACGAGGACGTGGACGACGAGGACGAGGACGACGAGGACGACGAGGACGACGAGGACGACGAGGACGAGGACGACGAGGACGACGAGGACGATGAGGACGACGAGGACGACGAGGACGACGAGGGCGAGGACGAGGACGACGAGGACGACGAGGACGAGGACGAGGACGACGAGGACGAGGACGACGAGGACGGCGAGGACGAGGACGACGAGGACGAGGACGATGAGGACGAGGACGACGAGGACGAGGACGACGAGGACGACGAGGACGACGAGGACGAGGACGGCGAGGACGAGGACGACGAGGACGAGGACGACGAGGACGGGGACGACGAGGACGGGGACGACGAGGACGAGGACGGGGACGACGAGGACGAGGACGATAAGGACGAGGACGACAAGGACGAGGACGACGAGGACGACGAGGGCGAGGACGAGGACGACGAGGACGACGAGGACGAGGACGACGAGGACGACGAGGACGAGGACGACGAGGACGACGAGGACGAGGACGAGGACGACGAGGACGAGGACGAGGACGACGAGGGCGACGAGGACGAGGACGACGAGGACGACGAGGACGACGAGGACGAGGACGACGAGGACGAGGACGAGGGCGACGAGGACGAGGACGACGAGGACGACGAGGACGAGGACGACGAGGACGAGGACGACGAGGACGACGAGGACGAGGACGACGAGGACGAGGACGACGAGGACGACGAGGACGAGGACGAGGGCGACGAGGACGAGGACGACGAGGACGGGGACGACGAGGACGGGGACGACGAGGACGAGGACGACGAGGACGAGGACGACGAGGACGAGGACGACGAGGACGAGGACGACGAGGACGAGGACGACGAGGACGAGGAAGACGAGGACGAGGACGACGAGGACGAGGACGACGAGGATGAGGACGACGAGGACGAGGACGACGAGGACGGCTAGGACGAGGACGACGAGGACGAGGACGATGAGGACGAGGACGACAAGGACGGGGACGACGAGGACGACGAGGACGAGGACGAGGACGACGAGGACGACGAGGACGAGGACGGCGAGGACGAGGACGACGAGGACGAGGACGACGAGGACGAGGACGAGGACGACGAGGACGACGAGGACGACGAGGACGACGAGGACGACGAGGACGAGGACGAGGACCAGGACGACGAGGACGACGAGGACGAGGACGATGAGGACGAGGACGACGAGGACGAGGACGACGAGGACGACGAGGACGAGGACGAGGACGACGAGGACGACGAGGACGAGGACGGCGAGGACGAGGACGACGAGGACGAGGACGACGAGGACGGGGACGACGAGGACGGGGACGACGAGGACGAGGACGGGGACGACGAGGACGAGGACGATAAGGACGAGGACGACAAGGACGAGGACGACGAGGACGACGAGGGCGAGGACGAGGACGACGAGGACGACGAGGACGAGGACGACGAGGACGACGAGGACGAGGACGACGAGGACGACGAGGACGAGGACGAGGACGACGAGGACGAGGACGAGGACGACGAGGACGACGAGGACGAGGACGACGAGGACGACGAGGACGACGAGGACGAGGACGAGGGCGACGAGGACGAGGACGACGAGGACGACGAGGACGAGGACGACGAGGACGAGGACGACGAGGACGAGGACGACGAGGACGAGGACGACGAGGACGAGGACGACGAGGACGAGGACGAGGACGACGAGGACGGCGAGGAAGAGGACGACGAGGACGAGGACGATGAGGACGAGGACGACGAGGACGAGGACGACGAGGACGAGGACGACGAGGACGACGAGGACGAGGACGAGGACGACGAGGACGACGAGGACGAGGACGGCGAGGACGAGGACGACGAGGACGAGGACGACGAGGACGGGGACGACGAGGACGGGGACGACGAGGACGAGGACGACGAGGACGAGGACGACGAGGACGAGGACGACGAGGACGAGGACGACGAGGACGAGGACGACGAGGACGAGGAAGACGAGGACGAGGACGACGAGGACGAGGACGACGAGGATGAGGACGACGAGGACGAGGACGACGAGGACGGCTAGGACGAGGACGACGAGGACGAGGACGATGAGGACGAGGACGACAAGGACGAGGACGACGAGGACGACGAGGACGAGGACGAGGACGACGAGGACGACGAGGACGAGGACGGCGAGGACGAGGACGACGAGGACGAGGACGACGAGGACGAGGACGAGGACGACGAGGACGACGAGGACGACGAGGACGACGAGGACGACGAGGACGAGGACGAGGACCAGGACGACGAGGACGACGAGGACGACGAGGACGACGAGGACGACGAGGACGACGAGGACGAGGACGAGGACGACGAGGACGACGAGGACGAGGACGAGGACGACGACGACGACGACGACGACGAGGACGTGGACGACGAGGACGAGGACGACGAGGACGAGGACGAGGACGAGGAGGACGAGGACGACGAGGACGACGAGGACGACGAGGACGAGGACGACGAGGACGACGAGGACGAGTACGACGAGGACGACGAGGACGACGAGGACGAGGACGACGAGGACGACGAGGACGAGGACGACGAGGACGACGAGGACGACGAGGACGAGGACGAGGACGACTAGGACGACGAGGACGAGGACGACGAGGACGACGAGGACGACGAGGACGAGGACGACGAGGACGACGAGGACGAGGACGAGGACGACGAGGACGAGGACGAGGACGACGAGGACGACGAGGACGAGGACGACGAGGATGACGAGGACGAGGACGACGAGGACGAGGACGAGGACGACGAGGACGAGGACGACGAGGACGACGAGGACGAGGACGACGAGGACGAGGACGACGAGGACGAGGACGACGAGGACGAGGACGACGAGGACGAGGACGACGAGGACGAGGACGACGAGGACGAGGACGACGAGGACGAGGACGACGAGGACAAGGACGACGACGACGACGAGGACGAGGACGACGAGGACGACGAGGACGACGAGGACGACGAGGACGACGAGGACGAGGACGACGAGGACGAGGCAGACGAGGACGAGGACGACGAGGACGAGGACGACGAGGACGAGGACGACGAGGACGAGGACGACGAGGACGAGGACCACGAGGACGAGGACGACGAGGACGACGAGGACGAGGACGACGAGGACGAGGACGACGAGGACGAGGACGACGAGGACGAGGACGACGAGGACGAGGACGACGAGGACGACGAGGACGAGGACGACGAGGACGAGGACGACGAGGACGAGGACGACGAGGACGAGGACGACGAGGACGAGGACGACGAGGACGTCGTGGACGACGAGGACGAGGACGAGGACGACGAGGACGAGGACGAGGACGACGAGGACGAGGACGACGAGGACGAGGACGACGATGACGAGGACGAGGACGACGAGGACGACGATTACGACGAGGACGACAAGGACGAGGACGAGGACCAGGACGACGAGGACGACAAGGACGACGAGGACGAGGACGAGGACGACGAGGACGAGGACGAGGACGACGAGGACGAGGACGAGGACGACGACGACGAAGACGAGGACGTGGACGACGAGGACGAGGACGACGATGACGAGGACGAGGACGACGAGGACGAGGACGACGAGGACGAGGACGACGAGGACGACGAGGACGAGGACGACGAGGACGACGAGGACGAGGACGACGAGGACGACGAGGACGACGAGGACGAGGACGACGAGGACGACGAGGACGAGGACGACGAGGACGACGAGGACGACGAGGACGAGGACGAGGACGACTAGGACGACGAGGACGAGGACGACGAGGACGACGAGGACGACGAGGACGAGGACGACGAGGACGACGAGGACGAGGACGAGGACGACTAGGACGACGAGGACGAGGACGACGAGGACGACGAGGACGACGAGGACGAGGACGACGAGGACGACGAGGACGAGGACGAGGACGACGAGGACGAGGACGAGGACGACGAGGACGACGAGGACGAGGACGACGAGGATGACGAGGACGAGGACGACGAGGACGAGGACGAGGACGACGAGGACGAGGACGACGAGGACGACGAGGACGAGGACGACGAGGACGAGGACGACGAGGACGACGAGGACGAGGACGACGAGGACGACGAGGACGACGAGGACGAGGACGACGAGGACGACGAGGACGAGGACGACGAGGACGACGAGGACGACGAGGACGACGAGGACGACGAGGACGAGGACGAGGACGACGACGACGACGAGGAGGACGTGGACGACGAGGACGAGGACGACGAGGACGAGGACGACGAGGACGAGGACGACGAGGACGAGGACGACGAGGACGAGGACGACGAGGACGAGGACGACGAGGACGAGGACGACGAGGTCGAGGACGACGAGGACGAGGACGACGAGGACGAGGACGACGAGGACGAGGACGACGAGGACGAGGACGACGAGGACGAGGACGACGAGGACGAGGACGACGAGGACGAGGACGACGAGGACGAGGACGACGAGGACGAGGACGACGAGGACGAGGACGACGAGGACGAGGACGACGAGGACGACGAGGACGAGGACGACGAGGACGAGGACGACGAGGACGAGGACGACGAGGACGAGGACGACGAGGACGAGGACGACGAGGACGTCGTGGACGACGAGGACGAGGACGAGGACGACGAGGACGAGGACGACGAGGACGACGAGGACGAGGACGACGAGGACGAGGACGACGAGGACGAGGACGACGAGGACGAGGACGACGAGGACGAGGACGACGAGGACGAGGGCGACGAGGACGAGGACGAGGGCGACGAGGACGAGGACGACGAGGACGAGGACGAGGACGACGAGGACGAGGACGACGAGGACGACGAGGACGAGGACGACGAGGACGAGGACGACGAGGACGAGGACGACGAGGACGAGGACGACGAGGACGAGGACGACGAGGACGAGGACGACGAGGACGAGGACGACGAGGACGTCGTGGACGACGAGGACGAGGACGAGGACGACGAGGACGACGAGGACGAGGACGCGGACGACGAGGACGACGAGGACGAGGACGACGAGGACGACGAGGACGACGAGGACGACGAGGACGACGAGGACGACGAGGACGACGAGGACGACGAGGACGAGGACGACGAGGACGACGAGGACGAGGACGACGAGGACGAGGACGACGAGGACGAGGACGACGAGGACGAGGACGACGAGGACGAGGACGACGAGGACGAGGACGACGAGGACGAGGACGACGAGGACGAGGACGACGAGGACGAGGACGACGAGGACGAGGACGACGAGGACGAGGACGAGGACGACGAGGACGAGGACGACGACGACGAGGACGAGGACGACGAGGACGACGAGGACGACGAGGACGACGAGGACGAGGACGAGGACGACGAGGACGAGGACGAGGACGACGACGACGACGACGAGGACGTGGACGACGAGGACGAGGACGACGAGGACGAGGACGACGAGGACGACGAGGACGAGGACGACGAGGACGACGAGGACGACGAGGACGAGGACGACGAGGACGACGAGGACGATGAGGACGACGAGGACGACGAGGACGACGAGGGCGAGGACGAGGACGACGAGGACGACGAGGACGAGGACGACGAGCACGACGAGGACGAGGACGACGAGGACGACGAGGACGACGAGGACGACGAGGACGACGAGGACGAGGACGAGGACGACGAGGACGACGAGGACGACGAGGACGACGAGGACGAGGACGACGAGGACGAGGACGAGGGCGACGAGGACGAGGACGACGAGGACGAGGACGACGAGGACGAGGACGACGAGGACGAGGACGACGAGGACGAGGACGACGAGGACGAGGACGACGAGGACGAGGACGACGAGGACGAGGACGACGAGGACGAGCACGACGAGGACGAGGACGACGAGGACGAGGACGA
Source organism: Andrena hattorfiana (assembly GCA_944738655.2). Classification (NCBI taxonomy): domain Eukaryota; kingdom Metazoa; phylum Arthropoda; class Insecta; order Hymenoptera; family Andrenidae; genus Andrena; species Andrena hattorfiana. Next base: position 20,210,558 of record OX122893.2, on the reverse strand, counting down.
CGAGGACGAGGACGACGAGGACGACGAGGACGAGGACGAGGACGTCGAGGACGACGAGGACGAGGACGACGAGGAAGAGGACGAGGACGACGAGGACGAGGACGAGGAGGACGAGGACGAGGACGACGAGGACGACGAGGACGAGGACGACGAGGACGAGGACGACGAGGACGAGGACGACGAGGACGAGGACGACGGGCACGAGGACGACGGGGACGAGGACGACGGGGACGAGGACGACGGGGACGAGGACGACGAGGACGAGGACGACGAGGACGAGGACGACGAGGACGAGGACGAGGACGACGAGGACGAGGACGACGAGGACGAGGACGACGAGGACGAGGACGACGAGGACGAGGACGACGAGGACGAGGACGACGAGGACGAGGACGACGAGGACGAGGACGACGAGGACGAGGACGACGAGGACGAGGACGAGGACGACGAGGACGAGGACGACGACGACGAGGACGACGAGGACGACGAGGACGACGAGGACGACGAGGACGACGAGGACGAGGACGAGGACGACGACGACGACGACGAGGACGTGGACGACGAGGACGAGGACGACGAGGACGACGAGGACGACGAGGACGACGAGGACGAGGACGACGAGGACGACGAGGACGATGAGGACGACGAGGACGACGAGGACGACGAGGGCGAGGACGAGGACGACGAGGACGACGAGGACGAGGACGAGGACGACGAGGACGAGGACGACGAGGACGGCGAGGACGAGGACGACGAGGACGAGGACGATGAGGACGAGGACGACGAGGACGAGGACGACGAGGACGACGAGGACGAGGACGAGGACGACGAGGACGACGAGGACGAGGACGGCGAGGACGAGGACGACGAGGACGAGGACGACGAGGACGGGGACGACGAGGACGGGGACGACGAGGACGAGGACGGGGACGACGAGGACGAGGACGATAAGGACGAGGACGACAAGGACGAGGACGACGAGGACGACGAGGGCGAGGACGAGGACGACGAGGACGACGAGGACGAGGACGACGAGGACGACGAGGACGAGGACGACGAGGACGACGAGGACGAGGACGAGGACGACGAGGACGAGGACGAGGACGACGAGGGCGACGAGGACGAGGACGACGAGGACGACGAGGACGACGAGGACGAGGACGACGAGGACGAGGACGAGGGCGACGAGGACGAGGACGACGAGGACGACGAGGACGAGGACGACGAGGACGAGGACGACGAGGACGACGAGGACGAGGACGACGAGGACGAGGACGACGAGGACGACGAGGACGAGGACGAGGGCGACGAGGACGAGGACGACGAGGACGGGGACGACGAGGACGGGGACGACGAGGACGAGGACGACGAGGACGAGGACGACGAGGACGAGGACGACGAGGACGAGGACGACGAGGACGAGGACGACGAGGACGAGGAAGACGAGGACGAGGACGACGAGGACGAGGACGACGAGGATGAGGACGACGAGGACGAGGACGACGAGGACGGCTAGGACGAGGACGACGAGGACGAGGACGATGAGGACGAGGACGACAAGGACGAGGACGACGAGGACGACGAGGACGAGGACGAGGACGACGAGGACGACGAGGACGAGGACGGCGAGGACGAGGACGACGAGGACGAGGACGACGAGGACGAGGACGAGGACGACGAGGACGACGAGGACGACGAGGACGACGAGGACGAGGACCAGGACGACGAGGACGACGAGGACGAGGACGATGAGGACGAGGACGACGAGGACGAGGACGACGAGGACGACGAGGACGAGGACGAGGACGACGAGGACGACGAGGACGAGGACGGCGAGGACGAGGACGACGAGGACGAGGACGACGAGGACGGGGACGACGAGGACGGGGACGACGAGGACGAGGACGGGGACGACGAGGACGAGGACGATAAGGACGAGGACGACAAGGACGAGGACGACGAGGACGACGAGGGCGAGGACGAGGACGACGAGGACGACGAGGACGAGGACGACGAGGACGACGAGGACGAGGACGACGAGGACGACGAGGACGAGGACGAGGACGACGAGGACGAGGACGAGGACGACGAGGACGACGAGGACGAGGACGACGAGGACGACGAGGACGACGAGGACGAGGACGAGGGCGACGAGGACGAGGACGACGAGGACGACGAGGACGAGGACGACGAGGACGAGGACGACGAGGACGAGGACGACGAGGACGAGGACGACGAGGACGAGGACGACGAGGACGAGGACGAGGACGACGAGGACGGCGAGGAAGAGGACGACGAGGACGAGGACGATGAGGACGAGGACGACGAGGACGAGGACGACGAGGACGAGGACGACGAGGACGACGAGGACGAGGACGAGGACGACGAGGACGACGAGGACGAGGACGGCGAGGACGAGGACGACGAGGACGAGGACGACGAGGACGGGGACGACGAGGACGGGGACGACGAGGACGAGGACGACGAGGACGAGGACGACGAGGACGAGGACGACGAGGACGAGGACGACGAGGACGAGGACGACGAGGACGAGGAAGACGAGGACGAGGACGACGAGGACGAGGACGACGAGGATGAGGAGGACGAGGACGAGGACGACGAGGACGGCTAGGACGAGGACGACGAGGACGAGGACGATGAGGACGAGGACGACAAGGACGAGGACGACGAGGACGACGAGGACGAGGACGAGGACGACGAGGACGACGAGGACGAGGACGGCGAGGACGAGGACGACGAGGACGAGGACGACGAGGACGAGGACGAGGACGACGAGGACGACGAGGACGACGAGGACGACGAGGACGACGAGGACGAGGACGAGGACCAGGACGACGAGGACGACGAGGACGACGAGGACGACGAGGACGACGAGGACGAGGACGAGGACGACGAGGACGACGAGGACGAGGACGAGGACGACGACGACGACGACGACGACGAGGACGTGGACGACGAGGACGAGGACGACGAGGACGAGGACGAGGACGAGGAGGACGAGGACGACGAGGACGACGAGGACGACGAGGACGAGGACGACGAGGACGACGAGGACGAGGACGACGAGGACGACGAGGACGACGAGGACGAGGACGACGAGGACGACGAGGACGAGGACGACGAGGACGACGAGGACGACGAGGACGAGGACGAGGACGACTAGGACGACGAGGACGAGGACGACGAGGACGACGAGGACGACGAGGACGAGGACGACGAGGACGACGAGGACGAGGACGAGGACGACGAGGACGAGGACGAGGACGACGAGGACGACGAGGACGAGGACGACGAGGATGACGAGGACGAGGACGACGAGGACGAGGACGAGGACGACGAGGACGAGGACGACGAGGACGACGAGGACGAGGACGACGAGGACGAGGACGACGAGGACGAGGACGACGAGGACGAGGACGACGAGGACGAGGACGACGAGGACGAGGACGACGAGGACGAGGACGACGAGGACGAGGACGACGAGGACAAGGACGACGACGACGACGAGGACGAGGACGACGAGGACGACGAGGACGACGAGGACGACGAGGACGACGAGGACGAGGACGACGAGGACGAGGCAGACGAGGACGAGGACGACGAGGACGAGGACGACGAGGACGAGGACGACGAGGACGAGGACGACGAGGACGAGGACGACGAGGACGAGGACGACGAGGACGACGAGGACGAGGACGACGAGGACGAGGACGACGAGGACGAGGACGACGAGGACGAGGACGACGAGGACGAGGACGACGAGGACGACGAGGACGAGGACGACGAGGACGAGGACGACGAGGACGAGGACGACGAGGACGAGGACGACGAGGACGAGGACGACGAGGACGAGGACGACGAGGACGTCGTGGACGACGAGGACGAGGACGAGGACGACGAGGACGAGGACGAGGACGACGAGGACGAGGACGACGAGGACGAGGACGACGATGACGAGGACGAGGACGACGAGGACGACGATTACGACGAGGACGACAAGGACGAGGACGAGGACCAGGACGACGAGGACGACAAGGACGACGAGGACGAGGACGAGGACGACGAGGACGAGGACGAGGACGACGAGGACGAGGACGAGGACGACGACGACGAAGACGAGGACGTGGACGACGAGGACGAGGACGACGATGACGAGGACGAGGACGACGAGGACGAGGACGACGAGGACGAGGACGACGAGGACGACGAGGACGAGGACGACGAGGACGACGAGGACGAGGACGACGAGGACGACGAGGACGACGAGGACGAGGACGACGAGGACGACGAGGACGAGGACGACGAGGACGACGAGGACGACGAGGACGAGGACGAGGACGACTAGGACGACGAGGACGAGGACGACGAGGACGACGAGGACGACGAGGACGAGGACGACGAGGACGACGAGGACGAGGACGAGGACGACTAGGACGACGAGGACGAGGACGACGAGGACGACGAGGACGACGAGGACGAGGACGACGAGGACGACGAGGACGAGGACGAGGACGACGAGGACGAGGACGAGGACGACGAGGACGACGAGGACGAGGACGACGAGGATGACGAGGACGAGGACGACGAGGACGAGGACGAGGACGACGAGGACGAGGACGACGAGGACGACGAGGACGAGGACGACGAGGACGAGGACGACGAGGACGACGAGGACGAGGACGACGAGGACGACGAGGACGACGAGGACGAGGACGACGAGGACGACGAGGACGAGGACGACGAGGACGACGAGGACGACGAGGACGACGAGGACGACGAGGACGAGGACGAGGACGACGACGACGACGAGGAGGACGTGGACGACGAGGACGAGGACGACGAGGACGAGGACGACGAGGACGAGGACGACGAGGACGAGGACGACGAGGACGAGGACGACGAGGACGAGGACGACGAGGACGAGGACGACGAGGTCGAGGACGACGAGGACGAGGACGACGAGGACGAGGACGACGAGGACGAGGACGAGGACGACGAGGACGAGGACGACGACGACGAGGACGAGGACGACGAGGACGACGAGGACGACGAGGACGACGAGGACGAGGACGAGGACGACGAGGACGAGGACGAGGACGACGACGACGACGAGGAGGACGTGGACGACGAGGACGAGGACGACGAGGACGAGGACGACGAGGACGACGAGGACGAGGACGACGAGGACGACGAGGACGACGAGGACGAGGACGACGAGGACGACGAGGACGACGAGGACGATGAGGACGACGAGGACGACGAGGACGACGAGGGCGAGGACGAGGACGACGAGGACGACGAGGACGAGGACGACGAGCACGACGAGGACGAGGACGACGAGGACGACGAGGACGACGAGGACGACGAGGACGACGAGGACGAGGACGAGGACGACGAGGACGACGAGGACGACGAGGACGACGAGGACGAGGACGACGAGGACGAGGACGAGGGCGACGAGGACGAGGACGACGAGGACGAGGACGACGAGGACGAGGACGACGAGGACGAGGACGACGAGGACGAGGACGACGAGGACGAGGACGACGAGGACGAGGACGACGAGGACGAGGACGACGAGGACGAGGACGACGAGGACGAGGACGACGAGGACGAGGACGACGAGGACGAGGACGACGAGGACGACGAGGACGAGGACGAGGACGTCGAGGACGACGAGGACGAGGACGACGAGGAAGAGGACGAGGACGACGAGGACGAGGACGAGGAGGACGAGGACGAGGACGACGAGGACGACGAGGACGAGGACGACGAGGACGAGGACGACGAGGACGAGGACGACGAGGACGAGGACGACGGGCACGAGGACGACGGGGACGAGGACGACGGGGACGAGGACGACGGGGACGAGGACGACGAGGACGAGGACGACGAGGACGAGGACGACGAGGACGAGGACGAGGACGACGAGGACGAGGACGACGAGGACGAGGACGACGAGGACGAGGACGACGAGGACGAGGACGACGAGGACGAGGACGACGAGGACGAGGACGACGAGGACGAGGACGACGAGGACGAGGACGAGGACGACGAGGACGAGGACGACGACGACGAGGACGACGAGGACGACGAGGACGACGAGGACGACGAGGACGACGAGGACGAGGACGAGGACGACGACGACGACGACGAGGACGTGGACGACGAGGACGAGGACGACGAGGACGACGAGGACGACGAGGACGACGAGGACGAGGACGACGAGGACGACGAGGACGATGAGGACGACGAGGACGACGAGGACGACGAGGGCGAGGACGAGGACGACGAGGACGACGAGGACGAGGACGAGGACGACGAGGACGAGGACGACGAGGACGGCGAGGACGAGGACGACGAGGACGAGGACGATGAGGACGAGGACGACGAGGACGAGGACGACGAGGACGACGAGGACGAGGACGAGGACGACGAGGACGACGAGGACGAGGACGGCGAGGACGAGGACGACGAGGACGAGGACGACGAGGACGGGGACGACGAGGACGGGGACGACGAGGACGAGGACGGGGACGACGAGGACGAGGACGATAAGGACGAGGACGACAAGGACGAGGACGACGAGGACGACGAGGGCGAGGACGAGGACGACGAGGACGACGAGGACGAGGACGACGAGGACGACGAGGACGAGGACGACGAGGACGACGAGGACGAGGACGAGGACGACGAGGACGAGGACGAGGACGACGAGGGCGACGAGGACGAGGACGACGAGGACGACGAGGACGACGAGGACGAGGACGACGAGGACGAGGACGAGGGCGACGAGGACGAGGACGACGAGGACGACGAGGACGAGGACGACGAGGACGAGGACGACGAGGACGACGAGGACGAGGACGACGAGGACGAGGACGACGAGGACGACGAGGACGAGGACGAGGGCGACGAGGACGAGGACGACGAGGACGGGGACGACGAGGACGGGGACGACGAGGACGAGGACGACGAGGACGAGGACGACGAGGACGAGGACGACGAGGACGAGGACGACGAGGACGAGGACGACGAGGACGAGGAAGACGAGGACGAGGACGACGAGGACGAGGACGACGAGGATGAGGACGACGAGGACGAGGACGACGAGGACGGCTAGGACGAGGACGACGAGGACGAGGACGATGAGGACGAGGACGACAAGGACGAGGACGACGAGGACGACGAGGACGAGGACGAGGACGACGAGGACGACGAGGACGAGGACGGCGAGGACGAGGACGACGAGGACGAGGACGACGAGGACGAGGACGAGGACGACGAGGACGACGAGGACGACGAGGACGACGAGGACGACGAGGACGAGGACGAGGACCAGGACGACGAGGACGACGAGGACGAGGACGATGAGGACGAGGACGACGAGGACGAGGACGACGAGGACGACGAGGACGAGGACGAGGACGACGAGGACGAGGACGAGGACGACGAGGACGACGAGGACGAGGACGACGAGGACGACGAGGACGACGAGGACGAGGACGAGGGCGACGAGGACGAGGACGACGAGGACGACGAGGACGAGGACGACGAGGACGAGGACGACGAGGACGAGGACGACGAGGACGAGGACGACGAGGACGAGGACGACGAGGACGAGGACGAGGACGACGAGGACGGCGAGGAAGAGGACGACGAGGACGAGGACGATGAGGACGAGGACGACGAGGACGAGGACGACGAGGACGAGGACGACGAGGACGACGAGGACGAGGACGAGGACGACGAGGACGACGAGGACGAGGACGGCGAGGACGAGGACGACGAGGACGAGGACGACGAGGACGGGGACGACGAGGACGGGGACGACGAGGACGAGGACGACGAGGACGAGGACGACGAGGACGAGGACGACGAGGACGAGGACGACGAGGACGAGGACGACGAGGACGAGGAAGACGAGGACGAGGACGACGAGGACGAGGACGACGAGGATGAGGAGGACGAGGACGAGGACGACGAGGACGGCTAGGACGAGGACGACGAGGACGAGGACGATGAGGACGAGGACGACAAGGACGAGGACGACGAGGACGACGAGGACGAGGACGAGGACGACGAGGACGACGAGGACGAGGACGGCGAGGACGAGGACGACGAGGACGAGGACGACGAGGACGAGGACGAGGACGACGAGGACGACGAGGACGACGAGGACGACGAGGACGACGAGGACGAGGACGAGGACCAGGACGACGAGGACGACGAGGACGACGAGGACGACGAGGACGACGAGGACGAGGACGAGGACGACGAGGACGACGAGGACGAGGACGAGGACGACGACGACGACGACGACGACGAGGACGTGGACGACGAGGACGAGGACGACGAGGACGAGGACGAGGACGAGGAGGACGAGGACGACGAGGACGACGAGGACGACGAGGACGAGGACGACGAGGACGACGAGGACGAGGACGACGAGGACGACGAGGACGACGAGGACGAGGACGACGAGGACGACGAGGACGAGGACGACGAGGACGACGAGGACGACGAGGACGAGGACGAGGACGACTAGGACGACGAGGACGAGGACGACGAGGACGACGAGGACGACGAGGACGAGGACGACGAGGACGACGAGGACGAGGACGAGGACGACGAGGACGAGGACGAGGACGACGAGGACGAGGACGAGGACGACGAGGACGACGAGGACGAGGACGACGAGGATGACGAGGACGAGGACGACGAGGACGAGGACGAGGACGACGAGGACGAGGACGACGAGGACGACGAGGACGAGGACGACGAGGACGAGGACGACGAGGACGAGGACGACGAGGACGAGGACGACGAGGACGAGGACGACGAGGACGAGGACGACGAGGACGAGGACGACGAGGACGAGGACGACGAGGACAAGGACGACGACGACGACGAGGACGAGGACGACGAGGACGAGGACGATGAGGACGAGGACGACGAGGACGAGGACGACGAGGACGACGAGGACGAGGACGAGGACGACGAGGACGACGAGGACGAGGACGGCGAGGACGAGGACGACGAGGACGAGGACGACGAGGACGGGGACGACGAGGACGGGGACGACGAGGACGAGGACGGGGACGACGAGGACGAGGACGATAAGGACGAGGACGACAAGGACGAGGACGACGAGGACGACGAGGGCGAGGACGAGGACGACGAGGACGACGAGGACGAGGACGACGAGGACGACGAGGACGAGGACGACGAGGACGACGAGGACGAGGACGAGGACGACGAGGACGAGGACGAGGACGACGAGGGCGACGAGGACGAGGACGACGAGGACGACGAGGACGACGAGGACGAGGACGACGAGGACGAGGACGAGGGCGACGAGGACGAGGACGACGAGGACGACGAGGACGAGGACGACGAGGACGAGGACGACGAGGACGACGAGGACGAGGACGACGAGGACGAGGACGACGAGGACGACGAGGACGAGGACGAGGGCGACGAGGACGAGGACGACGAGGACGGGGACGACGAGGACGGGGACGACGAGGACGAGGACGACGAGGACGAGGACGACGAGGACGAGGACGACGAGGACGAGGACGACGAGGACGAGGACGACGAGGACGAGGAAGACGAGGACGAGGACGACGAGGACGAGGACGACGAGGATGAGGACGACGAGGACGAGGACGACGAGGACGGCTAGGACGAGGACGACGAGGACGAGGACGATGAGGACGAGGACGACAAGGACGAGGACGACGAGGACGACGAGGACGAGGACGAGGACGACGAGGACGACGAGGACGAGGACGGCGAGGACGAGGACGACGAGGACGAGGACGACGAGGACGAGGACGAGGACGACGAGGACGACGAGGACGACGAGGACGACGAGGACGACGAGGACGAGGACGAGGACCAGGACGACGAGGACGACGAGGACGAGGACGATGAGGACGAGGACGACGAGGACGAGGACGACGAGGACGACGAGGACGAGGACGAGGACGACGAGGACGAGGACGAGGACGACGAGGACGACGAGGACGAGGACGACGAGGACGACGAGGACGACGAGGACGAGGACGAGGGCGACGAGGACGAGGACGACGAGGACGACGAGGACGAGGACGACGAGGACGAGGACGACGAGGACGAGGACGACGAGGACGAGGACGACGAGGACGAGGACGACGAGGACGAGGACGAGGACGACGAGGACGGCGAGGAAGAGGACGACGAGGACGAGGACGATGAGGACGAGGACGACGAGGACGAGGACGACGAGGACGAGGACGACGAGGACGACGAGGACGAGGACGAGGACGACGAGGACGACGAGGACGAGGACGGCGAGGACGAGGACGACGAGGACGAGGACGACGAGGACGGGGACGACGAGGACGGGGACGACGAGGACGAGGACGACGAGGACGAGGACGACGAGGACGAGGACGACGAGGACGAGGACGACGAGGACGAGGACGACGAGGACGAGGAAGACGAGGACGAGGACGACGAGGACGAGGACGACGAGGATGAGGAGGACGAGGACGAGGACGACGAGGACGGCTAGGACGAGGACGACGAGGACGAGGACGATGAGGACGAGGACGACAAGGACGAGGACGACGAGGACGACGAGGACGAGGACGAGGACGACGAGGACGACGAGGACGAGGACGGCGAGGACGAGGACGACGAGGACGAGGACGACGAGGACGAGGACGAGGACGACGAGGACGACGAGGACGACGAGGACGACGAGGACGACGAGGACGAGGACGAGGACCAGGACGACGAGGACGACGAGGACGACGAGGACGACGAGGACGACGAGGACGAGGACGAGGACGACGAGGACGACGAGGACGAGGACGAGGACGACGACGACGACGACGACGACGAGGACGTGGACGACGAGGACGAGGACGACGAGGACGAGGACGAGGACGAGGAGGACGAGGACGACGAGGACGACGAGGACGACGAGGACGAGGACGACGAGGACGACGAGGACGAGGACGACGAGGACGACGAGGACGACGAGGACGAGGACGACGAGGACGACGAGGACGAGGACGACGAGGACGACGAGGACGACGAGGACGAGGACGAGGACGACTAGGACGACGAGGACGAGGACGACGAGGACGACGAGGACGACGAGGACGAGGACGACGAGGACGACGAGGACGAGGACGAGGACGACGAGGACGAGGACGAGGACGACGAGGACGACGAGGACGAGGACGACGAGGATGACGAGGACGAGGACGACGAGGACGAGGACGAGGACGACGAGGACGACGAGGACGAGGACGACGAGGATGACGAGGACGAGGACGACGAGGACGAGGACGAGGACGACGAGGACGAGGACGACGAGGACGAGGACGACGAGGACGAGGACGACGAGGACGAGGACGACGAGGACGAGGACGACGAGGACGAGGACGACGAGGACGAGGACGACGAGGACGAGGACGACGAGGACGAGGACGACGAGGACAAGGACGACGACGACGACGAGGACGAGGACGACGAGGACGACGAGGACGACGAGGACGACGAGGACGACGAGGACGAGGACGACGAGGACGAGGCAGACGAGGACGAGGACGACGAGGACGAGGACGACGAGGACGAGGACGACGAGGACGAGGACGACGAGGACGAGGACGACGAGGACGAGGACGACGAGGACGACGAGGACGAGGACGACGAGGACGAGGACGACGAGGACGAGGACGACGAGGACGAGGACGACGAGGACGAGGACGACGAGGACGACGAGGACGAGGACGACGAGGACGAGGACGACGAGGACGAGGACGACGAGGACGAGGACGACGAGGACGAGGACGACGAGGACGAGGACGACGAGGACGTCGTGGACGACGAGGACGAGGACGAGGACGACGAGGACGAGGACGAGGACGACGAGGACGAGGACGACGAGGACGAGGACGACGATGACGAGGACGAGGACGACGAGGACGACGATTACGACGAGGACGACAAGGACGAGGACGAGGACCAGGACGACGAGGACGACAAGGACGACGAGGACGAGGACGAGGACGACGAGGACGAGGACGAGGACGACGAGGACGAGGACGAGGACGACGACGACGAAGACGAGGACGTGGACGACGAGGACGAGGACGACGATGACGAGGACGAGGACGACGAGGACGAGGACGACGAGGACGAGGACGACGAGGACGACGAGGACGAGGACGACGAGGACGACGAGGACGAGGACGACGAGGACGACGAGGACGACGAGGACGAGGACGACGAGGACGACGAGGACGAGGACGACGAGGACGACGAGGACGACGAGGACGAGGACGAGGACGACTAGGACGACGAGGACGAGGACGACGAGGACGACGAGGACGACGAGGACGAGGACGACGAGGACGACGAGGACGAGGACGAGGACGACTAGGACGACGAGGACGAGGACGACGAGGACGACGAGGACGACGAGGACGAGGACGACGAGGACGACGAGGACGAGGACGAGGACGACGAGGACGAGGACGAGGACGACGAGGACGACGAGGACGAGGACGACGAGGATGACGAGGACGAGGACGACGAGGACGAGGACGAGGACGACGAGGACGAGGACGACGAGGACGACGAGGACGAGGACGACGAGGACGAGGACGACGAGGACGACGAGGACGAGGACGACGAGGACGACGAGGACGACGAGGACGAGGACGACGAGGACGACGAGGACGAGGACGACGAGGACGACGAGGACGACGAGGACGACGAGGACGACGAGGACGAGGACGAGGACGACGACGACGACGAGGAGGACGTGGACGACGAGGACGAGGACGACGAGGACGAGGACGACGAGGACGAGGACGACGAGGACGAGGACGACGAGGACGAGGACGACGAGGACGAGGACGACGAGGACGAGGACGACGAGGTCGAGGACGACGAGGACGAGGACGACGAGGACGAGGACGACGAGGACGAGGACGACGAGGACGAGGACGACGAGGACGAGGACGACGAGGACGAGGACGACGAGGACGAGGACGACGAGGACGAGGACGACGAGGACGAGGACGACGAGGACGAGGACGACGAGGACGAGGACGACGAGGACGACGAGGACGAGGACGACGAGGACGAGGACGACGAGGACGAGGACGACGAGGACGAGGACGACGAGGACGAGGACGACGAGGACGTCGTGGACGACGAGGACGAGGACGAGGACGACGAGGACGAGGACGACGAGGACGACGAGGACGAGGACGACGAGGACGAGGACGACGAGGACGAGGACGACGAGGACGAGGACGACGAGGACGAGGGCGACGAGGACGAGGACGAGGGCGACGAGGACGAGGACGACGAGGACGAGGACGAGGACGACGAGGACGAGGACGACGAGGACGACGAGGACGAGGACGACGAGGACGAGGACGACGAGGACGAGGACGACGAGGACGAGGACGACGAGGACGAGGACGACGAGGACGAGGACGACGAGGACGTCGTGGACGACGAGGACGAGGACGAGGACGACGAGGACGACGAGGACGAGGACGCGGACGACGAGGACGACGAGGACGAGGACGACGAGGACGACGAGGACGACGAGGACGACGAGGACGACGAGGACGACGAGGACGACGAGGACGACGAGGACGAGGACGACGAGGACGACGAGGACGACGAGGACGAGGACGACGAGGACGAGGACGACGAGGACGAGGACGACGAGGACGAGGACGACGAGGACGAGGACGACGAGGACGAGGACGACGAGGACGAGGACGACGAGGACGAGGACGACGAGGACGAGGACGACGAGGACGAGGACGACGAGGACGAGGACGACGAGGACGAGGACGAGGACGACGAGGACGAGGACGACGACGACGAGGACGAGGACGACGAGGACGACGAGGACGACGAGGACGACGAGGACGAGGACGAGGACGACGAGGACGAGGACGAGGACGACGACGACGACGACGAGGACGTGGACGACGAGGACGAGGACGACGAGGACGAGGACGACGAGGACGACGAGGACGAGGACGACGAGGACGACGAGGACGACGAGGACGAGGACGACGAGGACGACGAGGACGATGAGGACGACGAGGACGACGAGGACGACGAGGGCGAGGACGAGGACGACGAGGACGACGAGGACGAGGACGACGAGCACGACGAGGACGAGGACGACGAGGACGACGAGGACGACGAGGACGACGAGGACGACGAGGACGAGGACGAGGACGACGAGGACGACGAGGACGACGAGGACGACGAGGACGAGGACGACGAGGACGAGGACGAGGGCGACGAGGACGAGGACGACGAGGACGAGGACGACGAGGACGAGGACGACGAGGACGAGGACGACGAGGACGAGGACGACGAGGACGAGGACGACGAGGACGAGGACGACGAGGACGAGGACGACGAGGACGAGGACGACGAGGACGAGGACGACGAGGACGAGGACGACGAGGACGAGGACGACGAGGACGAGGACGACGAGGACGAGGACGACGAGGACGACGAGGACGAGGACGAGGACGTCGAGGACGACGAGGACGAGGACGACGAGGAAGAGGACGAGGACGACGAGGACGAGGACGAGGAGGACGAGGACGAGGACGACGAGGACGACGAGGACGAGGACGACGAGGACGAGGACGACGAGGACGAGGACGACGAGGACGAGGACGACGGGCACGAGGACGACGGGGACGAGGACGACGGGGACGAGGACGACGGGGACGAGGACGACGAGGACGAGGACGACGAGGACGAGGACGGCGAGGACGAGGACGAGGACGACGAGGACGAGGACGACGAGGACGAGGACGACGAGGACGAGGACGACGAGGACGAGGACGACGAGGACGAGGACGACGAGGACGAGGACGACGAGGACGAGGACGACGAGGACGAGGACGACGAGGACGAGGACGACGAGGACGAGGACGACGAGGACGAGGACGACGAGGACGAGGACGACGAGGACGAGGACGACGAGGACGAGGACGACGAGGTCGAGGACGACGAGGACGAGGACGACGAGGACGAGGACGACGAGGACGACGAGGACGACGAGGACGAGGACGACGAGGACGAGGGCGACGAGGACGACGAGGACGAGGACGACGAGGACGACGAGGACGACGAGGACGAGGACGACGAGGACGACGAGGACGACGAGGACGACGAGGACGACGAGGACGACGAGGACGAGGACAACGAGGACGAGGACGACGAGGACGAGGACGAGGACGACGAGGACGAGGACGACGAGGACGACGAGTACGAGGACGACGAGGACGACGAGTACGAGGACGACGAGGACGACGAGGACGAGGACGAGGAAGACGAGAACGACGAGGACGAGGACGACGAGGACGACGAGGACGAGGACGACGAGGACGACGAGGACGAGGACGACGAGGACGACGAGGACGAGGACGAGGACGACGAGGACGACGAGGACGAGGACGAGGACGACGAGGACGACGAGGACGAGGACGACGAGGACCACGAGTACGAGGATGACGAGGACGACGAGGACGACGAGGACGACGAGGACGAGGACGACGATGACGAGGACGACGAGGACGAGGACGACGAGGACGAGGACGACGAGGACGAGGACGACGAGGACGAGGACGACGAGGACGAGGACGACGAGGACGAGGACGACGAGGACGAGGACGACGAGGACGAGGACGACGAGGACGAGGACGACGAGGACGAGGACGACGAGGACGAGGACGACGAGGACGAGGACGACGAGGACGAGGACGACGAGGACGAGGACGACGAGGACGAGGACGACGAGGACGAGGACGACGAGGACGAGGACGACGAGGACGAGGACGACGAGGACGAGGACGACGAGGACGAGGACGAGGACGACGAGGACGACGAGGACGAGGACGACGAGGACGACGAGGACGAGGACGACGAGGACGACGAGGACGAGGACGACGAGGACGACGAGGACGAGGACGACGAGGACGACGAAGACGACGAGGACGAGGCCGACGAGGACGAGGATGACGAGAACGAGGACGACGAGGACGAGGACGACGACGACGAGGACGAGGACGACGAGGACGACGAGGACGAGGACGACGAGGACGAGGACGACGAGGACGACGAGGACGAGGACGACGAGGACGAGGACGACGAGGACGAGGACGGCGAGGACGAGGACGACGAGGACGAGGACGACGAGGACGGGGACGACGAGGACGGGGACGACGAGGACGGGGACGACGAGGACGGGGACGACGAGGACGGGGACGACGAGGACGAGGACGACGAGGACGAGGACGACGAGGACGAGGAAGACGAGGACGAGGAAGACGAGGACGAGGACGACGAGGACGAGGACGACGAGGACGAGGACGACGAGGACGAGGACGACGAGGACGAGGACGACGAGGACGAGGACGACGAGGACGAGGACGACGAGGACGAGGACGACGAGGACGAGGACGACGAGGACGAGGACGACGAGGACGAGGACGACGAGGACGAGGACGACGACGACGACGACGAGGACGAGGGCGACGACCACGAGGACGAGGACGAGGACGACGAGGACGACGAGGACGACGAGGACGAGGACGAGGACGACGAGGACGACGAGGACGACGAGGACGAGGACGAGGACGACGACGACGACGACGAGGACGTGGACGACGAGGACGAGGACGACGAGGACGAGGACGAGGACGAGGACGACGAGGACGAGGACGAGGACGAGGGCGACGAGGACGAGGACGACGAGGACGACGAGGACGAGGACGACGAGGACGAGGACGACGAGGACGAGGACGACGAGGACGAGGACGACGAGGACGAGGACGACGAGGACGAGGACGACGAGGACGGCGAGGACGAGGACGACGAGGACGAGGACGACGAGGACGAGGACGAGGAAGACGAGGACGACGAGGACGAGGACGACGAGGACGACGAGGACGAGGACGACGAGGACGACGAGGACGAGGACGACGAGGACGACGAGGACGAGGACGAGGACGACGAGGACGACGAGGACGAGGACGAGGACGACGAGGACGACGAGGACGAGGACGACGAGGACCACGAGTACGAGGATGACGAGGACGACGAGGACGACGAGGACGACGAGGACGAGGACGACGATGACGAGGACGACGAGGACGAGGACGACGAGGACGAGGACGACGAGGACGAGGACGACGAGGACGAGGACGACGAGGACGAGGACGACGAGGACGAGGACGACGAGGACGAGGACGACGAGGACGAGGACGACGAGGACGAGGACGACGAGGACGAGGACGACGAGGACGAGGACGACGAGGACGAGGACGACGAGGACGAGGACGACGAGGACGAGGACGACGAGGACGAGGACGACGAGGACGAGGACGACGAGGACGAGGACGACGAGGACGAGGACGACGAGGACGAGGACGAGGACGACGAGGACGACGAGGACGAGGACGACGAGGACGACGAGGACGAGGACGACGAGGACGACGAGGACGAGGACGACGAGGACGACGAGGACGAGGACGACGAGGACGACGAAGACGACGAGGACGAGGCCGACGAGGACGAGGATGACGAGAACGAGGACGACGAGGACGAGGACGACGACGACGAGGACGAGGACGACGAGGACGACGAGGACGAGGACGACGAGGACGAGGACGACGAGGACGACGAGGACGAGGACGACGAGGACGAGGACGACGAGGACGAGGACGGCGAGGACGAGGACGACGAGGACGAGGACGACGAGGACGGGGACGACGAGGACGGGGACGACGAGGACGGGGACGACGAGGACGGGGACGACGAGGACGAGGACGACGAGGACGAGGACGACGAGGACGAGGAAGACGAGGACGAGGAAGACGAGGACGAGGACGACGAGGACGAGGACGACGAGGACGAGGACGACGAGGACGAGGACGACGAGGACGAGGACGACGAGGACGAGGACGACGAGGACGAGGACGACGAGGACGAGGACGACGAGGACGAGGACGACGAGGACGAGGACGACGAGGACGAGGACGACGAGGACGAGGACGACGAGGACGAGGACGACGACGACGACGACGAGGACGAGGGCGACGACCACGAGGACGAGGACGAGGACGACGAGGACGACGAGGACGACGAGGACGAGGACGAGGACGACGAGGACGACGAGGACGACGAGGACGAGGACGAGGACGACGACGACGACGACGAGGACGTGGACGACGAGGACGAGGACGACGAGGACGAGGACGAGGACGAGGAGGACGAGGACGACGAGGACGACGAGGACGACGAGGACGACGAGGACGAGGACGACAAGGACGACGAGGACGACGAGGACGAGGACGACGAGGACGACGAGGACGATGAGGACGACGAGGACGACGAGGACGACGAGGGCGAGGACGAGGACGACGAGGACGACGAGGACGAGGACGACGAGGACGACGAGGACGAGGACGACGAGGACGAGGACGAGGACGAGGGCGACGAGGACGAGGACGACGAGGACGACGAGGACGAGGACTACGAGGACGAGGACGACGAGGACGAGGACGACGAGGACGAGGACGACGAGGACGAGGACGACGAGGACGGCGAGGACGAGGACGACGAGGACGAGGACGACGAGGACGAGGACGACGAGGACGAGGACGACGAGGACGAGGACGACGAGGACGACGAGGACGAGGACGACGAGGACGAGGACGACGAGGACGAGGACGACGAGGACGAGGACGACGAGGACGAGGACGACGAGGACGAGGACGACGAGGACGACGAGGACGAGGACGACGAGGACGACGAGGACGAGGACGACGAGGACGAGGACGACGAGGACGAGGACGACGAGGACGAGGACGACGAGGACGAGGACGACGAGGACGAGGGCGACGAGGACGAGGACGACGAGGACGAGGACGAGGACGACGAGGACGAGGACGAGGACGACGAGGACGAGGACGACGAGGACGACGAGGACGAGGACGACGAGGACGAGGACGACGAGGACGAGGACGACGAGGACGAGGACGACGAGGACGAGGACGACGAGGACGAGGACGACGAGGACGAGGACGACGAGGACGTCGTGGACGACGAGGACGAGGACGAGGACGACGAGGACGACGAGGACGAGGACGCGGACGACGAGGACGACGAGGACGAGGACGACGAGGACGACGAGGACGAGGACGACGAGGACGAGGACGACGAGGACGAGGACGACGAGGACGAGGACGACGAGGACGACGAGGACGAGGACGACGAGGACGACGAGGACGAGGACGACGAGGACGAGGACGACGAGGACGAGGACGACGAGGACGAGGACGACGAGGACGAGGACGACGAGGACGAGGGCGACGAGGACGAGGACGACGAGGACGAGGACGAGGACGACGAGGACGAGGACGAGGACGACGAGGACGAGGACGACGAGGACGACGAGGACGAGGACGACGAGGACGAGGACGACGAGGACGAGGACGACGAGGACGAGGACGACGAGGACGAGGACGACGAGGACGAGGACGACGAGGACGAGGACGACGAGGACGACGAGGACGACGAGGACGACGAGGACGAGGACGACGAGGACGACGAGGACGACGAGGACGACGAGGACGACGAGGACGAGGACGACGAGGACGACGAGGACGACGAGGACGAGGACGACGAGGACGAGGACGACGAGGACGAGGACGACGAGGACGAGGACGACGAGGACGAGGACGACGAGGACGAGGACGACGAGGACGAGGACGACGAGGACGAGGACGACGAGGACGAGGACGACGAGGACGAGGACGACGAGGACGAGGACGACGAGGACGAGGACGACGAGGACGAGGACGACGAGGACGAGGACGACGAGGACGAGGACGACGAGGACGAGGACGACGAGGACGAGGACGACGAGGACGAGGACGACGAGGACGAGGACGACGAGGACGAGGACGACGAGGACGAGGACGACGAGGACGAGGGCGACGAGGACGAGGGCGACGAGGACGAGGGCGACGAGGACGAGGACGACGAGGACGAGGACGACGAGGACGAGGACGACGAGGACGAGGACGACGAGGACGAGGACGAGGACGACGAGGACGAGGACGACGAGGACGAGGACGACGACGACGAGGACGAGGACGACGAGGACGACGAGGACGACGAGGACGAGGACGAGGACGACGACGACGACGACGAGGACGTGGACGACGAGGACGAGGACGACGAGGACGAGGACGACGAGGACGACGAGGACGACGAGGGCGAGGACGAGGACGACGAGGACGACGAGGACGAGGACGACGAGCACGACGAGGACGAGGACGACGAGGACGACGAGGACGACGAGGACGAGGACGAGGACGACGAGGACGACGAGGACGACGAGGACGACGAGGACGAGGACGACGAGGACGAGGACGAGGGCGACGAGGACGAGGACGACGAGGACGAGGACGACGAGGACGAGGACGACGAGGACGAGGACGACGAGGACGAGGACGACGAGGACGAGGACGACGAGGACGAGGACGACGAGGACGAGGACGACGAGGACGAGGACGACGAGGACGAGGACAAGGACGAGGACGAGGACGACGAGGACGAGGACGACGAGGACGAGGACGACGAGGACGAGGACGAGGACGAGGACGACGAGGACGAGGACGACGAGGATGAGGACGAGGACGACGAGAACGACGAGGACGACGAGGACGAGGACGACGAGGACGAGGACGACGAGGACGACGAGGACGAGGACGAGGACGTCGAGGACGACGAGGACGAGGACGACGAGGAAGAGGACGAGGACGACGAGGACGAGGACGAGGAGGACGAGGACGAGGACGACGAGGACGACGAGGACGAGGACGACGAGGACGAGGACGACGAGGACGACGAGGACGAGGACGACGAGGACGAGGACGACGGGGACGAGGACGACGGGGACGAGGACGACGGGGACGAGGACGACGAGGACGAGGACGACGAGGACGAGGACGACGAGGACGAGGACGACGAGGACGAGGACGACGAGGACGAGGACGACGAGGACGAGGACGAGGACGACGAGGACGAGGACGACGAGGACGAGGACGACGACGACGAGGACGAGGACGACGAGGACGACGAGGACGACGAGGACGAGGACGAGGACGACGACGACGACGACGAGGACGTGGACGACGAGGACGAGGACGACGAGGACGAGGACGACGAGGACGAGGACGACGAGGACGAGGACGACGAGGACGAGGACGACGAGGACGAGGACGACGAGGACGAGGACGACGAGGACGAGGACGACGAGGACGAGGACGACGAGGACGAGGACGACGAGGACGAGGACGACGAGGACGAGGACGACGAGGACGAGGACGACGAGGACGACGAGGACGAGGACGACGAGGATGAGGACGAGGACGACGAGAACGACGAGGACGACGAGGACGAGGACGACGAGGACGAGGACGACGAGGACGACGAGGACGAGGACGACGAGGACGAGGACGACGAGGACGAGGACGACGAGGACGAGGACAAGGACGAGGACGAGGACGACGAGGACGAGGACGACGAGGACGAGGACGACGAGGACGAGGACGAGGACGAGGACGACGAGGACGAGGACGACGAGGATGAGGACGAGGACGACGAGAACGACGAGGACGACGAGGACGAGGACGACGAGGACGAGGACGACGAGGACGACGAGGACGAGGACGAGGACGTCGAGGACGACGAGGACGAGGACGACGAGGAAGAGGACGAGGACGACGAGGACGAGGACGAGGAGGACGAGGACGAGGACGACGAGGACGACGAGGACGAGGACGACGAGGACGAGGACGACGAGGACGACGAGGACGAGGACGACGAGGACGAGGACGACGGGGACGAGGACGACGGGGACGAGGACGACGGGGACGAGGACGACGAGGACGAGGACGACGAGGACGAGGACGACGAGGACGAGGACGACGAGGACGAGGACGACGAGGACGAGGACGACGAGGACGAGGACGACGAGGACGAGGACGACGAGGACGAGGACGACGAGGACGAGGACGACGAGGACGAGGACGACGAGGACGACGAGGACGACGAGGACGAGGACGCGGACGACGAGGACGACGAGGACGAGGACGACGAGGACGACGAGGACGAGGACGACGAGGACGACGAGGACGACGAGGACGACGAGGACGACGAGGACGACGAGGACGACGAGGACGACGAGGACGACGAGGACGACGAGGACGACGAGGACGAGGACGACGAGGACGACGAGGACGACGAGGACGAGGACGACGAGGACGAGGACGACGAGGACGAGGACGACGAGGACGAGGACGAGGACGACGAGGACGAGGACGACGAGGACGAGGACGACGAGGACGAGGACGACGAGGACGAGGACGACGAGGACGAGGACGACGAGGACGAGGACGACGAGGACGAGGACGACGAGGACGAGGACGACGAGGACGAGGACGACGAGGACGAGGACGACGAGGACGAGGACGACGAGGACGAGGACGACGAGGACGAGGACGACGAGGACGAGGACGACGAGGACGAGGACGACGAGGACGAGGACGACGAGGACGAGGACGACGAGGACGAGGACGACGAGGACGAGGACGACGAGGACGAGGACGACGAGGACGAGGACGACGAGGACGAGGACGACGAGGACGAGGACGAGGAGGACGAGGACGACGAGGACGAGGACGACGAGGACGAGGACGACGAGGACGAGGACGACGAGGACGAGGACGACGAGGACGAGGACGACGAGGACGAGGACGACGAGGACGAGGACGACGAGGACGAGGGCGACGAGGACGAGGGCGACGAGGACGAGGACGACGAGGACGAGGACGACGAGGACGAGGACGACGAGGACGAGGACGACGAGGACGAGGACGACGAGGACGAGAACGAGGACGACGAGGACGAGGACGACGACGACGAGGACGAGGACGACGAGGACGACGAGGACGACGAGGACGAGGACGAGGACGACGACGACGACGACGAGGACGTGGACGACGAGGACGAGGACGACGAGGACGAGGACGACGAGGACGACGAGGACGACGAGGACGAGGACGAGGACGACGAGGACGACGAGGACGACGAGGACGACGAGGACGAGGACGACGAGGACGAGGACGAGGGCGACGAGGACGAGGACGACGAGGACGAGGACGACGAGGACGAGGACGACGAGGACGAGGACGACGAGGACGAGGACGACGAGGATGAGGACGACGAGGACGAGGACGACGAGGACGAGGACGACGAGGACGAGGACGACGAGGACGACGAGGACGAGGACGACGAGGACGAGGACAAGGACGAGGACGAGGACGACGAGGACGAGGACGAGGACGAGGACGACGAGGACGAGGACGACGAGGATGAGGACGAGGACGACGAGAACGACGAGGACGACGAGGACGAGGACGACGAGGACGAGGACGACGAGGACGAGGACGACGAGGACGACGAGGACGAGGACGAGGACGTCGAGGACGACGAGGACGAGGACGACGAGGAAGAGGACGAGGACGACGAGGACGAGGACGAGGAGGACGAGGACGAGGACGACGAGGACGACGAGGACGAGGACGACGAGGACGAGGACGACGAGGACGACGAGGACGAGGACGACGAGGACGAAGACGACGGGGACGAGGACGACGGGGACGAGGACGACGGGGACGAGGACGACGAGGACGAGGACGACGAGGACGAGGACGACGAGGACGAGGACGACGAGGACGAGGACGACGAGGACGAGGACGACGAGGACGAGGACGACGAGGACGAGGACGACGAGGACGAGGACGACGAGGACGAGGACGACGAGGACGAGGACGACGAGGACGAGGACGACGAGGACGAGGACGACGAGGACGAGGACGACGAGGACGAGGACGACGAGGACGAGGACGACGAGGACGAGGACGACGAGGACGAGGACGACGAGGACGAGGACGACGAGGTCGAGGACGACGAGGACGAGGACGACGAGGACGAGGACGACGAGGACGAGGACGACGAGGACGACGAGGACGACGAGGACGACGAGGACGAGGACGACGAGGACGAGGGCGACGAGGACGACGAGGACGAGGACGACGAGGACGACGAGGACGACGAGGACGAGGACGACGAGGACGACGAGGACGACGAGGACGACGAGGACGACGAGGACGAGGACAACGAGGACGAGGACGACGAGGACGAGGACGAGGACGACGAGGACGAGGACGACGAGGACGACGAGTACGAGGACGACGAGGACGACGAGTACGAGGACGACGAGGACGACGAGGACGAGGACGAGGAAGACGAGGACGACGAGGACGAGGACGACGAGGACGACGAGGACGAGGACGACGAGGACGACGAGGACGAGGACGACGAGGACGACGAGGACGAGGACGAGGACGACGAGGACGACGAGGACGAGGACGAGGACGACGAGGACGACGAGGACGAGGACGACGAGGACCACGAGTACGAGGATGACGAGGACGACGAGGACGACGAGGACGACGAGGACGAGGACGACGATGACGAGGACGAGGACGACGAGGACGACGAGGACGACGAGGACGAGGACGACGAGGACGAGGACGACGAGGACGAGGACGACGAGGACGAGGACGACGAGGACGACGAGGACGACGAGGACGAGGACGACGAGGACGACGAGGACGACGAGGACGACGAGGACGACGAGGACGACGAGGACGAGGACAACGAGGACGAGGACGACGAGGACGAGGACGAGGACGACGAGGACGACGAGTACGAGGACGACGAGGACGACGAGTACGAGGACGACGAGGACGACGAGGACGAGGACGAGGAAGACGAGGACGACGAGGACGAGGACGACGAGGACGACGAGGACGAGGACGACGAGGACGACGAGGACGAGGACGACGAGGACGACGAGGACGAGGACGAGGACGACGAGGACGACGAGGACGAGGACGAGGACGACGAGGACGACGAGGACGAGGACGACGAGGACCACGAGTACGAGGATGACGAGGACGACGAGGACGACGAGGACGACGAGGACGAGGACGACGATGACGAGGACGAGGACGACGAGGACGACGAGGACGACGAGGACGAGGACGACGAGGACGAGGACGACGAGGACGAGGACGACGAGGACGAGGACGACGAGGACGAGGACGACGAGGACGAGGACGACGAGGACGAGGACGACGAGGACGAGGACGACGAGGACGAGGACGACGAGGACGAGGACGACGAGGACGAGGACGACGAGGACGAGGACGACGAGGACGAGGACGACGAGGACGAGGACGACGAGGACGAGGACGACGAGGACGAGGACGACGAGGACGAGGACGACGAGGACGAGGACGAGGACGACGAGGACGACGAGGACGAGGACGACGAGGACGACGAGGACGAGGACGACGAGGACGACGAGGACGAGGACGACGAGGACGACGAGGACGACGAGGACGAGGCCGACGAGGACGACGAGGACGAGGATGACGAGAACGAGGACGACGAGGACGAGGACGACGACGACGAGGACGAGGACGACGAGGACGACGAGGACGAGGACGACGAGGACGAGGACGACGAGGACGAGGACGGCGAGGACGAGGACGACGAGGACGAGGACGACGAGGACGGGGACGACGAGGACGGGGACGACGAGGACGGGGACGACGAGGACGAGGACGACGAGGACGAGGACGACGAGGACGAGAAAGACGAGGACGAGGAAGACGAGGACGAGGACGACGAGGACGAGGACGACGAGGACGACGAGGACGATGAGGACGACGAGGACGACGAGGACGACGAGGGCGAGGACGAGGACGACGAGGACGACGAGGACGAGGACGACGAGGACGACGAGGACGAGGACGACGAGGACGACGAGGACGACGAGGACGAGGTCGACGAGGACGACAAGGACGAGGACGACGGGGACGAGGACGACGGGGACGAGGACGACGAGGACGAGGACGACGAGGACGAGGACGACGAGGACGAGGACGACGAGGACGAGGACGACGAGGACGAGGACGACGAGGACGAGGACGACGAGGACGAGGACGACGAGGACGAGGACGACGAGGACGAGGACGACGAGGACGAGGACGACGAGGACGAGGACGACGAGGACGAGGACGACGAGGTCGAGGACGACGAGGACGAGGACGACGAGGACGAGGACGACGAGGACGAGGACGACGAGGACGACGAGGACGACGAGGACGAGGACGACGAGGACGAGGGCGACGAGGACGACGAGGACGAGGACGACGAGGACGACGAGGACGACGAGGACGAGGACGACGAGGACGACGAGGACGACGAGGACGACGAGGACGACGAGGACGACGAGGACGAGGACAACGAGGACGAGGACGACGAGGACGAGGACGAGGACGACGAGGACGAGGACGACGAGGACGACGAGTACGAGGACGACGAGGACGACGAGTACGAGGACGACGAGGACGACGAGGACGAGGACGAGGAAGACGAGGACGACGAGGACGAGGACGACGAGGACGACGAGGACGAGGACGACGAGGACGACGAGGACGAGGACGACGAGGACGACGAGGACGGGGACGAGGACGACGAGGACGACGAGGACGAGGACGAGGACGACGAGGACGACGAGGACGAGGACGACGAGGACCACGAGTACGAGGATGACGAGGACGACGAGGACGACGAGGACGACGAGGACGAGGACGACGATGACGAGGACGAGGACGACGAGGACGACGAGGACGACGAGGACGAGGACGACGAGGACGAGGACGACGAGGACGAGGACGACGAGGACGAGGACGACGAGGACGAGGACGACGAGGACGAGGACGACGAGGACGAGGACGACGAGGACGAGGACGACGAGGACGAGGACGACGAGGACGAGGACGACGAGGACGAGGACGACGAGGACGAGGACGACGAGGACGAGGACGACGAGGACGAGGACGACGAGGACGAGGACGACGAGGACGAGGACGACGAGGACGAGGACGAGGACGACGAGGACGACGAGGACGAGGACGACGAGGACGACGAGGACGAGGACGACGAGGACGACGAGGACGAGGACGACGAGGACGACGAGGACGACGAGGACGAGGCCGACGAGGACGACGAGGACGAGGATGACGAGAACGAGGACGACGAGGACGAGGGCGACGACGACGAGGACGAGGACGACGAGGACGACGAGGACGAGGACGACGAGGACGAGGACGGCGAGGACGAGGACGGCGAGGACGAGGACGACGAGGACGAGGACGACGAGGACGGGGACGACGAGGACGGGGACGACGAGGACGGGGACGACGAGGACGAGGACGACGAGGACGAGGACGACGAGGACGAGAAAGACGAGGACGAGGAAGACGAGGACGAGGACGACGAGGACGAGGATGACGAGGACGACGAGGACGAGAAAGACGAGGACGAGGAAGACGAGGACGAGGACGACGAGGACGAGGATGACGAGGACGACGAGGACGATGAGGACGACGAGGACGACGAGGACGACGAGGGCGAGGACGAGGACGACGAGGACGACGAGGACGAGGACGACGAGGACGACGAGGACGAGGACGACGAGGACGACGAGGACGACGAGGACGAGGTCGACGAGGACGACGAGGACGAGGACGAGGACGACGAGGACGACGAGGACGAGGACGAGGACGACGACGACGACGACGAGGACGTGGACGACGAGGACGAGGACGACGAGGACGAGGACGAGGACGAGGGGGACGAGGACGACGAGGACGACGAGGACGAGGACGACAAGGACGACGAGGACGACGAGGACGAGGACGACGAGGACGACGAGGACGATGAGGACGAGGACGACGAGGACGAGGACGACGTGGACGAGGACGACGAGGACGAGGACGACGACGACGACGACGAGGACGAGGGTGACGACCACGAGGACGAGGACGAGGACGACGAGGACGACGAGGACGACGAGGACGACGAGGACGAGGACGAGGACGACGAGGACGACGAGGACGAGGACGACGAGGACGAGGACGAGGACGACGAGGACGGCGAGGACGAGGACGACGAGGACGAGGACGACGAGGACGAGGACGACGAGGACGAGGACGACGAGGACGAGGACGACGAGGACGACGAGGACGAGGACGAGGACGACGAGGACGACGAGGACGAGGACGGCGAGGACGAGGACGACGAGGACGAGGACGACGAGGACGGGGACGACGAGGACGGGGACGACGAGGACGAGGACGACGAGGACGAGGACGACGAGGACGAGGACGACGAGGACGAGGAAGACGAGGACGAGGAAGACGAGGACGAGGACGACGAGGACGAGGACGACGAGGACGAGGACGACGAGGACGAGGACGACGAGGACGAGGACGACGAGGACGAGGACGACGAGGACGAGGACGACGAGGACGAGGACGACGAGGACGAGGACGACGAGGACGAGGACGACGAGGACGAGGACGACGACGACGACGACGAGGACGAGGGCGACGACCACGAGGACGAGGACGAGGACGACGAGGACGACGAGGACGACGAGGACGAGGACGAGGACGACGAGGACGACGAGGACGACGAGGACGAGGACGAGGACGATGACGACGACGACGAGGACGTGGACGACGAGGACGATAACGACGAGGACGAGGACGAGGACGAGGAGGACGAGGACGACGAGGACGACGAGGACGAGGACGACAAGGACGACGAGGACGACGAGGACGAGGACGACGAGGACGACGAGGACGATGAGGACGACGAGGACGACGAGGACGACGAGGGCGAGGACGAGGACGACGAGGACGACGAGGACGACGAGGACGAGGACGAGGGCGACGAGGACGAGGACGACGAGGACGACGAGGACGAGGACGACGAGGACGAGGACGACGAGGACGAGGACGACGAGGACGAGGACGACGAGGACGAGGACGACGAGGACGAGGACGACGAGGACGGCGAGGACGAGGACGACGAGGACGAGGACGATGAGGACGAGGACGACGAGGACGAGGACGACGAGGACGACGAGGACGAGGACGAGGACGACGAGGACGACGAGGACGAGGACGGCGAGGACGAGGACGACGAGGACGAGGACGACGAGGACAGGGACGACGAGGACGGGGACGACGAGGACGAGGACGATGAGGACGAGAACGACAAGGACGAGGACGACGAGGACGACGAGGGCGAGGACGAGGACGACGAGGACGACGAGGACGAGGACGACGAGGACGACGAGGACGAGGACGACGAGGACGACGAGGACGAGGACGACGAGGACGACGAGGACGAGGACGACGAGGACGACGAGGACGAGGACGAGGACGACGAGGACGAGGACGAGGACGACGAGGACGACGAGGACGAGGACGACGAGGACGACGAGGACGAGGACGACGAGGACGACGAGGACGACGAGGCCGAGGACGACGAGGACGAGGACGACGAGGACGAGGACGACGAGGACGAGGACGACGAGGACGAGGACGACGAGGACGAGGACGACGTGGACGAGGACGACGAGGACGGGGACGACGAGGACGGGGACGACGAGGACGAGGACGACGAGGACGGCGAGGACGAGGACGACGAGGACGAGGACGATGAGGACGAGGAGGACGAGGACGAGGACGACGAGGACGACGAGGACGAGGACGAGGACGACGAGGACGAGGACGACGAGGACGAGGACGACGAGGACGAGGACGACGTGGACGAGGACGACGAGGACGAGGACGACGAGGACGAGGACGACGAGGACGAGGAAGACGAGGACGAGGACGACGAGGACGAGGACGACGAGGACGAGGACGACGAGGACGAGGACGACGAGGACGGCGAGGACGAGGACGACGAGGACGAGGACGATGAGGACGAGGACGACAAGGACGAGGACGACGAGGACGACGAGGACGAGGACGAGGAAGACGAGGACGACGAGGACGAGGACGACGAGGACGACGAGGACGAGGACGACGAGGACGACGAGGACGAGGACGACGAGGACGACGAGGACGGGGACGAGGACGACGAGGACGACGAGGACGAGGACGACGAGGACGACGAGGACGGGGACGAGGACGACGAGGACGACGAGGACGAGGACGAGGACGACGAGGACGACGAGGACGAGGACGACGAGGACCACGAGTACGAGGATGACGAGGACGACGAGGACGACGAGGACGACGAGGACGAGGACGACGATGACGAGGACGAGGACGACGAGGACGACGAGGACGACGAGGACGAGGACGACGAGGACGAGGACGACGAGGACGAGGACGACGAGGACGAGGACGACGAGGACGAGGACGACGAGGACGAGGACGACGAGGACGAGGACGACGAGGACGAGGACGACGAGGACGAGGACGACGAGGACGAGGACGACGAGGACGAGGACGACGAGGACGAGGACGACGAGGACGAGGACGACGAGGACGAGGACGACGAGGACGAGGACGACGAGGACGAGGACGACGAGGACGAGGACGAGGACGACGAGGACGACGAGGACGAGGACGACGAGGACGACGAGGACGAGGACGACGAGGACGACGAGGACGAGGACGACGAGGACGACGAGGACGACGAGGACGAGGCCGACGAGGACGACGAGGACGAGGATGACGAGAACGAGGACGACGAGGACGAGGGCGACGACGACGAGGACGAGGACGACGAGGACGACGAGGACGAGGACGACGAGGACGAGGACGACGAGGACGAGGACGGCGAGGACGAGGACGACGAGGACGAGGACGACGAGGACGGGGACGACGAGGACGGGGACGACGAGGACGGGGACGACGAGGACGAGGACGACGAGGACGAGGACGACGAGGACGAGAAAGACGAGGACGAGGAAGACGAGGACGAGGACGACGAGGACGAGGATGACGAGGACGACGAGGACGAGAAAGACGAGGACGAGGAAGACGAGGACGAGGACGACGAGGACGAGGATGACGAGGACGACGAGGACGATGAGGACGACGAGGACGACGAGGACGACGAGGGCGAGGACGAGGACGACGAGGACGACGAGGACGAGGACGACGAGGACGACGAGGACGAGGACGACGAGGACGACGAGGACGACGAGGACGAGGTCGACGAGGACGACGAGGACGAGGACGAGGACGACGAGGACGACGAGGACGAGGACGAGGACGACGACGACGACGACGAGGACGTGGACGACGAGGACGAGGACGACGAGGACGAGGACGAGGACGAGGGGGACGAGGACGACGAGGACGACGAGGACGAGGACGACAAGGACGACGAGGACGACGAGGACGAGGACGACGAGGACGACGAGGACGATGAGGACGAGGACGACGAGGACGAGGACGACGTGGACGAGGACGACGAGGACGAGGACGACGACGACGACGACGAGGACGAGGGTGACGACCACGAGGACGAGGACGAGGACGACGAGGACGACGAGGACGACGAGGACGACGAGGACGAGGACGAGGACGACGAGGACGACGAGGACGAGGACGACGAGGACGAGGACGAGGACGACGAGGACGGCGAGGACGAGGACGACGAGGACGAGGACGACGAGGACGAGGACGACGAGGACGAGGACGACGAGGACGAGGACGACGAGGACGACGAGGACGAGGACGAGGACGACGAGGACGACGAGGACGAGGACGGCGAGGACGAGGACGACGAGGACGAGGACGACGAGGACGGGGACGACGAGGACGGGGACGACGAGGACGAGGACGACGAGGACGAGGACGACGAGGACGAGGACGACGAGGACGAGGAAGACGAGGACGAGGAAGACGAGGACGAGGACGACGAGGACGAGGACGACGAGGACGAGGACGACGAGGACGAGGACGACGAGGACGAGGACGACGAGGACGAGGACGACGAGGACGAGGACGACGAGGACGAGGACGACGAGGACGAGGACGACGAGGACGAGGACGACGAGGACGAGGACGACGAGGACGACGAGGACGAGGACGACAAGGACGACGAGGACGACGAGGACGAGGACGACGAGGACGACGAGGACGATGAGGACGACGAGGACGACGAGGACGACGAGGGCGAGGACGAGGACGACGAGGACGACGAGGACGACGAGGACGAGGACGAGGGCGACGAGGACGAGGACGACGAGGACGACGAGGACGAGGACGACGAGGACGAGGACGACGAGGACGAGGACGACGAGGACGAGGACGACGAGGACGAGGACGACGAGGACGAGGACGACGAGGACGGCGAGGACGAGGACGACGAGGACGAGGACGATGAGGACGAGGACGACGAGGACGAGGACGACGAGGACGACGAGGACGAGGACGAGGACGACGAGGACGACGAGGACGAGGACGGCGAGGACGAGGACGACGAGGACGAGGACGACGAGGACAGGGACGACGAGGACGGGGACGACGAGGACGAGGACGATGAGGACGAGAACGACAAGGACGAGGACGACGAGGACGACGAGGGCGAGGACGAGGACGACGAGGACGACGAGGACGAGGACGACGAGGACGACGAGGACGAGGACGACGAGGACGACGAGGACGAGGACGACGAGGACGACGAGGACGAGGACGAGGACGACGAGGACGAGGACGAGGACGACGAGGACGACGAGGACGAGGACGACGAGGACGACGAGGACGAGGACGACGAGGACGACGAGGACGACGAGGCCGAGGACGACGAGGACGAGGACGACGAGGACGAGGACGACGAGGACGAGGACGACGAGGACGAGGACGACGAGGACGAGGACGACGAGGACGAGGACGACGAGGACGAGGACGACGAGGACGAGGACGACGAGGACGGCGAGGACGAGGACGACGAGGACGAGGACGATGAGGACGAGGACGACGAGGACGAGGACGACGAGGACGAGGACGACGAGGACGACGAGGACGAGGACGAGGACGACGAGGACGACGAGGACGAGGACGGCGAGGACGAGGACGACGAGGACGAGGACGACGAGGACGGGGACGACGAGGACGGGGACGACGAGGACGAGGACGACGAGGACGAGGACGACGTGGACGAGGACGACGAGGACGGGGACGACGAGGACGGGGACGACGAGGACGGGGACGACGAGGACGAGGACGACGAGGACGGCGAGGACGAGGACGACGAGGACGAGGACGATGAGGACGAGGAGGACGAGGACGAGGACGACGAGGACGACGAGGACGAGGACGAGGACGACGAGGACGAGGACGACGAGGACGAGGACGACGAGGACGAGGACGACGTGGACGAGGACGACGAGGACGAGGACGACGAGGACGAGGACGACGAGGACGAGGAAGACGAGGACGAGGACGACGAGGACGAGGACGACGAGGACGAGGACGACGAGGACGAGGACGACGAGGACGGCGAGGACGAGGACGACGAGGACGAGGACGATGAGGACGAGGACGACAAGGACGAGGACGACGAGGACGACGAGGACGAGGACGAGGACGACGAGGACGACGAGGACGAGGACGGCGAGGACGAGGACGACGAGGACGAGGACGACGAGGACGAGGACGACGACCACGAGGACGAGGACGAGGACGACGAGGACGACGAGGACGACGAGGACGAGGACGAGGACCAGGACGACGAGGACGACGAGGACGACGAGGACGAGGACGAGGACGACGAGGACGACGAGGACGAGGACGAGGACGACGACGACGACGACGAGGACGTGGACGACGAGGACGAGGACGACGAGGACGAGGACGAGGACGAGGAGGACGAGGACGACGAGGACGACGAGGACGACGAGGACGAGGACGACGAGGACGACGAGGACGAGGACGAGGACGACGAGGACGACGAGGACGAGGACGACGAGGATGACGAGGACGAGGACGACGAGGACGAGGACGAGGACGATGAGGACGAGGACGACGAGGACGAGGACGACGAGGACGAGGACGACGAGGACGACGAGGACGAGGACGACGAGGACGAGGACGACGAGGACGAGGACGACGAGGACGAGGACGACGAGGACGAGGACGACGAGGACGGGGACGACGAGGACGACGAGGACGAGTACGACGAGGATGAGGACGACGAGGACGAGGACGACGAGGACGAGGACGACGAGGACGAGGACGACGAGGACGAGGACGACGAGGACGGGGACGACGAGGACGAGGACGATGAGGACGAGGACGACAAGGACGAGGACGACGAGGACGAGGACGACGAGGACGAGGACGACGAGGACGAGGACGACGAGGACGAGGACGACGAGGACGAGGACGACGAGGACGACGAGGACGAGGACGACGAGGACGAGGACGACGAGGACGAGGACGACGAGGACGAGGACGACGAGGACGAGGACGACGAGGACGAGGACGACGAGGACGAGGACGACGAGGACGAGGACGACGAGGACGAGGACGACGAGGACGAGGACGACGAGGACGAGGACGACGAGGACGAGGACGACGAGGACAAGGACGACGACGACGACGAGGACGAGGACGACGAGGACGACGAGGACGACGAGGACGAGGACGACGAGGACGAGGCAGACGAGGACGAGGACGACGAGGACGAGGACGACGAGGACGAGGACGACGAGGACGACGAGGACGAGGACGACGAGGACGAGGACGACGAGGACGAGGACGACGAGGACGACGAGGGCGAGGACGACGAGGACGAGGACGACGAGGACGAGGACGACGAGGACGAGGACGACGAGGACGTCGTGGACGACGATGACGAGGACGAGGACGACGAGGACGACGAGGACGACGAGGACGACGAGGACGAGGACGAGGACCAGGACGACGAGGACGACGAGGACGACGAGGACGACGAGGACGACGAGGACGACGAGGACGACGAGGACGAGGACGAGGACCAGGACGACGAGGACGACGAGGACGACGAGGACGAGAACGAGGACGACGAGGACGAGGACGAGGACGACGACGACGAAGACGAGGACGTGGACGACGAGGACGAGGACGACGATGACGAGGACGAGGACGAGGACGACGAGGACGAGGACGAGGACGAGGATGAGGAGGACGAGGACGACGAGGACGACGAGGACGAGGACGAGGACGACGAGGACGACGAGGACGAGGACGACGAGGACGAGGACGACGAGGACGACGAGGACGAGGACGACGAGGACGACGAGGACGACGAGGACGACGAGGACGAGGACGACGAGGACGATTGGGACGACGAGGACGAGGACGACGAGGACGAGGACGACGAGGACGAGGACGATGAGGACGAGGACGACGAGGACGAGGACGACGAGGACGAGGACGACGAGGACGAGGACGACGAGGACGAGGACGACGAGGACGAGGACGACGAGGACGAGGACGACGAGGACGAGGACGACGAGGACGAGGACGACGAGGACGAGGACGACGAGGACGAGGACGACGAGGACGAGGACGACGAGGACGAGGACGACGAGGACGAGGACGACGAGGACGAGGACGACGAGGACAAGGACGACGACGACAACGAGGACGAGGACGACGAGGACGACGAGGACGACGAGGACGAGGACGACGAGGACGAGGCAGACGAGGACGAGGACGACGAGGACGAGGCAGACGAGGACGAGGACGACGAGGACGACGAGGACGAGGACGAGGACGACGAGGACGAGGACGACGAGGACGAGGACGACGAGGACGAGGACGACAAGGACGACGAGGACGACGAGGACGAGGACGACGAGGACGACGAGGACGATGAGGACGACGAGGACGACGAGGACGACGAGGGCGAGGACGAAGACGACGAGGACGACGAGGACGATGAGGACGACGAGGACGAGGACGACGAGGACGAGGACGACGAGGACGAGGACGACGAGGACGAGGACGACGAGGACGAGGACGACGACGACGAGGACGACGAGGACGAGGGCGACGACCACGAGGACGAGGACGAGGACGACGAGGACGACGAGGACGACGAGGACGAGGACGAGGACGACGAGGACGACGAGGACGACGAGGACGAGGACGAGGACGACGAGGACGACGAGGACGAGGACGAGGACGACGACGACGAGGACGACGAGGACGAGGACGAGGACGAGGAGGACGAGGACGACGAGGACGACGAGGACGAGGACGACAAGGACGACGAGGACGACGAGGACGAGGACGACGAGGACGACGAGGACGATGAGGACGACGAGGACGACGAGGACGACGAGGGCGAGGACGAGGACGACGAGGACGACGAGGACGATGAGGACGACGAGGACGAGGACGAGGACGACGAGGACGAGGACGACGAGGACGAGGACGACGAGGACGACGAGGACGAGGACGACGAGGACGAGGACGACGAGGACGAGGACGACGAGGACGAGGACGACGAGGACGAGGACGACGAGGACGAGGACGACGAGGACGACGAGGACGAGGACGAGGACGACGAGGACGACGAGGACGAGGACGGCGAGGACGAGGACGACGAGGACGACGAGGACGACGACGAGGACGAGGGCGACGACCACGAGGACGAGGACGAGGACGACGAGGACGACGAGGACGACGAGGACGAGGACGAGGACGACGAGGACGACGAGGACGACGAGGACGAGGACGAGGACGACGACGACGACGACGAGGACGTGGACGACGAGGACGAGGACGACGAGGACGAGGACGAGGACGAGGAGGACGAGGACGACGAGGACGACGAGGACGACGAGGACGAGGACGACAAGGACGACGAGGACGACGAGGACGAGGACGACGAGGACGACGAGGACGATGAGGACGACGAGGACGACGAGGACGACGAGGGCGAGGACGAGGACGACGAGGACGACGAGGACGAGGACGACGAGGACGACGAGGACGAGGACGACGAGGACGACGAGGACGACGAGGACGAGGACGACGAGGACGACGAGGACGAGGACGAGGACGACGAGGACGACGAGGACGAGGACGAGGACGACGACGACGACGACGAGGACGTGGACGACGAGGACGAGGACGACGAGGACGAGGACGAGGACGAGGAGGACGAGGACGACGAGGACGACGAGGACGAGGACGACAAGGACGACGAGGACGACGAGGACGAGGACGACGAGGACGAGGACGATGAGGACGAGGACGACGAGGACGAGGACGACGAGGACGACGAGGACGAGGACGAGGACGGCGAGGACGAGGACGACGAGGACGAGGACGACGAGGACGGGGACGACGAGGACGGGGACGACGAGGACGAGGACGATGAGGACGAGGACGACAAGGACGAGGACGACGAGGACGAGGACGACGAGGACGAGGACGACGAGGACGAGGACGACGAGGACGAGGACGACGAGGACGAGGACGACGAGGACGAGGACGACGAGGACGAGGACGACGACGACGACGACGAGGACGAGGGCGACGACCACGAGGACGAGGACGAGGACGACGAGGACGACGAGGACGACGAGGACGAGGACGAGGACGACGAGGACGACGAGGACGACGAGGACGAGGACGACGAGGACGAGGACGACGAGGACGAGGACGAGGACGACGAGGACGGCGAGGACGAGGACGACGAGGACGAGGACGACGAGGACGAGGACGACGAGGACGAGGACGACGAGGACGAGGACGACGAGGACGACGAGGACGAGGACGAGGACGACGAGGACGACGAGGACGAGGACGGCGAGGACGAGGACGACGAGGACGAGGACGACGAGGACGGGGACGACGAGGACGGGGACGACGAGGACGGGGACGACGAGGACGAGGACGACGAGGACGAGGACGACGAGGACGAGGACGACGAGGACGAGGAAGACGAGGACGAGGAAGACGAGGACGAGGACGACGAGGACGAGGACGACGAGGACGAGGACGACGAGGACGAGGACGACGAGGACGAGGACGACGAGGACGAGGACGACGAGGACGAGGACGACGAGGACGAGGACGACGAGGACGAGGACGACGACGACGACGACGAGGA
Organism: Andrena hattorfiana; assembly: GCA_944738655.2. Lineage (NCBI taxonomy): Eukaryota > Metazoa > Arthropoda > Insecta > Hymenoptera > Andrenidae > Andrena > Andrena hattorfiana. The sequence continues at coordinate 20,172,344 of OX122893.2, read as the reverse complement.
CGAGGGCGACGACCACGAGGACGAGGACGAGGACGACGAGGACGAGGACGAGGACGACGAGGACGACGAGGACGACGAGGACGAGGACGAGGACGACGACGACGACGACGAGGACGTGGACGACGAGGACGAGGACGACGAGGACGAGGACGAGGACGAGGAGGACGAGGACGACGAGGACGACGAGGACGAGGACGACAAGGACGACGAGGACGACGAGGACGAGGACGACGAGGACGACGAGGACGATGAGGACGACGAGGACGACGAGGACGACGAGGGCGAGGACGAGGACGACGAGGACGACGAGGACGACGAGGACGAGGACGAGGGCGACGAGGACGAGGACGACGAGGACGACGAGGACGAGGACGACGAGGACGAGGACGACGAGGACGAGGACGACGAGGACGAGGACGACGAGGACGAGGACGACGAGGACGAGGACGACGAGGACGAGGACGACGAGGACGGCGAGGACGAGGACGACGAGGACGAGGACGACGAGGACGAGGACGACGAGGACGAGGACGACGAGGACGACGAGGACGAGGACGAGGACGACGAGGACGACGAGGACGACGAGGACGACGAGGACGAGGACGGCGAGGACGAGGACGACGAGGACGAGGACGACGAGGACGGGGACGACGAGGACGAGGACGATGAGGACGAGAACGACAAGGACGAGGACGACGAGGACGACGAGGGCGAGGACGAGGACGACGAGGACGACGAGGACGAGGACGACGAGGACGACGAGGACGAGGACGACGAGGACGACGAGGACGAGGACGAGGACGACGAGGACGAGGACGAGGACGACGAGGACGACGAGGACGAGGACGACGAGGACGACGAGGACGACGAGGACGAGGACGACGAGGACGAGGACGACGAGGACGAGGACGACGAGGACGAGGACGACGAGGACGACGAGGACGACGAGGACGAGGACGAGGACGACGAGGACGACGAGGACGACGAGGACGACGAGGACGAGGACGAGGACGACGAGGACGACGAGGACGAGGACGAGGACGACGACGACGAGGACGACGAGGACGAGGACGAGGACGAGGAGGACGAGGACGACGAGGACGACGAGGACGAGGACGACAAGGACGACGAGGACGACGAGGACGAGGACGACGAGGACGACGAGGACGATGAGGACGACGAGGACGACGAGGACGACGAGGGCGAGGACGAGGACGACGAGGACGACGAGGACGATGAGGACGACGAGGACGAGGACGAGGACGACGAGGACGAGGACGACGAGGACGAGGACGACGAGGACGACGAGGACGAGGACGACGAGGACGAGGACGACGAGGACGAGGACGACGAGGACGAGGACGACGAGGACGAGGACGACGAGGACGAGGACGACGAGGACGACGAGGACGAGGACGAGGACGACGAGGACGACGAGGACGAGGACGGCGAGGACGAGGACGACGAGGACGACGAGGACGACGACGAGGACGAGGGCGACGACCACGAGGACGAGGACGAGGACGACGAGGACGACGAGGACGACGAGGACGAGGACGAGGACGACGAGGACGACGAGGACGACGAGGACGAGGACGAGGACGACGACGACGACGACGAGGACGTGGACGACGAGGACGAGGACGACGAGGACGAGGACGAGGACGAGGAGGACGAGGACGACGAGGACGACGAGGACGACGAGGACGAGGACGACAAGGACGACGAGGACGACGAGGACGAGGACGACGAGGACGACGAGGACGATGAGGACGACGAGGACGACGAGGACGACGAGGGCGAGGACGAGGACGACGAGGACGACGAGGACGAGGACGACGAGGACGACGAGGACGAGGACGACGAGGACGACGAGGACGACGAGGACGAGGACGACGAGGACGACGAGGACGAGGACGAGGACGACGAGGACGACGAGGACGAGGACGAGGACGACGACGACGACGACGAGGACGTGGACGACGAGGACGAGGACGACGAGGACGAGGACGAGGACGAGGAGGACGAGGACGACGAGGACGACGAGGACGAGGACGACAAGGACGACGAGGACGACGAGGACGAGGACGACGAGGACGAGGACGATGAGGACGAGGACGACGAGGACGAGGACGACGAGGACGACGAGGACGAGGACGAGGACGGCGAGGACGAGGACGACGAGGACGAGGACGACGAGGACGGGGACGACGAGGACGGGGACGACGAGGACGAGGACGATGAGGACGAGGACGACAAGGACGAGGACGACGAGGACGAGGACGACGAGGACGAGGACGACGAGGACGAGGACGACGAGGACGAGGACGACGAGGACGAGGACGACGAGGACGAGGACGACGAGGACGAGGACGACGACGACGACGACGAGGACGAGGGCGACGACCACGAGGACGAGGACGAGGACGACGAGGACGACGAGGACGACGAGGACGAGGACGAGGACGACGAGGACGACGAGGACGACGAGGACGAGGACGACGAGGACGAGGACGACGAGGACGAGGACGAGGACGACGAGGACGGCGAGGACGAGGACGACGAGGACGAGGACGACGAGGACGAGGACGACGAGGACGAGGACGACGAGGACGACGAGGACGAGGACGAGGACGACGAGGACGACGAGGACGAGGAAGGCGAGGACGAGGACGACGAGGACGGGGACGACGAGGACGGGGACGACGAGGACGGGGACGACGAGGACGAGGACGACGAGGACGAGGACGACGAGGACGAGGACGACGAGGACGAGGAAGACGAGGACGAGGAAGACGAGGACGAGGACGACGAGGACGAGGACGACGAGGACGAGGACGACGAGGACGAGGACGACGAGGACGAGGACGACGAGGACGAGGACGACGAGGACGAGGACGACGAGGACGAGGACGACGACGACGACGACGAGGACGAGGGCGACGACCACGAGGACGAGGACGAGGACGACGATGACGAGGACGAGGACGACGAGGACGACGAGGACGACGAGGACGAGGACGAGGACGACGACGACGACGACGAGGACGTGGACGACGAGGACGAGGACGACGAGGACGAGGACGAGGACGAGGAGGACGAGGACGACGAGGACGACGAGGACGAGGACGACAAGGACGACGAGGACGACGAGGACGAGGACGACGAGGACGACGAGGACGATGAGGACGACGAGGACGACGAGGACGACGAGGGCGAGGACGAGGACGACGAGGACGACGAGGACGACGAGGACGAGGACGAGGGCGACGAGGACGAGGACGACGAGGACGACGAGGACGAGGACGACGAGGACGAGGACGACGAGGACGAGGACGACGAGGACGAGGACGACGAGGACGAGGACGACGAGGACGAGGACGACGAGGACGGCGAGGACGAGGACGACGAGGACGAGGACGATGAGGACGAGGACGACGAGGACGAGGACGACGAGGACGACGAGGACGAGGACGAGGACGACGAGGACGACGAGGACGAGGACGGCGAGGACGAGGACGACGAGGACGAGGACGACGAGGACGGGGACGACGAGGACGAGGACGATGAGGACGAGAACGACAAGGACGAGGACGACGAGGACGACGAGGGCGAGGACGAGGACGACGAGGACGACGAGGACGAGGACGACGAGGACGACGAGGACGAGGACGACGAGGACGACGAGGACGAGGACGAGGACGACGAGGACGAGGACGAGGACGACGAGGACGACGAGGACGAGGACGACGAGGACGACGAGGACGACGAGGACGAGGACGACGAGGACGAGGACGACGAGGACGAGGACGACGAGGACGAGGACGACGAGGACGAGGACGACGAGGACGGCGAGGACGACGAGGACGAGGACGACGAGGACGACGAGGACGAGGACGAGGACGACGAGGACGACGAGGACGAGGACGGCGAGGACGAGGACGACGAGGACGAGGACGACGAGGACGGGGACGACGAGGACGGGGACGACGAGGACGAGGACGACGAGGACGAGGACGACGTGGACGAGGACGACGAGGACGGGGACGACGAGGACGGGGACGACGAGGACGAGGACGACGAGGACGAGGACGACGTGGACGAGGACGACGAGGACGAGGACGACGAGGACGAGGACGACGAGGACGAGGACGACGAGGACGAGGACGACGAGGACGGCGAGGACGAGGACGACGAGGACGAGGACGATGAGGACGAGGACGACAAGGACGAGGACGGCGAGGACGACGAGGACGAGGACGAGGACGACGAGGACGACGAGGACGAGGACGGCGAGGACGAGGACGACGAGGACGAGGACGACGAGGACGAGGACGACGACCACGAGGACGAGGACGAGGACGACGAGGACGACGAGGACGACGAGGACGAGGACGAGGACCAGGACGACGAGGACGACGAGGACGACGAGGACGAGGACGAGGACGACGAGGACGACGAGGACGAGGACGAGGACGACGACGACGACGACGAGGACGTGGACGACGAGGACGAGGACGACGAGGACGAGGACGACGAGGACGAGGACGACGAGGACGAGGACGACGAGGACGACGAGGACGAGGACGACGAGGACGAGGACGACGAGGACGAGGACGACGAGGACGAGGACGACGAGGACGAGGACGACGAGGACGAGGACGACGAGGACGAGGACGACGAGGACGAGGACGACGAGGACAAGGACGACGACGACGACGAGGACGAGGACGACGAGGACGACGAGGACGACGAGGACGAGGACGACGAGGACGAGGCAGACGAGGACGAGGACGACGAGGACGAGGACGACGAGGACGAGGACGACGAGGACGAGGACGACGAGGACGAGGACGACGAGGACGACGAGGACGAGGACGACGAGGACGAGGACGACGAGGACGAGGACGACGAGGACGAGGACGACGAGGACGAGGACGACGAGGACGAGGACGACGAGGACGAGGACGACGAGGACGTCGTGGACGACGAGGACGAGGACGAGGACGACGAGGACGAGGACGACGAGGACGAGGACGACGAGGACGAGGACGACGAGGACGAGGACGACGAGGACGAGGACGACGAGGACGAGGACGACGAGGACGAGGACGACGAGGACAAGGACGACGACGACGACGAGGACGAGGACGACGAGGACGACGAGGACGACGAGGACGAGGACGACGAGGACGAGGCAGACGAGGACGAGGCAGACGAGGACGAGGACGACGAGGACGAGGACGACGAGGACGAGGACGACGAGGACGAGGACGACGAGGACGAGGACGACGAGGACGAGGACGACGAGGACGACGAGGGCGAGGACGACGAGGACGAGGACGACGAGGACGAGGACGACGAGGACGAGGACGACGAGGACGAGGACGACGAGGACGTCGTGGACGACGATGACGTCGTGGACGACGATGACGAGGACGAGGACGACGAGGACGACGAGGATGACGAGGACGACGAGGACGACGAGGACGACGAGGACGAGGACCAGGACGACGAGGACGACGAGGACGACGAGGACGAGGACGAGGACGACGAGGACGAGGACGAGGACGACGACGACGAAGACGAGGACGTGGACGACGAGGTCGAGGACGACGATGACGAGGACGAGGACGAGGACGACGAGGACGAGGACGAGGACGAGGATGAGGAGGACGAGGACGACGAGGACGACGAGGACGAGGACGACGAGGACGACGAGGACGAGGACGAGGACGACGAGGACGACGAGGACGAGGACGACGAGGACGACGAGGACGACGAGGACGACGAGGACGAGGACGACGAGGACGATTGGGACGCCGAGGACGAGGACGACGAGGACGAGGACGACGAGGACGAGGACGACGAGGACGAGGACGACGAGGACGAGGACGACGAGGACGAGGACGACGAGGACGAGGACGACGAGGACGAGGACGACGAGGACGAGGACGACGAGGACGAGGACGACGAGGACGAGGACGACGAGGACGAGGACGACGAGGACGAGGACGACGAGGACGAGGACGACGAGGACGAGGACGACGAGGACGAGGACGAGGACGACGAGGACGAGGACGACGAGGACGAGGACGACGAGGACAAGGACGACGACGACGACGAGGACGAGGACGACGAGGACGACGAGGACGACGAGGACGAGGACGACGAGGACGAGGCAGACGAGGACGAGGACGACGAGGACGAGGCAGACGAGGACGAGGACGACGAGGACGACGAGGACGAGGACGAGGACGACGAGGACGAGGACGACGAGGACGAGGACGACGAGGAGGAGGACGACGAGGACGAGGACGACAAGGACGACGAGGACGACGAGGACGAGGACGACGAGGACGACGAGGACGATGAGGACGATGAGGACGACGAGGACGACGAGGACGACGAGGGCGAGGACGAGGACGACGAGGACGACGAGGACGATGAGGACGACGAGGACGAGGACGACGAGGACGAGGACGACGAGGACGAGGACGACGAGGACGAGGACGACGACGACGACGACGAGGACGACGACCACGAGGACGAGGACGAGGACGACGAGGACGACGAGGACGACGAGGACGAGGACGAGGACGACGTGGACGACGAGGACGACGAGGACGAGGACGAGGACGACGACGACGACGACGAGGACGTGGACGACGAGGACGAGGACGACGAGGACGAGGACGAGGACGAGGAGGACGAGGACGACGAGGACGGCGAGGACGAGGACGACAAGGACGACGAGGACGACGAGGACGAGGACGACGAGGACGACGAGGACGATGAGGACGACGAGGACGAGGACGACGAGGACGAGGACGACGAGGACGAGGACGACGAGGACGAGGACGACGAGGACGAGGACGACGAGGACGAGGACGACGAGGACGAGGACGACGAGGACGAGGACGACGAGGACGAGGACGACGAGGACGAGGACGACGAGGACGAGGACGACGAGGACGAGGACGACGAGGACGAGGACGACGAGGACGAGGACGACGAGGACGAGGGCGACGACCACGAGGACGAGGACGAGGACGACGAGGACGACGAGGACGAGGACGAGGACGACGAGGACGACGAGGACGACGAGGACGAGGACGAGGACGACGAGGACGACGAGGACGAGGACGCGGACGACGACGACGAGGACGACGAGGACGAGGACGAGGACGAGGAGGACGAGGACGACGAGGACGACGAGGACGAGGACGACAAGGACGACGAGGACGACGAGGACGAGGACGACGAGGACGACGAGGACGATGAGGACGACGAGGACGACGAGGACGACGAGGGCGAGGACGAGGACGACGAGGACGACGAGGACGATGAGGACGACGAGGACGAGGACGACGAGGACGACGAGGACGAGGACGACGAGGACGAGGACGACGAGGACGAGGACGACGAGGACGAGGACGACGAGGACGAGGACGACGAGGACGGCGAGGACGAGGACGACGAGGACGAGGACGATGAGGACGAGGACGACGAGGACGAGGACGACGAGGACGACGAGGACGAGGACGAGGACGACGAGGACGACGAGGACGAGGACGGCGAGGACGAGGACGACGAGGACGAGGACGACGAGGACGGGGACGACGAGGACGGGGACGACGAGGACGAGGACGATGAGGACGAGAACGACAAGGACGAGGACGACGAGGACGACGAGGGCGAGGACGAGGACTACGAGGACGACGAGGACGAGGACGACGAGGACGACGAGGACGAGGACGACGAGGACGACGAGGACGAGGACGACGAGGACGACGAGGACGAGGACGAGGACGACGAGGACGAGGACGAGGACGACGAGGACGACGAGGACGAGGACGACGAGGACGACGAGGACGACGAGGACGACGAGGACGAGGACGACGAGGACGAGGACGACGAGGACGAGGACGACGAGGACGAGGACGACGAGGACGAGGACGATGAGGACGAGGACGACGAGGACGAGGACGACGAGGACGAGGACGACGAGGACGAGGACGACGTGGACGAGGACGACGAGGACGAGGACGACGAGGACGAGGACGACGAGGACGAGGACGACGAGGACGAGGAAGACGAGGACGAGGACGACGAGGACGAGGACGACGAGGACGAGGACGACGAGGACGAGGACGACGAGGACGAGGACGACGAGGACGAGGACGACGAGGACGAGGACGACGAGGACGAGGACGACGAGGACGAGGACGACGAGGACGAGGACGACGAGGACGAGGACGACGAGGACGAGGACGACGAGGACGAGGACGACGAGGACGAGGACGACGAGGACGAGGACGACGAGGACGAGGACGACGAGGACGAGGACGACGAGGACGAGGACGAGGTCGACGAGGACGAGGACGACGACGACGACGACGAGGACGACGAGGACGACGAGGACGACGAGGACGACGAGGACGAGGACGAGGACCAGGACGACGAGGACGACGAGGACGACGAGGACGAGGACGAGGACGACGAGGAGGAGGACGACGACGACGAGGACGACGACGACGAGGACGACGACGACGAGGACGAGGACGACGAGGACGAGGACGAGGACGACGAGGACGAGGTCGACGAGGACGAGGACGACGAGGACGAGGACGACGACGACGACGACGAGGACGAGGACGACGAGGACGACGAGGACGACGAGGACGACGAGGACGACGAGGACGAGGACGAGGACCAGGACGACGAGGACGACGAGGACGACGAGGACGAGGACGAGGACGACGACGACGACGACGAGGGCGAGGACGACGACGACGAGGACGAGGACCACGAGGACGACGAGGACGACGAGGACGACGAGGACGACGAGGACGACGAGGACGACGAGAACGAGGACGACGATGACGAGGACGAGGACGACGAGGACGACGAGGACGACGAGTACGAGGACGACGAGGACGAGGACGACGAGGACGAGGACGACGAGGACGAGGACAACGAGGACGAGGACGACGAGGACGACGATGACGAGGACGAGGACGACGAGGACGACGAGGACGACGAGTACGAGGACGACGAGGACGAGGACGACGAGGACGAGGACGACGAGGACGAGGACAACGAGGACGAGGACGACGAGGACGAGGACGACGAGGACGAGGCAGACGAGGACGAGGACGACGAGGACGAGGACGACGAGGACGAGGACGACGAGGACGAGGACGACGAGGACGAGGACGACGAGGACGAGGACGACGAGGACGAGGACGACGAGGACGAGGACGACGAGGACGAGGACGACGAGGACGAGGACGACGAGGACGAGGACGACGAGGACGAGGACGAGGACGACGAGGACGAGGACGACGAGGACGACGAGGACGAGGACGAGGACGACGAGGACGACGAGGACGAGGACGACGAGGACGAGGACGACGAGGACGAGGACGACGAGGACGAGGACGACGAGGACGAGGACGACGAGGACGTCGTGGACGACGAGGACGAGGACGAGGACGACGAGGACGACGAGGACGAGGACGCGGACGACGAGGACGACGAGGACGAGGACGACGAGGACGACGAGGACGACGAGGACGACGAGGACGAGGACGACGAGGACGAGGACGACGAGGTCGAGGACGACGAGGACGAGGACGACGAGGACGACGAGGACGACGAGGACGAGGACGACGAGGACGAGGGCGACGAGGACGACGAGGACGAGGACGACGAGGACGACGAGGACGACGAGGACGACGAGGACGACGAGGACGACGAGGACGACGAGGACGACGAGGACGACGAGGACGACGAGGACGACGAGGACGACGAGGACGACGAGGACGACGAGGACGACGAGGACGAGGACAACGAGGACGAGGACGACGAGGACGAGGACGAGGACGACGAGGACGAGGACGACGAGGACGAGGACGACGAGGACGAGGACGACGAGGACGAGGACGACGAGGACGAGGACGACGAGGACGAGGACGACGAGGACGAGGACGACGAGGACGAGGACGAGGTCGACGAGGACGAGGACGACGACGACGACGACGAGGACGACGAGGACGACGAGGACGACGAGGACGACGAGGACGAGGACGAGGACCAGGACGACGAGGACGACGAGGACGACGAGGACGAGGACGAGGACGACGAGGAGGAGGACGACGACGACGAGGACGACGACGACGAGGACGACGACGACGAGGACGAGGACGACGAGGACGAGGACGAGGACGACGAGGACGAGGTCGACGAGGACGAGGACGACGAGGACGAGGACGACGACGACGACGACGAGGACGAGGACGACGAGGACGACGAGGACGACGAGGACGACGAGGACGACGAGGACGAGGACGAGGACCAGGACGACGAGGACGACGAGGACGACGAGGACGAGGACGAGGACGACGACGACGACGACGAGGGCGAGGACGACGACGACGAGGACGAGGACCACGAGGACGACGAGGACGACGAGGACGACGAGGACGACGAGGACGACGAGGACGACGAGAACGAGGACGACGATGACGAGGACGAGGACGACGAGGACGACGAGGACGACGAGTACGAGGACGACGAGGACGAGGACGACGAGGACGAGGACGACGAGGACGAGGACAACGAGGACGAGGACGACGAGGACGACGATGACGAGGACGAGGACGACGAGGACGACGAGGACGACGAGGACGAGGACGACGAGGACGAGGACGACGAGGACGAGGACAACGAGGACGAGGACGACGAGGACGAGGACGACGAGGACGAGGCAGACGAGGACGAGGACGACGAGGACGAGGACGACGAGGACGAGGACGACGAGGACGAGGACGACGAGGACGAGGACGACGAGGACGAGGACGACGAGGACGAGGACGACGAGGACGAGGACGACGAGGACGAGGACGACGAGGACGAGGACGACGAGGACGAGGACGAGGACGACGAGGACGAGGACGACGAGGACGACGAGGACGAGGACGACGAGGACGAGGACGACGAGGACGAGGACGACGAGGACGAGGACGACGAGGACGAGGACGACGAGGACGTCGTGGACGACGAGGACGAGGACGAGGACGACGAGGACGACGAGGACGAGGACGCGGACGACGAGGACGACGAGGACGAGGACGACGAGGACGACGAGGACGACGAGGACGAGGACGACGAGGACGAGGACGACGAGGTCGAGGACGACGAGGACGAGGACGACGAGGACGACGAGGACGACGAGGACGAGGACGACGAGGACGAGGGCGACGAGGACGACGAGGACGAGGACGACGAGGACGACGAGGACGACGAGGACGACGAGGACGACGAGGACGACGAGGACGACGAGGACGACGAGGACGACGAGGACGACGAGGACGACGAGGACGACGAGGACGACGAGGACGACGAGGACGAGGACAACGAGGACGAGGACGACGAGGACGAGGACGAGGACGACGAGGACGAGGACGACGAGGACGACGAGTACGAGGACGACGAGGACGACGAGTACGAGGACGACGAGGACGACGAGGACGAGGACGAGGAAGACGAGGACGACGAGGACGAGGACGACGAGGACGACGAGGACGAGGACGACGAGGACGACGAGGACGAGGACGACGAGGACGACGAGGACGAGGACGACGAGGACGACGAGGACGAGGACGACGAGGACGACGAGGACGAGGACGAGGACGACGAGGACGACGAGGACGAGGACGAGGACGACGAGGACGACGAGGACGAGGACGACGAGGACCACGAGTACGAGGATGACGAGGACGACGAGGACGACGAGGACGACGAGGACGAGGACGACGATGACGAGGACGAGGACGACGAGGACGACGAGGACGACGAGGACGAGGACGACGAGGACGAGGACGACGAGGACGAGGACGACGAGGACGAGGACGACGAGGACGAGGACGACGAGGACGAGGACGACGAGGACGAGGACGACGAGGACGAGGACGACGAGGACGAGGACGACGAGGACGAGGACGACGAGGACGAGGACGACGAGGACGAGGACGACGAGGACGAGGACGACGAGGACGAGGACGACGAGGACGAGGACGACGAGGACGACGAGGACGAGGACGAGGACGACGAGGACGACGAGGACGAGGACGACGAGGACGACGAGGACGAGGACGACGAGGACGACGAGGACGAGGACGACGAGGACGACGAGGACGACGAGGACGAGCCCGACGAGGACGACGAGGACGAGGATGACGAGAACGAGGACGACGAGGACGAGGACGACGACGACGAGGACGAGGACGACGAGGACGACGAGGACGAGGACGACGAGGACGACGAGGACGAGGACGACGAGGACGAGGACGGCGAGGACGAGGACGACGAGGACGAGGACGACGAGGACGGGGACGACGAGGACGGGGACGACGAGGACGGGGACGACGAGGACGAGGACGACGAGGACGAGGACGACGAGGACGAGGAAGACGAGGACGAGGAGGACGAGGACGAGGACGACGAGGACGAGGACGACGAGGACGAGGACGACGAGGACGAGGACGACGAGGACGAGGACGACGAGGACGAGGACGACGAGGACGAGGACGACGAGGACGAGGACGACGAGGACGAGGACGACGAGGACGAGGACGACGAGGACGAGGACGACGAGGACGAGGACGACGAGGACGAGGACGACGAGGACGAGGACGACGAGGACGAGGACGACGAGGACGAGGACGACGAGGACGAGGACGACGACGACGACGACGAGGACGAGGGCGACGACCACGAGGACGAGGACGAGGACGACGAGGACGACGAGGACGAGGACGAGGACGACGAGGACGACGAGGACGACGAGGACGAGGACGAGGACGACGACGACGACGACGAGGACGTGGACGACGAGGACGAGGACGACGAGGACGAGGACGAGGACGAGGAGGACGAGGACGACGAGGACGACGAGGACGACGAGGACGAGGACGACAAGGACGACGAGGACGACGAGGACGAGGACGACGAGGACGACGAGGACGATGAGGACGACGAGGACGACGAGGACGACGAGGGCGAGGACGAGGACGACGAGGACGACGAGGACGAGGACGACGAGGACGACGAGGACGAGGACGACGAGGACGACGAGGACGACGAGGACGAGGACGACGAGGACGACGAGGACGAGGACGAGGACGACGAGGACGAGGACGAGGACGACGAGGACGACGAGGACGACGAGGACGAGGACGACGAGGACGACGAGGACGACGAGGACGAGGACGACGAGGACGAGGACGACGAGGACGAGGACGAGGGCGACGAGGACGAGGACGACGAGGACGACGAGGACGAGGACGACGAGGACGAGGACGACGAGGACGAGGACGACGAGGACGAGGACGACGAGGACGAGGACGACGAGGACGGCGAGGACGAGGACGACGAGGACGAGGACGATGAGGACGAGGACGACGAGGACGAGGACGACGAGGACGACGAGGACGAGGACGAGGACGACGAGGACGACGAGGACGAGGACGGCGAGGACGAGGACGACGAGGACGAGGACGACGAGGACGGGGACGACGAGGACGGGGACGACGAGGACGAGGACGACGAGGACGAGGACGACAAGGACGTGGACGACGAGGACGAGGACGACGAGGACGAGGACGACGAGGACGAGGACGACGAGGACGAGGACGACGAGGACGAGGACGACGAGGACGAGGACGACGAGGACGAGGACGACGAGGACGAGGACGACGAGGACGAGGACGACGACGACGACGACGAGGACGAGGGCGACGACCACGAGGACGAGGACGAGGACGACGAGGACGACGAGGACGACGAGGACGAGGACGAGGACGACGAGGACGACGAGGACGAGGACGACGAGGACGAGGACGACGAGGACGAGGACGACGAGGACGAGGACGACGAGGACGGCGAGGACGAGGACGACGAGGACGAGGACGACGAGGACGAGGACGACGAGGACGAGGACGACGAGGACGACGAGGACGAGGACGAGGACGACGAGGACGACGAGGACGAGGACGGCGAGGACGAGGACGACGAGGACGAGGACGACGAGGACGAGGAAGACGAGGACGAGGAAGACGAGGACGAGGAAGACGAGGACGAGGAAGACGAGGACGAGGACGACGAGGACGAGGACGACGAGGACGAGGACGACGAGGACGAGGACGACGAGGACGAGGACGACGAGGACGAGGACGACGAGGACGAGGACGACGAGGACGAGGACGACGAGGACGAGGACGACGAGGACGAGGACGACGAGGACGAGGACGACGAGGACGAGGACGACGAGGACGAGGACGAGGACGACGAGGACGAGGACGACGAGGACGAGGACGACGAGGACGAGGACGACGAGGACGGCGAGGACGAGGACGAGGACGACGAGGACGAGGACGACGAGGACGGGGACGACGAGGACGGGGACGACGAGGACGACGAGGACGAGGACGACGAGGACGACGAGGACGACGAGGACGAGGACGACGAGGACGAGGACGACGAGGACGAGGACGACGAGGACGAGGACGACGAGGACGAGGACGACGAGGACGAGGACGACGAGGACGGCGAGGACGAGGACGACGAGGACGAGGACGATGAGGACGAGGACGACGAGGACGAGGACGACGAGGACGAGGACGACGAGGACGACGAGGACGAGGACGAGGACGACGAGGACGACGAGGACGAGGACGGCGAGGACGAGGACGACGAGGACGAGGACGACGAGGACGGGGACGACGAGGACGGGGACGACGAGGACGAGGACGACGAGGACGAGGACGACGTGGACGAGGACGAGGACGACGAGGACGAGGACGACGAGGACGAGGACGACGAGGACGAGGACGACGAGGACGGCGAGGACGAGGACGACGAGGACGAGGACGATGAGGACGAGGACGACAAGGACGAGGACGACGAGGACGACGAGGACGAGGACGAGGACGACGAGGACGACGAGGACGAGGACGGCGAGGACGAGGACGACGAGGACGAGGACGACGAGGACGAGGACGACGACCACGAGGACGAGGACGAGGACGACGAGGACGACGAGGACGACGAGGACGAGGACGAGGACCAGGACGACGAGGACGACGAGGACGACGAGGACGAGGACGAGGACGACGAGGACGACGAGGACGAGGACGAGGACGACGACGACGACGACGAGGACGTGGACGACGAGGACGAGGACGACGAGGACGAGGACGAGGACGAGGAGGACGAGGACGACGAGGACGACGAGGACGACGAGGACGAGGACGACGAGGACGACGAGGACGAGGACGAGGACGACGAGGACGACGAGGACGAGGACGACGAGGACGAGGACGAGGACGACGAGGACGAGGACGACGAGGACGAGGACGACGAGGACGAGGACGACGAGGACGAGGACGACGAGGACGACGAGGACGAGGACGACGAGGACGAGGACGACGAGGACGAGGACGACGAGGACGAGGACGACGAGGACGAGGACGACGAGGACGTCGTGGACGACGAGGACGAGGACGAGGACGACGAGGACGAGGACGACGAGGACGAGGACGACGAGGACGAGGACGACGAGGACGAGGACGACGGCGACGACGAGGACGACGGCGACGACGAGGACGAGGACGACGAGGACGACGAGGACGACGAGGACGAGGACGACGAGGACGAGGCAGACGAGGACGAGGACGACGAGGACGAGGACGACGAGGACGAGGACGACGAGGACGAGGACGACGAGGACGAGGAAGACGAGGACGAGGACGACGAGGACGAGGACGACGAGGACGACGAGGACGAGGACGACGAGGACGAGGACGACGAGGACGAGGACGACGAGGACGTCGTGGACGACGATGACGAGGACGAGGACGACGAGGACGACGAGGACGACGAGGACGACGAGGACGACGAGGACGAGGACGAGGACCAGGACGACGAGGACGACGAGGACGACGAGGACGAGGACGAGGACGACGAGGACGAGGACGAGGACGACGACGACGAAGACGAGGACGTGGACGACGAGGACGAGGACGACGATGACGAGGACGAGGACGAGGACGACGAGGACGAGGACGAGGACGAGGATGAGGAGGACGAGGACGACGAGGACGACGAGGACGAGGACGAGGACGACGAGGACGACGAGGACGAGGACGACGAGGACGACGAGGACGACGAGGACGACGAGGACGAGGACGACGAGGACGATTGGGACGACGAGGACGAGGACGACGAGGACGAGGACGACGAGGACGAGGACGACGAGGACGAGGACGACGAGGACGAGGACGACGAGGACGAGGACGACGAGGACGAGGACGACGAGGACGAGGACGACGAGGACGAGGACGACGAGGACGAGGACGACGAGGACGAGGACGACGAGGACGAGGACGACGAGGACGAGGACGACGAGGACGAGGACGACGAGGACGAGGACGACGAGGACGAGGACGACGACGACGACGAGGACGAGGACGACGAGGACGACGAGGACGACGAGGACGAGGACGACGAGGACGAGGCAGACGAGGACGAGGACGACGAGGACGAGGCAGACGAGGACGAGGACGACGAGGACGACGAGGACGAGGACGAGGACGACGAGGACGAGGACGACGAGGACGAGGACGACGAGGACGAGGACGACAAGGACGACGAGGACGACGAGGACGAGGACGACGAGGACGACGAGGACGATGAGGACGACGAGGACGACGAGGACGACGAGGGCGAGGACGAGGACGACGAGGACGACGAGGACGATGAGGACGACGAGGACGAGGACGACGAGGACGAGGACGACGAGGACGAGGACGACGAGGACGAGGACGACGACGACGACGACGAGGACGAGGGCGACGACCACGAGGACGAGGACGAGGACGACGAGGACGACGAGGACGACGAGGACGAGGACGAGGACGACGAGGACGACGAGGACGACGAGGACGAGGACGAGGACGACGACGACGACGACGAGGACGTGGACGACGAGGACGAGGACGACGAGGACGAGGACGAGGACGAGGAGGACGAGGACGACGAGGACGGCGAGGACGAGGACGACAAGGACGACGAGGACGACGAGGACGAGGACGACGAGGACGACGAGGACGATGAGGACGACGAGGACGAGGACGACGAGGACGAGGACGACGAGGACGAGGACGACGAGGACGAGGACGACGAGGACGAGGACGACGAGGACGAGGACGACGAGGACGAGGACGACGAGGACGAGGACGACGAGGACGAGGACGCCGAGGACGAGGACGACGAGGACGAGGACGACGAGGACGAGGACGACGAGGACGAGGACGACGAGGACGAGGACGACGAGGACGAGGACGACGAGGACGAGGACGACGAGGACGAGGACGACGAGGACGAGGACGACGAGGACGAGGGCGACGACCACGAGGACGAGGACGAGGACGACGAGGACGACGAGGACGACGAGGACGAGGACGAGGACGACGAGGACGACGAGGACGACGAGGACGAGGACGAGGATGACGAGGACGACGAGGACGAGGACGAGGACGACGACGACGAGGACGACGAGGACGAGGACGAGGACGAGGAGGACGAGGACGACGACGACGACGAGGACGAGGACGACAAGGACGACGAGGACGACGAGGACGAGGACGACGAGGACGACGAGGACGATGAGGACGACGAGGACGACGAGGACGACGAGGACGACGAGGACGATGAGGACGACGAGGACGAGGACGACGAGGACGAGGACGACGAGGACGAGGACGACGAGGACGAGGACGACGAGGACGACGAGGACGAGGACGACGAGGACGAGGACGACGAGGACGAGGACGACGAGGACGAGGACGACGAGGACGACGAGGACGAGGACGACGAGGACGAGGACGACGAGGACGAGGACGACGACGACGACGACGAGGACGAGGGCGACGACCACGAGGACGAGGACGAGGACGACGAGGACGACGAGGACGACGAGGACGAGGACGAGGACGACGAGGACGACGAGGACGACGAGGACGAGGACGAGGACGACGACGACGACGACGAGGACGTGGACGACGAGGACGAGGACGACGAGGACGAGGACGAGGACGAGGACGAGGAGGACGAGGACGACGAGGACGACGAGGACGACGAGGACGAGGACGACAAGGACGACGAGGACGACGAGGACGAGGACGACGAGGACGACGAGGACGATGAGGACGACGAGGACGACGAGGACGACGAGGGCGAGGACGAGGACGACGAGGACGACGAGGACGAGGACGACGAGGACGACGAGGACGAGGACGACGAGGACGACGAGGACGAGGACGACGAGGACGACGAGGACGACGAGGACGAGGACGAGGACGACGAGGACGAGGACGAGGACGACGAGGACGACGAGGACGAGGACGACGAGGACGACGAGGACGACGAGGACGAGGACGACGAGGACGAGGACGAGGGCGACGAGGACGAGGACGACGAGGACGACGAGGACGAGGACGACGAGGACGAGGACGACGAGGACGAGGACGACGAGGACGAGGACGACGAGGACGGCGAGGACGAGGACGACGAGGACGAGGACGATGAGGACGAGGACGACGAGGACGAGGACGACGAGGACGACGAGGACGAGGACGAGGACGACGAGGACGACGAGGACGAGGACGGCGAGGACGAGGACGACGAGGACGAGGACGACGAGGACGGGGACGACGAGGACGAGGACGATGAGGACGAGGACGACAAGGACGAGGACGACGAGGACGAGGACGACGAGGACGAGGACGACGAGGACGAGGACGACGAGGACGAGGACGACGAGGACGAGGACGACGAGGACGAGGACGACGAGGACGAGGACGACGAGGACGAGGACGACGAGGACGAGGACGACGAGGACGAGGACGACGAGGACGAGGACGACGAGGACGAGGACGACGAGGACGAGGACGACGAGGACGAGGACGACGAGGACGAGGACGACGAGGACGAGGACGACGAGGACGAGGACGACGAGGACGAGGACGACGAGGACGAGGACGACGAGGACGAGGACGACGACGACGACGACGAGGACGAGGGCGACGACCACGAGGACGAGGACGAGGACGACGAGGACGACGAGGACGAGGACGAGGACGACGAGGACGACGAGGACGAGGACGACGAGGACGAGGACGACGAGGACGAGGACGACGAGGACGAGGACGACGAGGACGAGGACGACGAGGACGGCGAGGACGAGGACGACGAGGACGAGGACGACGAGGACGAGGACGACGAGGACGAGGACGACGAGGACGAGGACGACGAGGACGACGAGGACGAGGACGGCGAGGACGGGGACGACGAGGACGAGGACGACGAGGACGGGGACGACGAGGACGGGGACGACGAGGACGAGGACGACGAGGACGAGGACGACGAGGACGAGGACGACGAGGACGAGGAAGACGAGGACGAGGAAGACGAGGACGAGGACGACGAGGACGAGGACGACGAGGACGAGGACGACGAGGACGAGGACGACGAGGACGAGGACGACGAGGACGAGGACGACGAGGACGAGGACGACGAGGACGAGGACGACGAGGACGAGGACGACGAGGACGAGGACGACGACGACGAGGACGAGGACGACGACGACGACGACGAGGACGAGGGCGACGACCACGAGGACGAGGACGAGGACGACGAGGACGACGAGGACGACGAGGACGAGGACGAGGACGACGAGGACGACGATGACGACGAGGACGAGGACGAGGACGACGACGACGACGACGACGAGGACGAGGACGGCGAGGACGAGGACGACGAGGACGACGAGGACGAGGACGACGAGGACGGGGACGACGAGGACGGGGACGACGAGGACGAGGACGACGAGGACGAGGACGACGTGGACGAGGACGACGAGGACGACGAGGACGAGGACGAGGACGACGAGGACGAGGACGACGAGGACGAGGACGACGAGGACGAGGACGACGAGGACGACGAGGACGAGGACGAGGACGACGAGGACGAGGACGAGGACGACGAGGACGACGAGGACGACGAGGACGACGAGGACGAGGACGACGAGGACGAGGACGAGGACGACGAGGACGACGAGGACGAGGACGACGAGGACGACGAGGACGACGAGGACGAGGACGACGAGGACGAGGACGACGAGGACGAGGACGACGAGGACGAGGACGACGAGGACGAGGACGACGAGGACGAGGACGACGAGGACGGCGAGGACGAGGACGACGAGGACGACGAGGACGAGGACGATGAGGACGAGGACGACGAGGACGAGGACGACGAGGACGAGGACGACGAGGACGACGAGGACGAGGACGAGGACGACGAGGACGACGAGGACGAGGACGGCGAGGACGAGGACGACGAGGACGAGGACGACGAGGACGGGGACGACGAGGACGAGGACGATGAGGACGACGAGGACGAGGACGACGAGGACGAGGACGACGTGGACGAGGACGACGAGGACGGGGACGACGAGGACGGGGACGACGAGGACGAGGACGACGAGGACGAGGACGACGAGGACGAGGACGACGAGGACGAGGACGACGAGGACGAGGACGACGAGGACGTCGTGGACGACGAGGACGAGGACGAGGACGACGAGGACGAGGACGACGAGGACGAGGACGACGAGGACGAGGACGACGAGGACGAGGACGACGAGGACGAGGACGACGAGGACGAGGACGACGAGGACAAGGACGACGGCGACGACGAGGACGACGGCGACGACGAGGACGAGGACGACGAGGACGACGAGGACGACGAGGACGAGGACGACGAGGACGAGGCAGACGAGGACGAGGACGACGAGGACGAGGACGACGAGGACGAGGACGACGAGGACGAGGACGACGAGGACGAGGACGACGAGGACGACGAGGACGAGGACGACGAGGACGAGGACGACGAGGACGAGGACGACGAGGACGTCGTGGACGACGATGACGAGGACGAGGACGACGAGGACGACGAGGACGACGAGGACGACGAGGACGACGAGGACGAGGACGAGGACCAGGACGACGAGGACGACGAGGACGACGAGGACGAGGACGAGGACCAGGACGACGAGGACGACGAGGACGACGAGGACGAGGACGAGGACGACGAGGACGAGGACGAGGACGACGACGACGAAGACGAGGACGTGGACGACGAGGACGAGGACGACGATGACGAGGACGAGGACGAGGACGACGAGGACGAGGACGAGGACGAGGATGAGGAGGATGAGGAGGACGAGGACGACGAGGACGACGAGGACGAGGACGAGGACGACGAGGACGACGAGGACGAGGACGACGAGGACGACGAGGACGACGAGGACGACGAGGACGACGAGGACGAGGACGACGAGGACGATTGGGACGACGAGGACGAGGACGACGAGGACGAGGACGACGAGGACGAGGACGACGAGGACGAGGACGACGAGGACGAGGACGACGAGGACGAGGACGACGAGGACGAGGACGACGAGGACGAGGACGACGAAGACGAGGACGACGAGGACGAGGACGACGAGGACAAGGACGACGACGACGACGAGGACGAGGACGACGAGGACGACGAGGACGACGAGGACGAGGACGACGAGGACGAGGCAGACGAGGACGAGGACGACGAGGACGAGGCAGACGAGGACGAGGACGACGAGGACGACGAGGACGAGGACGAGGACGACGAGGACGAGGACGACGAGGACGAGGACGACGAGGACGAGGACGACAAGGACGACGAGGACGACGAGGACGAGGACGACGAGGACGACGAGGACGATGAGGACGACGAGGACGACGAGGACGACGAGGGCGAGGACGAGGACGACGAGGACGACGAGGACGATGAGGACGACGAGGACGAGGACGACGAGGACGAGGACGACGAGGACGAGGACGACGAGGACGAGGACGACGACGACGACGACGAGGACGAGGGCGACGACCACGAGGACGAGGACGAGGACGACGAGGACGACGAGGACGACGAGGACGAGGACGAGGACGACGAGGACGACGAGGACGACGAGGACGAGGACGAGGACGACGACGACGACGACGAGGACGTGGACGACGAGGACGAGGACGACGAGGACGAGGACGAGGACGAGGAGGACGAGGACGACGAGGACGGCGAGGACGAGGACGACAAGGACGACGAGGACGACGAGGACGAGGACGACGAGGACGACGAGGACGATGAGGACGACGAGGACGAGGACGACGAGGACGAGGACGACGAGGACGAGGACGACGAGGACGAGGACGACGAGGACGAGGACGACGAGGACGAGGACGACGAGGACGAGGACGACGAGGACGAGGACGCCGAGGACGAGGACGACGAGGACGAGGACGACGAGGACGAGGACGACGAGGACGAGGACGACGAGGACGAGGACGACGAGGACGAGGACGACGAGGACGAGGACGACGAGGACGAGGACGACGAGGACGAGGACGACGAGGACGAGGGCGACGACCACGAGGACGAGGACGACGAGGACGAGGGCGACGACCACGAGGACGAGGACGACGAGGACGAGGGCGACGACCACGAGGACGAGGACGAGGACGACGAGGACGACGAGGACGACGAGGACGAGGACGAGGACGACGAGGACGACGAGGACGACGAGGACGAGGACGAGGATGACGAGGACGACGAGGACGAGGACGAGGACGACGACGACGAGGACGACGAGGACGAGGACGAGGACGAGGAGGACGAGGACGACGACGACGACGAGGACGAGGACGACAAGGACGACGAGGACGACGAGGACGAGGACGACGAGGACGACGAGGACGATGAGGACGACGAGGACGACGAGGACGACGAGGGCGAGGACGAGGACGACGAGGACGACGAGGACGATGAGGACGACGAGGACGAGGACGACGAGGACGAGGACGACGAGGACGAGGACGACGAGGACGAGGACGACGAGGACGACGAGGACGAGGACGACGAGGACGAGGACGACGAGGACGAGGACGACGAGGACGAGGACGACGAGGACGACGAGGACGAGGACGACGAGGACGAGGACGACGAGGACGAGGACGACGACGACGACGACGAGGACGAGGGCGACGACCACGAGGACGAGGACGAGGACGACGAGGACGACGAGGACGACGAGGACGAGGACGAGGACGACGAGGACGACGAGGACGACGAGGACGAGGACGAGGACGACGACGACGACGACGAGGACGTGGACGACGAGGACGAGGACGACGAGGACGAGGACGAGGACGAGGACGAGGAGGACGAGGACGACGAGGACGACGAGGACGACGAGGACGAGGACGACAAGGACGACGAGGACGACGAGGACGAGGACGACGAGGACGACGAGGACGATGAGGACGACGAGGACGACGAGGACGACGAGGGCGAGGACGAGGACGACGAGGACGACGAGGACGAGGACGACGAGGACGACGAGGACGAGGACGACGAGGACGACGAGGACGAGGACGACGAGGACGACGAGGACGACGAGGACGAGGACGAGGACGACGAGGACGAGGACGAGGACGACGAGGACGACGAGGACGAGGACGACGAGGACGACGAGGACGACGAGGACGAGGACGACGAGGACGAGGACGACGAGGACGAGGACGAGGACGACGAGGACGACGAGGACGAGGACGACGAGGACGAGGACGACGAGGACGAGGACGACGAGGACGAGGACGACGAGGACGAGGACGACGAGGACGGCGAGGACGAGGACGACGAGGACGAGGACGATGAGGACGAGGACGACGAGGACGAGGACGACGAGGACGACGAGGACGAGGACGAGGACGACGAGGACGAGGACGGCGAGGACGAGGACGACGAGGACGAGGACGACGAGGACGGGGACGACGAGGACGAGGACGATGAGGACGAGGACGACAAGGACGAGGACGACGAGGACGAGGACGACGAGGACGAGGACGACGAGGACGAGGACGACGAGGACGAGGACGACGAGGACGAGGACGACGAGGACGAGGACGACGAGGACGAGGACGACGAGGACGAGGACGACGAGGACGAGGACGACGTGGACGAGGAAGACGAGGACGAGGACGACGAGGACGAGGACGACGAGGACGAGGACGACGAGGACGGCGAGGACGAGGACGACGAGGACGAGGACGATGAGGACGAGGACGACAAGGACGAGGACGACGAGGACGACGAGGACGAGGACGAGGACGACGAGGACGACGAGGACGAGGACGGCGAGGACGAGGACGACGAGGACGAGGACGACGAGGACGAGGACGACGACCACGAGGACGAGGACGAGGACGACGAGGACGACGAGGACGACGAGGACGAGGACGAGGACCAGGACGACGAGGACGACGAGGACGACGAGGACGAGGACGAGGACGACGAGGACGACGAGGACGAGGACGAGGACGACGACGACGACGACGAGGACGTGGACGACGAGGACGAGGACGACGAGGACGAGGACGAGGACGAGGAGGACGAGGACGACGAGGACGACGAGGACGACGAGGACGAGGACGACGAGGACGACGAGGACGAGGCAGACGAGGACGAGGACGACGAGGACGAGGACGACGAGGACGAGGACGACGAGGACGACGAGGACGAGGACGGGGACGACGAGGACGAGGACGACGAGGACGAGGACGACGAGGACGACGAGGACGAGGACGACGAGGACGACGAGGACGAGGACGACGAGGACGAGGACGACGAGGACGAGGACGACGAGGACGTCGTGGACGACGAGGACGAGGACGAGGACGACGAGGACGAGGACGACGAGGACGAGGACGACGAGGACGAGGACGACGAGGACGAGGACGACGTCGACGACGAGGACGAGGACGACGAGGACGACGAGGACGAGGACGACGAGGACAAGGACGACGACGACGACGAGGACGAGGACGACGAGGACGAGGACGACGAGGACGAGGACGACGAGGACGAGGACGACGAGGACGAGGACGACGAGGACGAGGACGACGAGGACGAGGACGCCGAGGACGAGGACGACGAGGACGAGGACGACGAGGACGAGGACGACGAGGACGAGGACGACGAGGACGAGGACGACGAGGACGAGGACGACGAGGACGAGGACGACGAGGACGAGGACGACGAGGACGAGGACGACGAGGACGAGGGCGACGACCACGAGGACGAGGACGAGGACGACGAGGACGACGAGGACGACGAGGACGAGGACGAGGACGACGAGGACGACGAGGACGACGAGGACGAGGACGAGGATGACGAGGACGACGAGGACGAGGACGAGGACGACGACGACGAGGACGACGAGGACGAGGACGAGGACGAGGAGGACGAGGACGACGACGACGACGAGGACGAGGACGACAAGGACGACGAGGACGACGAGGACGAGGACGACGAGGACGACGAGGACGATGAGGACGACGAGGACGACGAGGACGACGAGGACGACGAGGACGATGAGGACGACGAGGACGAGGACGACGAGGACGAGGACGACGAGGACGAGGACGACGAGGACGAGGACGACGAGGACGACGAGGACGAGGACGACGAGGACGAGGACGACGAGGACGAGGACGACGAGGACGAGGACGACGAGGACGACGAGGACGAGGACGACGAGGACGAGGACGACGAGGACGAGGACGACGACGACGACGACGAGGACGAGGGCGACGACCACGAGGACGAGGACGAGGACGACGAGGACGACGAGGACGACGAGGACGAGGACGAGGACGACGAGGACGACGAGGACGACGAGGACGAGGACGAGGACGACGACGACGACGACGAGGACGTGGACGACGAGGACGAGGACGACGAGGACGAGGACGAGGACGAGGACGAGGAGGACGAGGACGACGAGGACGACGAGGACGACGAGGACGAGGACGACAAGGACGACGAGGACGACGAGGACGAGGACGACGAGGACGACGAGGACGATGAGGACGACGAGGACGACGAGGACGACGAGGGCGAGGACGAGGACGACGAGGACGACGAGGACGAGGACGACGAGGACGACGAGGACGAGGACGACGAGGACGACGAGGACGAGGACGACGAGGACGACGAGGACGACGAGGACGAGGACGAGGACGACGAGGACGAGGACGAGGACGACGAGGACGACGAGGACGAGGACGACGAGGACGACGAGGACGACGAGGACGAGGACGACGAGGACGAGGACGAGGGCGACGAGGACGAGGACGACGAGGACGACGAGGACGAGGACGACGAGGACGAGGACGACGAGGACGAGGACGACGAGGACGAGGACGACGAGGACGAGGACGACGAGGACGGCGAGGACGAGGACGACGAGGACGAGGACGATGAGGACGAGGACGACGAGGACGAGGACGACGAGGACGACGAGGACGAGGACGAGGACGACGAGGACGACGAGGACGAGGACGAGGACGACGAGGACGACGAGGACGAGGACGATGAGGACGAGGACGACGAGGACGAGGACGACGAGGACGAGGACGACGAGGACGAGGACGACGAGGACGAGGACGACGAGGACGAGGACGACGAGGACGAGGACGACGAGGACGAGGACGACGAGGACGAGGACGACGAGGACGAGGACGACGAGGACGAGGACGACGAGGACGAGGACGACGAGGACGAGGACGACGAGGACGAGGACGACGAGGACGAGGACGACGAGGACGAGGACGACGAGGACGAGGACGACGAGGACGAGGACGACGAGGACGAGGACGACGAGGACGAGGACGACGACGACGACGACGAGGACGAGGGCGACGACCAGGAGGACGAGGACGAGGACGACGAGGACGACGAGGACGAGGACGAGGACGACGAGGACGACGAGGACGAGGACGACGAGGACGAGGACGACGAGGACGAGGACGACGAGGACGAGGACGACGAGGACGAGGACGACGAGGACGGCGAGGACGAGGACGACGAGGACGAGGACGACGAGGACGAGGACGACGAGGACGAGGACGACGAGGACGAGGACGACGAGGACGACGAGGACGAGGACGGCGAGGACGGGGACGACGAGGACGAGGACGACGAGGACGGGGACGACGAGGACGGGGACGACGAGGACGAGGACGACGAGGACGAGGACGACGAGGACGAGGACGACGAGGACGAGGACGACGAGGACGAGGAAGACGAGGACGAGGAAGACGAGGACGAGGACGACGAGGACGAGGACGACGAGGACGAGGACGACGAGGACGAGGACGACGAGGACGAGGACGACGAGGACGAGGACGACGAGGACGAGGACGACGAGGACGAGGACGACGAGGACGAGGACGACGAGGACGAGGACGACGACGACGAGGACGAGGACGACGACGACGACGACGAGGACGAGGGCGACGACCACGAGGACGAGGACGAGGACGACGAGGACGACGAGGACGACGAGGACGAGGACGAGGACGACGAGGACGACGATGACGACGAGGACGAGGACGAGGACGACGACGACGACGACGACGAGGACGAGGACGGCGAGGACGAGGACGACGAGGACGACGAGGACGAGGACGACGAGGACGGGGACGACGAGGACGGGGACGACGAGGACGAGGACGACGAGGACGAGGACGACGTGGACGAGGACGACGAGGACGACGAGGACGAGGACGAGGACGACGAGGACGAGGACGACGAGGACGAGGACGACGAGGACGAGGACGACGAGGACGACGAGGACGAGGACGAGGACGACGAGGACGAGGACGAGGACGACGAGGACGACGAGGACGAGGACGACGAGGACGACGAGGACGACGAGGACGAGGACGACGAGGACGAGGACGACGAGGACGAGGACGACGAGGACGAGGACGACGAGGACGAGGACGACGAGGACGGCGAGGACGAGGACGACGAGGACGACGAGGACGAGGACGATGAGGACGAGGACGACGAGGACGAGGACGACGAGGACGAGGACGACGAGGACGACGAGGACGAGGACGAGGACGACGAGGACGACGAGGACGAGGACGGCGAGGACGAGGACGACGAGGACGAGGACGACGAGGACGGGGACGACGAGGACGAGGACGATGAGGACGACGAGGACGAGGACGACGAGGACGAGGACGACGTGGACGAGGACGACGAGGACGGGGACGACGAGGACGGGGACGACGAGGACGAGGACGACGAGGACGAGGACGACGAGGACGAGGACGACGAGGACGAGGACGACGAGGACGAGGACGACGAGGACGTCGTGGACGACGAGGACGAGGACGAGGACGACGAGGACGAGGACGACGAGGACGAGGACGACGAGGACGAGGACGACGAGGACGAGGACGACGAGGACGAGGACGACGAGGACAAGGACGACGGCGACGACGAGGACGACGGCGACGACGAGGACGAGGACGACGAGGACGACGAGGACGACGAGGACGAGGACGACGAGGACGAGGCAGACGAGGACGAGGACGACGAGGACGAGGACGACGAGGACGAGGACGACGAGGACGAGGACGACGAGGACGAGGACGACGAGGACGAGGACGACGAGGACGAGGACGACGAGGACGACGAGGACGAGGACGACGAGGACGAGGACGACGAGGACGAGGACGACGAGGACGTCGTGGACGACGATGACGAGGACGAGGACGACGAGGACGACGAGGACGACGAGGACGACGAGGACGACGAGGACGAGGACGAGGACCAGGACGACGAGGACGACGAGGACGACGAGGACGAGGACGAGGACGACGAGGACGAGGACGAGGACGACGACGACGAAGACGAGGACGTGGACGACGAGGACGAGGACGACGATGACGAGGACGAGGACGAGGACGACGAGGACGAGGACGAGGACGAGGATGAGGAGGATGAGGAGGACGAGGACGACGAGGACGACGAGGACGAGGACGAGGACGACGAGGACGACGAGGACGAGGACGACGAGGACGACGAGGACGACGAGGACGACGAGGACGACGAGGACGAGGACGACGAGGACGATTGGGACGACGAGGACGAGGACGACGAGGACGAGGACGACGAGGACGAGGACGACGAGGACGAGGACGACGAGGACGAGGACGACGAGGACGAGGACGACGAGGACGAGGACGACGAGGACGAGGACGACGAGGACGAGGACGACGAGGACAAGGACGACGACGACGACGAGGACGAGGACGACGAGGACGACGAGGACGACGAGGACGAGGACGACGAGGACGAGGCAGACGAGGACGAGGACGACGAGGACGAGGCAGACGAGGACGAGGACGACGAGGACGACGAGGACGAGGACGAGGACGACGAGGACGAGGACGACGAGGACGAGGACGACGAGGACGAGGACGACAAGGACGACGAGGACGACGAGGACGAGGACGACGAGGACGACGAGGACGATGAGGACGACGAGGACGACGAGGACGACGAGGGCGAGGACGAGGACGACGAGGACGACGAGGACGATGAGGACGACGAGGACGAGGACGACGAGGACGAGGACGACGAGGACGAGGACGACGAGGACGAGGACGACGACGACGACGACGAGGACGAGGGCGACGACCACGAGGACGAGGACGAGGACGACGAGGACGACGAGGACGACGAGGACGAGGACGAGGACGACGAGGACGACGAGGACGACGAGGACGAGGACGAGGACGACGACGACGACGACGAGGACGTGGACGACGAGGACGAGGACGACGAGGACGAGGACGAGGACGAGGAGGACGAGGACGACGAGGACGGCGAGGACGAGGACGACGAGGACGACGAGGACGAGGACGACGAGGACGACGAGGACGATGAGGACGACGAGGACGAGGACGACGAGGACGAGGACGACGAGGACGAGGACGACGAGGACGAG
Source organism: Andrena hattorfiana (assembly GCA_944738655.2). Classification (NCBI taxonomy): domain Eukaryota; kingdom Metazoa; phylum Arthropoda; class Insecta; order Hymenoptera; family Andrenidae; genus Andrena; species Andrena hattorfiana. The sequence goes on along the minus strand of OX122893.2, from coordinate 20,142,316 downwards.
GACGACGAGGACGAGGACGACGAGGACGAGGACGACGAGGACGACGAGGACGAGGACGACGAGGACGAGGACGCCGAGGACGAGGACGACGAGGACGAGGACGACGAGGACGAGGACGACGAGGACGAGGACGACGAGGACGAGGACGACGAGGACGAGGACGACGAGGACGAGGACGACGAGGACGAGGACGACGAGGACGAGGGCGACGACCACGAGGACGAGGACGACGAGGACGAGGGCGACGACCACGAGGACGAGGACGACGAGGACGAGGGCGACGACCACGAGGACGAGGACGAGGACGACGAGGACGACGAGGACGACGAGGACGAGGACGAGGACGACGAGGACGACGAGGACGACGAGGACGAGGACGAGGATGACGAGGACGACGAGGACGAGGACGAGGACGACGACGACGAGGACGACGAGGACGAGGACGAGGACGAGGAGGACGAGGACGACGACGACGACGAGGACGAGGACGACAAGGACGACGAGGACGACGAGGACGAGGACGACGAGGACGACGAGGACGATGAGGACGACGAGGACGACGAGGACGACGAGGGCGAGGACGAGGACGACGAGGACGACGAGGACGATGAGGACGACGAGGACGAGGACGACGAGGACGAGGACGACGAGGACGAGGACGACGAGGACGAGGACGACGAGGACGACGAGGACGAGGACGACGAGGACGAGGACGACGAGGACGAGGACGACGAGGACGAGGACGACGAGGACGACGAGGACGAGGACGACGAGGACGAGGACGACGAGGACGAGGACGACGACGACGACGACGAGGACGAGGGCGACGACCACGAGGACGAGGACGAGGACGACGAGGACGACGAGGACGACGAGGACGAGGACGAGGACGACGAGGACGACGAGGACGACGAGGACGAGGACGAGGACGACGACGACGACGACGAGGACGTGGACGACGAGGACGAGGACGACGAGGACGAGGACGAGGACGAGGACGAGGAGGACGAGGACGAGGACGAGGAGGACGAGGACGACGAGGACGACGAGGACGACGAGGACGAGGACGACAAGGACGACGAGGACGACGAGGACGAGGACGACGAGGACGACGAGGACGATGAGGACGACGAGGACGACGAGGACGACGAGGGCGAGGACGAGGACGACGAGGACGACGAGGACGAGGACGACGAGGACGACGAGGACGAGGACGACGAGGACGACGAGGACGAGGACGACGAGGACGACGAGGACGACGAGGACGAGGACGAGGACGACGAGGACGAGGACGAGGACGACGAGGACGACGAGGACGAGGACGACGAGGACGACGAGGACGACGAGGACGAGGACGACGAGGACGAGGACGAGGGCGACGAGGACGAGGACGACGAGGACGACGAGGACGAGGACGACGAGGACGAGGACGACGAGGACGAGGACGACGAGGACGAGGACGACGAGGACGAGGACGACGAGGACGGCGAGGACGAGGACGACGAGGACGAGGACGATGAGGACGAGGACGACGAGGACGAGGACGACGAGGACGACGAGGACGAGGACGAGGACGACGAGGACGAGGACGGCGAGGACGAGGACGACGAGGACGAGGACGACGAGGACGGGGACGACGAGGACGAGGACGATGAGGACGAGGACGACAAGGACGAGGACGACGAGGACGAGGACGACGAGGACGAGGACGACGAGGACGAGGACGACGAGGACGAGGACGACGAGGACGAGGACGACGAGGACGAGGACGACGAGGACGAGGACGACGAGGACGAGGACGACGAGGACGAGGACGACGAGGACGAGGACGACGAGGACGAGGACGACGAGGACGAGGACGACGAGGACGAGGACGACGAGGACGAGGACGACGAGGACGAGGACGACGACGACGACGACGAGGACGAGGGCGACGACCACGAGGACGAGGACGAGGACGACGAGGACGACGAGGACGACGAGGACGAGGACGAGGACGACGAGGACGACGAGGACGAGGACGACGAGGACGAGGACGACGAGGACGAGGACGACGAGGACGAGGACGACGAGGACGAGGACGACGAGGACGAGGACGACGAGGACGGCGAGGACGAGGACGACGAGGACGAGGACGACGAGGACGAGGACGACGAGGACGAGGACGACGAGGACGAGGACGACGAGGACGACGAGGACGAGGACGGCGAGGACGGGGACGACGAGGACGAGGACGACGAGGACGGGGACGACGAGGACGGGGACGACGAGGACGAGGACGACGAGGACGAGGACGACGAGGACGAGGACGACGAGGACGAGGAAGACGAGGACGAGGACGAGGAAGACGAGGACGAGGACGACGAGGACGAGGACGACGAGGACGAGGACGACGAGGACGAGGACGACGAGGACGAGGACGACGAGGACGAGGACGACGAGGACGAGGACGACGAGGACGAGGACGACGAGGACGAGGACGACGAGGACGAGGACGACGAGGACGAGGACGACGACGACGAGGACGAGGACGACGACGACGACGACGAGGACGAGGGCGACGACCACGAGGACGAGGACGAGGACGACGAGGACGACGAGGACGACGAGGACGAGGACGAGGACGACGAGGACGACGAGGACGAGGACGAGGACGACGACGACGACGACGAGGACGTGGACGACGAGGACGAGGACGACGAGGACGAGGACGAGGACGAGGAGGACGAGGACGACGAGGACGACGAGGACGAGGACGACAAGGACGACGAGGACGACGAGGACGAGGACGACGAGGACGACGAGGACGATGAGGACGACGAGGACGACGAGGACGACGAGGGCGAGGACGAGGACGACGAGGACGACGAGGACGACGAGGACGAGGACGAGGGCGACGAGGACGAGGACGACGAGGACGAGGACGACGAGGACGAGGACGACGAGGACGAGGACGACGAGGACGAGGACGACGAGGACGAGGACGACGAGGACGGCGAGGACGAGGACGACGAGGACGAGGACGATGAGGACGAGGACGACGAGGACGAGGACGACGAGGACGAGGACGACGAGGACGACGAGGACGAGGACGAGGACGACGAGGACGACGAGGACGAGGACGGCGAGGACGAGGACGACGAGGACGAGGACGACGAGGACGGGGACGACGAGGACGGGGACGACGAGGACGAGGACGATGAGGACGAGAACGACAAGGACGAGGACGACGAGGACGACGAGGGCGAGGACGAGGACGACGAGGACGACGAGGACGAGGACGACGAGGACGACGAGGACGAGGACGACGAGGACGACGAGGACGAGGACGACGAGGACGACGAGGACGAGGACGACGAGGACGACGAGGACGAGGACGAGGACGACGAGGACGACGAGGACGACGAGGACGAGGACGACGAGGACGACGAGGACGAGGACGACGAGGACGAGGACGACGAGGACGAGGACGACGAGGACGAGGACGACGAGGACGAGGACGACGAGGACGAGGACGACGAGGACGGCGAGGACGAGGACGACGAGGACGACGAGGACGAGGACGATGAGGACGAGGACGACGAGGACGAGGACGACGAGGACGAGGACGACGAGGACGACGAGGACGAGGACGAGGACGACGAGGACGACGAGGACGGCGAGGACGAGGACGAGGACGACGAGGACGACGAGGACGAGGACGACGAGGACGGGGACGACGAGGACGGGGACGACGAGGACGAGGACGACGAGGACGAGGACGACGTGGACGAGGACGACGAGGACGGGGACGACGAGGACGGGGACGACGAGGACGAGGACGACGAGGACGAGGACGACGTGGACGAGGACGACGAGGACGAGGACGACGAGGACGAGGACGACGAGGACGAGGACGACGAGGACGAGGACGACGTGGACGAGGAAGACGAGGACGAGGACGACGAGGACGAGGACGACGAGGACGAGGACGACGAGGACGGCGAGGACGAGGACGACGAGGACGAGGACGATGAGGACGAGGACGACAAGGACGAGGACGACGAGGACGACGAGGACGAGGACGAGGACGACGAGGACGACGAGGACGAGGACGGCGAGGACGAGGACGACGAGGACGAGGACGACGAGGACGAGGACGACGAGGACGACGAGGACGACGAGGACGAGGACGAGGACCAGGACGACGAGGACGACGAGGACGACGAGGACGAGGACGAGGACGACGAGGACGACGAGGACGAGGACGAGGACGACGACGACGACGACGAGGACGTGGACGACGAGGACGAGGACGACGAGGACGAGGACGAGGACGAGGAGGACGAGGACGACGAGGACGACGAGGACGACGAGGACGAGGACGACGAGGACGACGAGGACGAGGCAGACGAGGACGAGGACGACGAGGACGAGGACGACGAGGACGAGGACGACGAGGACGACGAGGACGAGGACGACGAGGACGACGAGGACGAGGACGACGAGGACGAGGACGACGAGGACGACGAGGACGAGGACGACGAGGACGAGGACGACGAGGACGAGGACGACGAGGACGAGGACGACGAGGACGTCGTGGACGACGAGGACGAGGACGAGGACGACGAGGACGAGGACGACGAGGACGAGGACGACGAGGACGAGGACGACGAGGACGAGGACGACGACGACGACGAGGACGAGGACGACGAGGACGACGAGGACGAGGACGACGAGGACAAGGACGACGACGACGACGAGGACGAGGACGACGAGGACGAGGACGACGAGGACGAGGACGACGAGGACGAGGACGACGAGGACGAGGACGACGAGGACGAGGACGACGAGGACGAGGACGATGAGGACGAGGACGACGAGGACGAGGACGACGAGGACGAGGACGACGAGGACGAGGACGACGAGGACGAGGACGACGAGGACGAGGGCGACGACCACGAGGACGAGGACGAGGACGACGAGGACGACGAGGACGACGAGGACGAGGACGAGGACGACGAGGACGACGAGGACGACGAGGACGACGAGGACGAGGACGACGAGGACGAGGACGACGAGGACAAGGACGACGACGACGACGAGGACGAGGACGACGAGGACGACGAGGACGACGAGGACGAGGACGACGAGGACGAGGCAGACGAGGACGAGGACGACGAGGACGAGGCAGACGAGGACGAGGACGACGAGGACGACGAGGACGAGGACGAGGACGACGAGGACGAGGACGACGAGGACGAGGACGACGAGGACGAGGACGACAAGGACGACGAGGACGACGAGGACGAGGACGACGAGGACGACGAGGACGATGAGGACGACGAGGACGACGAGGACGACGAGGGCGAGGACGAGGACGACGAGGACGACGAGGACGATGAGGACGACGAGGACGAGGACGACGAGGACGAGGACGACGAGGACGAGGACGACGAGGACGAGGAGGACGAGGACGACGAGGACGGCGAGGACGAGGACGACAAGGACGACGAGGACGACGAGGACGAGGACGACGAGGACGACGAGGGCGATGAGGACGACGAGGACGAGGACGACGAGGACGAGGACGACGAGGACGAGGACGACGAGGACGAGGACGACGAGGACGAGGACGACGAGGACGAGGACGACGAGGACGAGGACGAGGACGACGACGACGAGGACGACGAGGACGAGGACGAGGACGAGGAGGACGAGGACGACGAGGACGACGAGGACGAGGACGACAAGGACGACGAGGACGAGGACGACGAGGACGAGGACGACGAGGACGACGAGGACGAGGACGACGACGACGACGAGGACGAGGACGACAAGGACGACGAGGACGACGAGGACGAGGACGACGAGGACGACGAGGACGATGAGGACGACGAGGACGACGAGGACGACGAGGGCGAGGACGAGGACGACGAGGACGACGAGGACGATGAGGACGACGAGGACGAGGACGACGAGGACGAGGACGACGAGGACGAGGACGACGAGGACGAGGACGACGAGGACGACGAGGACGAGGACGACGAGGACGAGGACGACGAGGACGAGGACGACGAGGACGAGGACGACGAGGACGACGAGGACGAGGACGACGAGGACGAGGACGACGACGACGACGACGAGGACGAGGGCGACGACCACGAGGACGAGGACGAGGACGACGAGGACGACGAGGACGACGAGGACGAGGACGAGGACGACGAGGACGACGAGGACGACGAGGACGAGGACGAGGACGACGACGACGACGACGAGGACGTGGACGACGAGGACGAGGACGACGAGGACGAGGACGAGGACGAGGACGAGGAGGACGAGGACGACGAGGACGACGAGGACGACGAGGACGAGGACGACAAGGACGACGAGGACGACGAGGACGAGGACGACGAGGACGACGAGGACGATGAGGACGACGAGGACGACGAGGACGACGAGGGCGAGGACGAGGACGACGAGGACGACGAGGACGAGGACGACGAGGACGACGAGGACGAGGACGACGAGGACGACGAGGACGAGGACGACGAGGACGACGAGGACGACGAGGACGAGGACGAGGACGACGAGGACGAGGACGAGGACGACGAGGACGACGAGGACGAGGACGACGAGGACGACGAGGACGACGAGGACGAGGACGACGAGGACGAGGACGAGGGCGACGAGGACGAGGACGACGAGGACGACGAGGACGAGGACGACGAGGACGAGGACGACGAGGACGAGGACGACGAGGACGAGGACGACGAGGACGAGGACGACGAGGACGGCGAGGACGAGGACGACGAGGACGAGGACGATGAGGACGAGGACGACGAGGACGAGGACGACGAGGACGACGAGGACGAGGACGAGGACGGCGAGGACGAGGACGACGAGGACGAGGACGACGAGGACGGGGACGACGAGGACGAGGACGATGAGGACGAGGACGACAAGGACGAGGACGACGAGGACGAGGACGACGAGGACGAGGACGACGAGGACGAGGACGACGAGGACGAGGACGACGAGGACGAGGACGACGAGGACGAGGACGACGAGGACGAGGACGACGAGGACGAGGACGACGAGGACGAGGACGACGAGGACGAGGACGACGAGGACGAGGACGACGAGGACGAGGACGACGAGGACGAGGACGACGAGGACGAGGACGACGACGACGACGACGAGGACGAGGGCGACGACCACGAGGACGAGGACGAGGACGACGAGGACGACGAGGACGACGAGGACGAGGACGAGGACGACGAGGACGACGAGGACGAGGACGACGAGGACGAGGACGACGAGGACGAGGACGACGAGGACGAGGACGACGAGGACGAGGACGACGAGGACGAGGACGACGAGGACGGCGAGGACGAGGACGACGAGGACGAGGACGACGAGGACGAGGACGACGAGGACGAGGACGACGAGGACGAGGACGACGAGGACGACGAGGACGAGGACGGCGAGGACGGGGACGACGAGGACGAGGACGACGAGGACGGGGACGACGAGGACGGGGACGACGAGGACGAGGACGACGAGGACGAGGACGACGAGGACGAGGACGACGAGGACGAGGAAGACGAGGACGAGGAAGACGAGGACGAGGACGACGAGGACGAGGACGACGAGGACGAGGACGACGAGGACGAGGACGACGAGGACGAGGACGACGAGGACGAGGACGACGAGGACGAGGACGACGAGGACGAGGACGACGAGGACGAGGACGACGACGACGAGGACGAGGACGACGACGACGACGACGAGGACGAGGGCGACGACCACGAGGACGAGGACGAGGACGACGAGGACGACGAGGACGACGAGGACGAGGACGAGGACGACGAGGACGACGAGGACGACGAGGACGAGGACGAGGACGACGACGACGACGACGAGGACGTGGACGACGAGGACGAGGACGACGAGGACGAGGACGAGGACGAGGAGGACGAGGACGACGAGGACGACGAGGACGAGGACGACAAGGACGACGAGGACGACGAGGACGAGGACGACGAGGACGACGAGGACGATGAGGACGACGAGGACGACGAGGACGACGAGGGCGAGGACGAGGACGACGAGGACGACGAGGACGACGAGGACGAGGACGAGGGCGACGAGGACGAGGACGACGAGGACGAGGACGACGAGGACGAGGACGACGAGGACGAGGACGACGAGGACGAGGACGACGAGGACGAGGACGACGAGGACGGCGAGGACGAGGACGACGAGGACGAGGACGATGAGGACGAGGACGACGAGGACGAGGACGACGAGGACGAGGACGACGAGGACGACGAGGACGAGGACGAGGACGACGAGGACGACGAGGACGAGGACGGCGAGGACGAGGACGACGAGGACGAGGACGACGAGGACGGGGACGACGAGGACGGGGACGACGAGGACGAGGACGATGAGGACGAGAACGACAAGGACGAGGACGACGAGGACGACGAGGGCGAGGACGAGGACGACGAGGACGACGAGGACGAGGACGACGAGGACGACGAGGACGAGGACGACGAGGACGACGAGGACGAGGACGACGAGGACGACGAGGACGAGGACGAGGACGACGAGGACGAGGACGAGGACGACGAGGACGACGAGGACGAGGACGACGAGGACGACGAGGACGACGAGGACGAGGACGACGAGGACGAGGACGACGAGGACGAGGACGACGAGGACGAGGACGACGAGGACGAGGACGACGAGGACGAGGACGACGAGGACGGCGAGGACGAGGACGACGAGGACGACGAGGACGAGGACGATGAGGACGAGGACGACGAGGACGAGGACGACGAGGACGAGGACGACGAGGACGACGAGGACGAGGACGAGGACGACGAGGACGACGAGGACGAGGACGGCGAGGACGAGGACGACGAGGACGACGAGGACGAGGACGACGAGGACGGGGACGACGAGGACGGGGACGACGAGGACGAGGACGACGAGGACGAGGACGACGTGGACGAGGACGACGAGGACGGGGACGACGAGGACGGGGACGACGAGGACGAGGACGACGAGGACGAGGACGACGTGGACGAGGACGACGAGGACGAGGACGACGAGGACGAGGACGACGAGGACGAGGACGACGAGGACGAGGACGACGTGGACGAGGAAGACGAGGACGAGGACGACGAGGACGAGGACGACGAGGACGAGGACGACGAGGACGGCGAGGACGAGGACGACGAGGACGAGGACGATGAGGACGAGGACGACAAGGACGAGGACGACGAGGACGACGAGGACGAGGACGAGGACGACGAGGACGACGAGGACGAGGACGGCGAGGACGAGGACGATGAGGACGAGGACGACGAGGACGAGGACGACGACCACGAGGACGAGGACGAGGACGACGAGGACGACGAGGACGACGAGGACGAGGACGAGGACCAGGACGACGAGGACGACGAGGACGACGAGGACGAGGACGAGGACGACGAGGACGACGAGGACGAGGACGAGGACGACGACGACGACGACGAGGACGTGGACGACGAGGACGAGGACGACGAGGACGAGGACGAGGACGAGGAGGACGAGGACGACGAGGACGACGAGGACGACGAGGACGAGGACGACGAGGACGACGAGGACGAGGCAGACGAGGACGAGGACGACGAGGACGAGGACGACGAGGACGAGGACGACGAGGACGACGAGGACGAGGACGACGAGGACGACGAGGACGAGGACGACGAGGACGAGGACGACGAGGACGACGAGGACGAGGACGACGAGGACGACGAGGACGAGGACGACGAGGACGAGGACGACGAGGACGAGGACGACGAGGACGTCGTGGACGACGAGGACGAGGACGAGGACGACGAGGACGAGGACGACGAGGACGAGGACGACGAGGACGAGGACGACGAGGACGAGGACGACGACGACGACGAGGACGAGGACGACGAGGACGACGAGGACGAGGACGACGAGGACAAGGACGACGACGACGACGAGGACGAGGACGACGAGGACGAGGACGACGAGGACGAGGACGACGAGGACGAGGACGACGAGGACGAGGACGACGAGGACGAGGACGACGAGGACGAGGACGATGAGGACGAGGACGACGAGGACGAGGACGACGAGGACGAGGACGACGAGGACGAGGACGACGAGGACGAGGACGACGAGGACGAGGGCGACGACCACGAGGACGCGGACGAGGACGACGAGGACGACGAGGACGACGAGGACGACGAGGACGAGGACGACGAGGACGAGGACGACGAGGACAAGGACGACGACGACGACGAGGACGAGGACGACGAGGACGACGAGGACGACGAGGACGAGGACGACGAGGACGAGGCAGACGAGGACGAGGACGACGAGGACGAGGCAGACGAGGACGAGGACGACGAGGACGACGAGGACGAGGACGAGGACGACGAGGACGAGGACGACGAGGACGAGGACGACGAGGACGAGGACGACAAGGACGACGAGGACGACGAGGACGAGGACGACGAGGACGACGAGGACGATGAGGACGACGAGGACGACGAGGACGACGAGGGCGAGGACGAGGACGACGAGGACGACGAGGACGATGAGGACGACGAGGACGAGGACGACGAGGACGAGGACGACGAGGACGAGGACGACGAGGACGAGGAGGACGAGGACGACGAGGACGGCGAGGACGAGGACGACAAGGACGACGAGGACGAGGACGACGAGGACGACGAGGACGATGAGGACGACGAGGACGAGGACGACGAGGACGAGGACGACGAGGACGAGGACGACGAGGACGAGGACGACGAGGACGAGGACGACGAGGACGAGGACGACGAGGACGAGGACGACGAGGACGAGGACGAGGACGACGACGACGAGGACGACGAGGACGAGGACGAGGACGAGGAGGACGAGGACGACGAGGACGACGAGGACGAGGACGACAAGGACGACGAGGACGAGGACGACGAGGACGAGGACGACGAGGACGACGAGGACGAGGACGACGAGGACGACGAGGACGAGGACGAGGACGACGAGGACGAGGACGAGGACGACGAGGACGACGAGGACGAGGACGACGAGGACGACGAGGACGACGAGGACGAGGACGACGAGGACGAGGACGACGAGGACGAGGACGACGAGGACGAGGACGACGAGGACGAGGACGACGAGGACGGCGAGGACGAGGACGACGAGGACGAGGACGACGAGGACGAGGTCGACGAGGACGAGGACGACGAGGACGAGGACGACGAGGACGACGAGGACGAGGAAAGCGAGGACGAGGACGACGAGGACGAGGACGACGAGGACGAGGACGACGAGGACGAGGACGACGAGGACGAGAACGACGAGGACGAGGACGACGAGGACGAGGACGACGAGGACGAGGACGACGAGGACGAGGACGACGAGGACGAGGACGACGAGGACGAGGACGACGAGGACGAGGACGACGAGGACGAGGACGACGAGGACGAGGACGACGAGGACGAGGACGACGAGGACGAGGACGACGAGGACGAGGACGACGAGGACGAGGACGACGAGGACGAGGACGACGAGGACGAGGACGACGAGGACGAGGACGACGAGGACGAGGACGACGAGGACGAGGACGACGAGGACGAGGACGACGAGGACGAGGACGACGAGGACGAGGACGACGAGGACGAGGACGGCGAGGACGAGGACGGCGAGGACGAGGACGACGAGGACGAGGACGGCGAGGACGAGGACGACGAGGACGAGGACGACGAGGACGAGGACGACGAGGACGAGGACGACGAGGACGAGGACGACGAGGACGAGGACGACGAGGACGAGGACGACGAGGACGAGGACGACGAGGACGAGGACGACGAGGACGAGGACGACGAGGACGAGGACGACGAGGACGAGGACGACGAGGACGAGGACGACGAGGACGAGGACGACGAGGACGAGGACGACGAGGACGAGGACGACGAGGACGAGGACGACGAGGACGAGGACGACGAGGACGAGGACGACGAGGACGAGGACGACGAGGACGAGGAGGACGAGGACGAGGACGACGAGGACGAGGACGACGAGGACGAGGACGACGAGGACGAGGACGACGAGGACGAGGACGACGAGGACGAGGACGACGAGGACGAGGACGACGAGGACGAGGACGACGAGGACGAGGACGACGAGGACGAGGACGAGGACGACGACGACGACGACGAGGACGACGAGGACGACGAGGACGACGAGGACGACGAGGACGAGGACGAGGACCAGGACGACGAGGACGACGAGGACGACGAGGACGAGGACGAGGACGACGAGGACGAGGACGACGACGACGAGGACGACGACGACGAGGACGACGACGACGAGGACGAGGACGACGAGGACGAGGACGAGGACGACGAGGACGAGGTCGACGAGGACGAGGACGAGGACGACGACGACGACGACGAGGACGAGGACGACGAGGACGACGAGGACGACGAGGACGACGAGGACGAGGACGAGGACCAGGACGACAAGGACGACGAGGACGACGAGGACGAGGACGAGGACGACGACGACGACGACGAGGGCGAGGACGACGACGACGAGGACGAGGACGACGAGGACGACGAGGACGAGGACGAGGACCAGGACGACGAGGACGACGAGGACGACGAGGACGAGGACGAGGACGACGAGGACGACGAGGACGACGAGGACGAGGACGAGGACGACGAGGACGAGGACGAGGACGACGACGACGACGACGAGGACGTGGACGACGAGGACGAGGACGACGATGACGAGGACGACGAGGACGACGAGGACGACGAGGACGAGGACGACGAGGACGAGGACGACGAGGACGAGGACGACGAGGACGAGGACGACGAGGACGAGGACGAGGACGACGAGGACGAGGACGAGGGCGACGAGGACGAGGACGACGAGGACGAGGACGACGAGGACGAGGACGACGAGGACGAGGACGACGAGGACGACGAGGACGAGGACGAGGACGACGAGGACGAGGACGACGAGGACGACGAGGACGAGGACGACGAGGACGACGAGGACGACGAGGACGAGGACGACGAGGACGAGGACTAGGGCGACGAGGACGAGGACGACGAGGACGACGAGGACGAGGACGAGGAGGACGAGGACGAGGACGACGACGAGGACGAGGACGACGAGGACGAGGACGACGAGGACGAGGACGACGAGGACGAGGACGAGGACGACGAGGACGAGGACGACGAGGACGAGGACGACGAGGACGAGGACGACGAGGACGGGGACGACGAGGACGGGGACGACGAGGACGAGGACGACGAGGACGAGGACGACGACGACGAGGACGACGACGACGAGGACGACGACGACGAGGACGACGACGACGAGGACGACGACGACGAGGACGACGACGACGGGGACGGGGACGACGGGGACGGGCACGACGGGGACGGGCACGACGGGGACGAGGACGACGAGCACGATGAGGACGAGGACGACGAGGACGAGGACGACGAGGACGACGAGGACGAGGACGACGAGGACGACGAGGACGACGAGGACGAGGACGACGAGGACGAGGACGACGAGGACGATGAGGACGAGGACGAGGACGAGGACGACGAGGACGACGAGGACGAGGACGATGAGGACGAGGACGAGGACGAGGACGACGAGGACGACGAGGACGACGAGGACGAGGACGACGAGGACGAGGACGACGTGGACGAGGACGACGACGACGAGGACGAGGACAACGAGGACGAGGACGACGAGGACGAGGACGAGGACGAGGAGGACGAGGACGACGTGGACGAGGACGAGGACGACGAGGACGGCGAGGACGAGGACGAGGACGAGGACGACGAGGACGAGGACGAGGACGAGGAGGACGAGGACGACGAGGACGACGTGGACGAGGACGAGGACGACGAGGACGAGGACGAGGACGACGAGGACGACGAGGACGAGGACGACGAGGACGACGAGTACGAGGACGACGAGGACGACGAGGACGACGAGGACGACGAGGACGAGGACGACGATGACGAGGACGAGGACGACGAGGACGACGAGGACGACGAGTACGAGGACGACGAGGACGAGGACGACGAGGACGAGGACGACGAGGACGAGGACAACGAGGACGAGGACGACGAGGACGAGGACGACGAGGACGAGGCAGACGAGGACGAGGACGACGAGGACGAGGACGACGAGGACGAGGACGACGAGGACGAGGACGACGAGGACGAGGACGACGAGGACGAGGACGACGAGGACGAGGACGACGAGGACGAGGACGAGGACGACGAGGACGAGGACGACGAGGACGAGGACGACGAGGACGAGGACGACGAGGACGAGGACGACGAGGACGAGGACGACGAGGACGAGGACGACGAGGACGTCGTGGACGACGAGGACGAGGACGAGGACGACGAGGACGACGAGGACGAGGACGCGGACGACGAGGACGACGAGGACGAGGACGCGGACGACGAGGACGACGAGGACGAGGACGACGAGGACGACGAGGACGACGAGGACGACGAGGACGACGAGGACGAGGACGACGGGGACGACGAGGACGACGAGGACGAGGACGACGAGGACGAGGACGACGAGGACGAGGACGACGAGGACGAGGACGACGAGGACGAGGACGACGAGGACGAGGACGACGAGGACGAGGACGACGAGGACGAGGACGACGAGGACGAGGACGACGAGGACGAGGACGACGAGGACGAGGACGACGAGGACGAGGACGACGAGGACGAGGACGACGAGGACGAGGACGACGAGGACGAGGACGACGAGGACGAGGACGACGAGGACGAGGACGACGAGGACGAGGACGACGAGGACGAGGACGACGAGGACGAGGACGACGAGGACGGCGAGGACGAGGACGACGAGGACGAGGACGACGAGGACGAGGACGACGAGGACGAGGACGACGAGGACGAGGACGACGAGGACGACGAGGACGAGGACGGCGAGGACGGGGACGACGAGGACGAGGACGACGAGGACGGGGACGACGAGGACGGGGACGACGAGGACGAGGACGACGAGGACGAGGACGACGAGGACGAGGACGACGAGGACGAGGAAGACGAGGACGAGGAAGACGAGGACGAGGACGACGAGGACGAGGACGACGAGGACGAGGACGACGAGGACGAGGACGACGAGGACGAGGACGACGAGGACGAGGACGACGAGGACGAGGACGACGAGGACGAGGACGACGAGGACGAGGACGACGACGACGAGGACGAGGACGACGACGACGACGACGAGGACGAGGGCGACGACCACGAGGACGAGGACGAGGACGACGAGGACGACGAGGACGACGAGGACGAGGACGAGGACGACGAGGACGACGAGGACGACGAGGACGAGGACGAGGACGACGACGACGACGACGAGGACGTGGACGACGAGGACGAGGACGACGAGGACGAGGACGAGGACGAGGAGGACGAGGACGACGAGGACGACGAGGACGAGGACGACAAGGACGACGAGGACGACGAGGACGAGGACGACGAGGACGACGAGGACGATGAGGACGACGAGGACGACGAGGACGACGAGGGCGAGGACGAGGACGACGAGGACGACGAGGACGACGAGGACGAGGACGAGGGCGACGAGGACGAGGACGACGAGGACGACGAGGACGAGGACGACGAGGACGAGGACGACGAGGACGAGGACGACGAGGACGAGGACGACGAGGACGAGGACGACGAGGACGAGGACGACGAGGACGGCGAGGACGAGGACGACGAGGACGAGGACGACGAGGACGAGGACGACGAGGACGAGGACGACGAGGACGACGAGGACGAGGACGAGGACGACGAGGACGACGAGGACGAGGACGGCGAGGACGAGGACGACGAGGACGAGGACGACGAGGACGGGGACGACGAGGACGGGGACGACGAGGACGAGGACGATGAGGACGAGAACGACAAGGACGAGGACGACGAGGACGACGAGGGCGAGGACGAGGACGACGAGGACGACGAGGACGAGGACGACGAGGACGACGAGGACGAGGACGACGAGGACGACGAGGACGAGGACGACGAGGACGACGAGGACGAGGACGACGAGGACGACGAGGACGAGGACGAGGACGACGAGGACGAGGACGAGGACGACGAGGACGACGAGGACGAGGACGACGAGGACGACGAGGACGACGAGGACGAGGACGACGAGGACGAGGACGACGAGGACGAGGACGACGAGGACGAGGACGACGAGGACGAGGACGACGAGGACGGCGAGGACGAGGACGACGAGGACGACGAGGACGAGGACGATGAGGACGAGGACGACGAGGACGAGGACGACGAGGACGAGGACGACGAGGACGACGAGGACGAGGACGAGGACGACGAGGACGACGAGGACGAGGACGGCGAGGACGAGGACGACGAGGACGACGAGGACGAGGACGACGAGGACGGGGACGACGAGGACGGGGACGACGAGGACGAGGACGACGAGGACGAGGACGACGTGGACGAGGACGACGAGGACGGGGACGACGAGGACGGGGACGACGAGGACGAGGACGACGAGGACGAGGACGACGTGGACGAGGACGACGAGGACGAGGACGACGAGGACGAGGACGACGAGGACGAGGACGACGAGGACGAGGACGACGTGGACGAGGAAGACGAGGACGAGGACGACGAGGACGAGGACGACGAGGACGAGGACGACGAGGACGGCGAGGACGAGGACGACGAGGACGAGGACGATGAGGACGAGGACGACAAGGACGAGGACGACGAGGACGACGAGGACGAGGACGAGGACGACGAGGACGACGAGGACGACGAGGACGAGGACGGCGAGGACGAGGACGACGAGGACGAGGACGACGAGGACGAGGACGACGACCACGAGGACGAGGACGAGGACGACGAGGACGACGAGGACGACGAGGACGAGGACGAGGACCAGGACGACGAGGACGACGAGGACGACGAGGACGAGGACGAGGACGACGAGGACGACGAGGACGAGGACGAGGACGACGACGACGACGACGAGGACGTGGACGACGAGGACGAGGACGACGAGGACGAGGACGAGGACGAGGAGGACGAGGACGACGAGGACGACGAGGACGACGAGGACGAGGACGACGAGGACGACGAGGACGAGGCAGACGAGGACGAGGACGACGAGGACGAGGACGACGAGGACGAGGACGACGAGGACGACGAGGACGAGGACGACGAGGACGACGAGGACGAGGACGACGAGGACGAGGACGACGAGGACGAGGACGACGAGGACGAGGACGACGAGGACGAGGACGACGAGGACGTCGTGGACGACGAGGACGAGGACGAGGACGACGAGGACGAGGACGACGAGGACGAGGACGACGAGGACGAGGACGACGAGGACGAGGACGACGAGGACGAGGACGACGAGGACGAGGACGACGAGGACGAGGACGACGAGGACGAGGACGACGAGGACGAGGACGACGAGGACAAGGACGACGACGACGACGAGGACGAGGACGACGAGGACGACGAGGACGACGAGGACGAGGACGACGAGGACGAGGACGACGAGGACGAGGACGACGAGGACGAGGACGACGAGGACGAGGACGACGAGGACGAGGACGACGAGGACGAGGACGACGAGGACGAGGACGACGAGGACGAGGACGACGAGGACGAGGACGACGAGGACGAGGACGACGAGGACGACGAGGACGAGGACGACGAGGACGAGGACGACGAGGACGAGGACGACGAGGACGTCGTGGACGACGATGACGAGGACGAGGACGACGAGGACGACGAGGACGACGAGGACGACGAGGACGACGAGGACGAGGACGACGAGGACGAGGACGACGAGGACGACGAGGACGACGAGGACGAGGACGACGAGGACGAGGACGACGAGGACGATGAGGACGAGGACGAGGACGACGAGGACGAGGACGACGAGGACGAGGACGACGACGACGAGGACGAGGACGACGACGACGACGACGAGGACGAGGGCGACGACCACGAGGACGAGGACGAGGACGACGAGGACGACGAGGACGACGAGGACGAGGACGAGGACGACGAGGACGACGAGGACGACGAGGACGAGGACGAGGACGACGACGACGACGACGAGGACGTGGACGACGAGGACGAGGACGACGAGGACGAGGACGAGGACGAGGAGGACGAGGACGACGAGGACGACGAGGACGAGGACGACAAGGACGACGAGGACGACGAGGACGAGGACGACGAGGACGACGAGGACGATGAGGACGACGAGGACGACGAGGACGACGAGGGCGAGGACGAGGACGACGAGGACGACGAGGACGACGAGGACGAGGACGAGGGCGACGAGGACGAGGACGACGAGGACGACGAGGACGAGGACGACGAGGACGAGGACGACGAGGACGAGGACGACGAGGACGAGGACGACGAGGACGAGGACGACGAGGACGAGGACGACGAGGACGGCGAGGACGAGGACGACGAGGACGAGGACGATGAGGACGAGGACGACGAGGACGAGGACGACGAGGACGAGGACGACGAGGACGACGAGGACGAGGACGAGGACGACGAGGACGACGAGGACGAGGACGGCGAGGACGAGGACGACGAGGACGAGGACGACGAGGACGGGGACGACGAGGACGGGGACGACGAGGACGAGGACGATGAGGACGAGAACGACAAGGACGAGGACGACGAGGACGACGAGGGCGAGGACGAGGACGACGAGGACGACGAGGACGAGGACGACGAGGACGACGAGGACGAGGACGACGAGGACGACGAGGACGAGGACGACGAGGACGACGAGGACGAGGACGACGA
Source organism: Andrena hattorfiana (assembly GCA_944738655.2). Lineage (NCBI taxonomy): Eukaryota > Metazoa > Arthropoda > Insecta > Hymenoptera > Andrenidae > Andrena > Andrena hattorfiana. The sequence continues at coordinate 20,123,390 of OX122893.2, read as the reverse complement.
GGACGACGAGGACGAGGACGAGGACGACGAGGACGAGGACGAGGACGACGAGGACGACGAGGACGAGGACGACGAGGACGACGAGGACGACGAGGACGAGGACGACGAGGACGAGGACGACGAGGACGAGGACGACGAGGACGAGGACGACGAGGACGAGGACGACGAGGACGAGGACGACGAGGACGACGAGGACGACGAGGACGAGGACGAGGACCAGGACGACGAGGACGACGAGGACGACGAGGACGAGGACGAGGACGACGAGGACGACGAGGACGAGGACGAGGACGACGACGACGACGACGAGGACGTGGACGACGAGGACGAGGACGACGAGGACGAGGACGAGGACGAGGAGGACGAGGACGACGAGGACGACGAGGACGACGAGGACGAGGACGACGAGGACGACGAGGACGAGGCAGACGAGGACGAGGACGACGAGGACGAGGACGACGAGGACGAGGACGACGAGGACGACGAGGACGAGGACGACGAGGACGACGAGGACGAGGACGACGAGGACGAGGACGACGAGGACGAGGACGACGAGGACGAGGACGACGAGGACGAGGACGACGAGGACGTCGTGGACGACGAGGACGAGGACGAGGACGACGAGGACGAGGACGACGAGGACGAGGACGACGAGGACGAGGACGACGAGGACGAGGACGACGAGGACGAGGACGACGAGGACGAGGACGACGAGGACGAGGACGACGAGGACGAGGACGACGAGGACAAGGACGACGACGACGACGAGGACGAGGACGACGAGGACGACGAGGACGACGAGGACGAGGACGACGAGGACGAGGACGACGAGGACGAGGACGACGAGGACGAGGACGACGAGGACGAGGACGACGAGGACGAGGACGACGAGGACGAGGACGACGAGGACGAGGACGACGAGGACGAGGACGACGAGGACGAGGACGACGAGGACGACGAGGACGAGGACGACGAGGACGAGGACGACGAGGACGAGGACGACGAGGACGTCGTGGACGACGATGACGAGGACGAGGACGACGAGGACGACGAGGACGACGAGGACGACGAGGACGAGGACGACGAGGACGAGGACGACGAGGACGACGAGGACGACGAGGACGAGGACGACGAGGACGAGGACGACGAGGACGATGAGGACGAGGACGAGGACGAGGACGACGAGGACGACGAGGACGAGGACGATGAGGACGAGGACGAGGACGAGGACGACGAGGACGACGAGGACGACGAGGACGAGGACGACGAGGACGAGGACGACGTGGACGAGGACGACGACGACGAGGACGAGGACAACGAGGACGAGGACGAGGACGACGAGGACGAGGACGAGGACGAGGAGGACGAGGACGACGAGGACGACGTGGACGAGGACGAGGACGACGAGGACGGCGAGGACGAGGACGAGGACGAGGACGACGAGGACGAGGACGAGGACGAGGAGGACGAGGACGACGAGGACGACGTGGACGAGGACGAGGACGACGAGGACGAGGACGAGGACGACGAGGACGACGAGGACGAGGACGACGAGGACGACGAGTACGAGGACGACGAGGACGACGAGGACGACGAGGACGACGAGGACGAGGACGACGATGACGAGGACGAGGACGACGAGGACGACGAGGACGACGAGTACGAGGACGACGAGGACGAGGACGACGAGGACGAGGACGACGAGGACGAGGACAACGAGGACGAGGACGACGAGGACGAGGACGACGAGGACGAGGCAGACGAGGACGAGGACGACGAGGACGAGGACGACGAGGACGAGGACGACGAGGACGAGGACGACGAGGACGAGGACGAGGACGACGAGGACGAGGACGACGAGGACGACGAGGACGAGGACGACGAGGACGAGGACGACGAGGACGAGGACGACGAGGACGAGGACGACGAGGACGAGGACGACGAGGACGAGGACGACGAGGACGTCGTGGACGACGAGGACGAGGACGAGGACGACGAGGACGACGAGGACGAGGACGCGGACGACGAGGACGACGAGGACGAGGACGCGGACGACGAGGACGACGAGGACGAGGACGACGAGGACGACGAGGACGACGAGGACGACGAGGACGACGAGGACGAGGACGACGGGGACGACGAGGACGACGAGGACGAGGACGACGAGGACGAGGACGACGAGGACGAGGACGACGAGGACGAGGACGACGAGGACGAGGACGACGAGGACGAGGACGACGAGGACGAGGACGACGAGGACGAGGACGACGAGGACGAGGACGACGAGGACGAGGACGACGAGGACGAGGACGACGAGGACGAGGACGACGAGGACGAGGACGACGAGGACGAGGACGACGAGGACGAGGACGACGAGGACGACGAGGACGAGGACGACGAGGACGACGAGGACGAGGACGACGAGGACGACGAGGACGAGGACGGCGAGGACGGGGACGACGAGGACGAGGACGACGAGGACGGGGACGACGAGGACGGGGACGACGAGGACGAGGACGACGAGGACGAGGACGACGAGGACGAGGACGACGAGGACGAGGAAGACGAGGACGACGAAGACGAGGACGAGGACGACGAGGACGAGGACGACGAGGACGAGGACGACGAGGACGAGGACGACGAGGACGAGGACGACGAGGACGAGGACGACGAGGACGAGGACGACGAGGACGAGGACGACGAGGACGAGGACGACGAGGACGAGGACGACGAGGACGAGGACGACGAGGACGAGGACGACGACGACGAGGACGAGGACGACGACGACGACGACGAGGACGAGGGCGACGACCACGAGGACGAGGACGAGGACGACGAGGACGACGAGGACGACGAGGACGAGGACGAGGACGACGAGGACGACGAGGACGACGAGGACGAGGACGAGGACGACGACGACGACGACGAGGACGTGGACGACGAGGACGAGGACGACGAGGACGAGGACGAGGACGAGGAGGACGAGGACGACGAGGACGACGAGGACGAGGACGACAAGGACGACGAGGACGACGAGGACGAGGACGACGAGGACGACGAGGACGATGAGGACGACGAGGACGACGAGGACGACGAGGGCGAGGACGAGGACGACGAGGACGACGAGGACGACGAGGACGAGGACGAGGGCGACGAGGACGAGGACGACGAGGACGACGAGGACGAGGACGACGAGGACGAGGACGACGAGGACGAGGACGACGAGGACGAGGACGACGAGGACGAGGACGACGAGGACGAGGACGACGAGGACGGCGAGGACGAGGACGACGAGGACGAGGACGATGAGGACGAGGACGACGAGGACGAGGACGACGAGGACGAGGACGACGAGGACGACGAGGACGAGGACGAGGACGACGAGGACGACGAGGACGAGGACGGCGAGGACGAGGACGACGAGGACGAGGACGACGAGGACGGGGACGACGAGGACGGGGACGACGAGGACGAGGACGATGAGGACGAGAACGACAAGGACGAGGACGACGAGGACGACGAGGGCGAGGACGAGGACGACGAGGACGACGAGGACGAGGACGACGAGGACGACGAGGACGAGGACGACGAGGACGACGAGGACGAGGACGACGAGGACGACGAGGACGAGGACGAGGACGACGAGGACGAGGACGAGGACGACGAGGACGACGAGGACGAGGACGACGAGGACGACGAGGACGACGAGGACGAGGACGACGAGGACGAGGACGACGAGGACGAGGACGACGAGGACGAGGACGACGAGGACGAGGACGACGAGGACGAGGACGACGAGGACGAGGACGACGAGGACGGCGAGGACGAGGACGACGAGGACGACGAGGACGAGGACGATGAGGACGAGGACGACGAGGACGAGGACGACGAGGACGAGGACGACGAGGACGACGAGGACGAGGACGAGGACGACGAGGACGACGAGGACGAGGACGGCGAGGTCGAGGACGACGAGGACGACGAGGACGAGGACGACGAGGACGGGGACGACGAGGACGGGGACGACGAGGACGAGGACGACGAGGACGAGGACGACGTGGACGAGGACGACGAGGACGGGGACGACGAGGACGGGGACGACGAGGACGAGGACGACGAGGACGAGGACGACGTGGACGAGGACGACGAGGACGAGGACGACGAGGACGAGGACGACGAGGACGAGGACGACGAGGACGAGGACGACGTGGACGAGGAAGACGAGGACGAGGACGACGAGGACGAGGACGACGAGGACGAGGACGACGAGGACGGCGAGGACGAGGACGACGAGGACGAGGACGATGAGGACGAGGACGACAAGGACGAGGACGACGAGGACGACGAGGACGAGGACGAGGACGACGAGGACGACGAGGACGAGGACGGCGAGGACGAGGACGACGAGGACGAGGACGACGAGGACGAAGACGACGACCACGAGGACGAGGACGAGGACGACGAGGACGACGAGGACGACGAGGACGAGGACGAGGACCAGGACGACGAGGACGACGAGGACGACGAGGACGAGGACGAGGACGACGACGACGACGACGAGGACGTGGACGACGAGGACGAGGACGACGAGGACGAGGACGAGGACGAGGAGGACGAGGACGACGAGGACGACGAGGACGACGAGGACGAGGACGACGAGGACGACGAGGACGAGGCAGACGAGGACGAGGACGACGAGGACGAGGACGACGAGGACGACGAGGACGAGGACGACGAGGACGACGAGGACGAGGACGACGAGGACGAGGACGACGAGGACGAGGACGACGAGGACGAGGACGACGAGGACGAGGACGACGAGGACGACGAGGACGAGGACGACGAGGACGTCGTGGACGACGAGGACGAGGACGAGGACGACGAGGACGAGGACGACGAGGACGAGGACGACGAGGACGAGGACGACGAGGACGAGGACGACGAGGACGAGGACGACGAGGACGAGGACGACGAGGACGAGGACGACGAGGACGAGGACGACGAGGACGAGGACGACGAGGACAAGGACGACGACGACGACGAGGACGAGGACGACGAGGACGACGAGGACGACGAGGACGAGGACGACGAGGACGAGGACGACGAGGACGAGGACGACGAGGACGAGGACGAGGACGACGAGGACGAGGACGACGAGGACGAGGACGACGAGGACGACGAGGACGAGGACGACGAGGACGAGGACGACGAGGACGAGGACGACGAGGACGTCGTGGACGACGATGACGAGGACGAGGACGACGAGGACGACGAGGACGACGAGGACGACGAGGACGACGAGGACGACGAGGACGAGGACGAGGACCAGGACGACGAGGACGACGAGGACGACGAGGACGAGGACGAGGACGACGCGGACGAGGACGAGGACGACGACGACGAAGACGAGGACGTGGACGACGAGGACGAGGACGACGATGACGAGGACGAGGACGAGGACGACGAGGACGAGGACGAGGACGAGGATGAGGAGGACGAGGACGACGAGGACGACGAGGACGAGGACGAGGACGACGAGGACGACGAGGACGAGGACGACGAGGACGACGAGGACGACGAGGACGACGAGGACGAGGACGACGAGGACGATTGGGACGACGAGGACGAGGACGACGAGGACGAGGACGACGAGGACGAGGACGACGAGGACGAGGACGACGAGGACGAGGACGACGAGGACGAGGACGACGAGGACGAGGACGACGAGGACGAGGACGACGAGGACGAGGACGACGAGGACGAGGACGACGAGGACGAGGACGACGAGGACGAGGACGACGAGGACGAGGACGACGAGGACGAGGACGACGAGGACGAGGACGACGAGGACGAGGACGACGAGGACGAGGACGACGAGGACGAGGACGACGAGGACAAGGACGACGACGACGACGAGGACGAGGACGACGAGGACGACGAGGACGACGAGGACGAGGACGACGAGGACGAGGCAGACGAGGACGAGGACGACGAGGACGAGGCAGACGAGGACGAGGACGACGAGGACGACGAGGACGAGGACGAGGACGACGAGGACGAGGACGACGAGGACGAGGACGACGAGGACGAGGACGACAAGGACGACGAGGACGACGAGGACGAGGACGACGAGGACGACGAGGACGATGAGGACGACGAGGACGACGAGGACGACGAGGGCGAGGACGAGGACGACGAGGACGACGAGGACGATGAGGACGACGAGGACGAGGACGACGAGGACGAGGACGACGAGGACGAGGACGACGAGGACGAGGAGGACGAGGACGACGAGGACGGCGAGGACGAGGACGACAAGGACGACGAGGACGACGAGGACGAGGACGACGAGGACGACGAGGACGATGAGGACGACGAGGACGAGGACGACGAGGACGAGGACGACGAGGACGAGGACGACGAGGACGAGGACGACGAGGACGAGGACGACGAGGACGAGGACGACGAGGACGAGGACGACGAGGACGAGGACGACGAGGACGAGGACGACGAGGACGAGGACGACGAGGACGAGGACGACGAGGACGAGGACGACGAGGACGAGGACGATGAGGACGAGGACGACGAGGACGAGGACGACGAGGACGAGGACGACGAGGACGAGGACGACGAGGACGAGGACGACGAGGACGAGGGCGACGACCACGAGGACGAGGACGAGGACGACGAGGACGACGAGGACGACGAGGACGAGGACGAGGACGACGAGGACGACGAGGACGACGAGGACGAGGACGAGGACGACGAGGACGACGAGGACGAGGACGAGGACGACGAGGACGAGGACGACGAGGACGAGGACGACGAGGACGAGGACGACGACGACGACGACGAGGACGAGGACGACGACCACGAGGACGAGGACGAGGACGACGAGGACGAGGACGACGAGGACGACGAGGACGATGAGGACGACGAGGACGACGAGGACGACGAGGACGAGGACGAGGACCAGGACGACGAGGACGACGAGGACGACGAGGACGAGGACGAGGACGACGAGGACGACGAGGACGAGGACGAGGACGACGAGGACGACGAGGACGAAGAGGACGACGAGGACGAGTACGACGAGGACGACGAGGACGAGGACGACGAGGACGAGGACGACGAGGACGTGGACGACGAGGACGAGGACGACGAGGACGAGGACGACGAGGACGAGGACGACGAGGACGAGGACGACGAGGACGAGGACGACGAGGACGAGGACGACGAGGACGAGGACGAGGACGACGAGGACGAGGACGACGAGGACGACGAGGACGAGGACGGCGAGGACGAGGACGACGAGGACGAGGACGACGAGGACGGGGACGACGAGGACGGCGAGGACGAGGACGACGAGGACGAGGACGACGAGGACGGGGACGACGAGGACGACGAGGACGACGAGGACGAGGACGACGAGGACGAGGACGACGAGGACGAGGACGACGAGGACGAGGACGACGAGGACGAGGACGACGAGGACGAGGACGACGAGGACGAGGACGACGAGGACGACGAGGACGAGGACGAGGACGACGAGGACGACGAGGACGAGGACGGCGAGGACGAGGACGACGAGGACGAGGACGACGAGGACGGGGACGACGAGGACGAGGACGACGAAGACGAGGACGACGAGGACGAGGACGACGACGACGGGGACGAGGACGACGAGGACGAGGACGACGAGGACGAGGACGAGGACGACGAGGACGAGGACGACGAGGACGAGGACGACGAGGACGAGGACGACGAGGACGAGGACGAGGACGACGAGGACGTGGACGACGAGGACGAGGACGGCGAGGACGAGGACGTCGAGGACGAGGACGACGAGGACGAGGAAGACGAGGACGAGGACGACGAGGACGAGGACGACGAGGACGAGGACGACGACGACGACGACGAGGACGAGGACGACGACCACGAGGACGAGGACGAGGACGACGAGGACGAGGACGAGGACGACTAGGACGACGAGGACGAGGACGAGGACGACGACGAGGACGAGGACGAGGACGACGACGAGGACGAGGACGAGGACGACGACGACGACGACGAGGACGTGGACGACGAGGACGAGGACGGCGAGGACGAGGACGTCGAGGACGAGGACGACGAGGACGAGGAAGACGAGGACGAGGACGACGAGGACGAGGACGACGAGGACGAGGACGACGAGGACGAGGACGACGAGGACGAGGACTACGAGGACGAGGACGACGAGGACGAGGACGACGAGGACGAGGACGACGAGGAAGAGGACGACGAGGACGAGGACGACGAGGACGAGGACGACGAGGACGAGGACGACGACGACGACGACGAGGACGAGGACGACGACCACGAGGACGAGGACGAGGACGAGGACGACGAGGACGACGAGGACGAGGACGAGGACCAGGACGACGAGGACGACGAGGACGAGGACGAGGACGACGAGGACGACGAGGACGAGGACGAGGACGACGACCACGAGGACGAGGACGAGGACGACGACCACGAGGACGAGGACGAGGACGACGAGGACGACGAGGACGAGGACGAGGACCAGGACGACGAGGACGACGAGGACGACGAGGACGAGGACGAGGACGACGAGGACGACGAGGACGAGGACGAGGACGACGAGGACGACGAGGACGAAGAGGACGACGAGGACGAGTACGACGAGGACGACGAGGACGAGGACGACGAGGACGAGGACGACGAGGACGTGGACGACGAGGACGAGGACGACGAGGACGACGAGGACGAGGACGAGGACGACGAGGACGAGGACGACGAGGACGAGGACGACGAGGACGAGGACGACGAGGATGAGGACGAGGACGACGAGGACGAGGACGACGAGGACGACGAGGACGAGGACGGCGAGGACGAGGACGACGAGGACGAGGACGACGAGGACGGGGACGACGAGGACGGCGAGGACGAGGACGACGAGGACGAGGACGACGAGGACGGGGACGACGAGGACGACGAGGACGACGAGGACGAGGACGACGAGGACGAGGACGACGAGGACGAGGACGACGAGGACGAGGACGACGAGGACGAGGACGACGAGGACGAGGACGACGAGGACGAGGACGACGAGGACGAGGACGACGAGGACGACGAGGACGAGGACGAGGACGACGAGGACGACGAGGACGAGGACGGCGAGGACGAGGACGACGAGGACGAGGACGACGAGGACGGGGACGACGAGGACGAGGACGACGAGGACGAGGACGACGAGGACGAGGACGACGAGGACGAGGACGACGAGGACGAGGACGACGAGGACGAGGACGACGAGGACGAGGACGACGAGGACGAGGACGACGAGGACGAGGACGACGAGGACGAGGACGACGAGGACGAGGACGACGAGGACGAGGACGACGAGGACGAGGACGACGAGGACGAGGACGACGAGGACGAGGACGACGAGGACGAGGACGACGAGGACGAGGACGACGAGGACGAGGACGACGAGGACGAGGACGACGAGGACGAGGACGACGAGGACGAGGACGACGAGGACGAGGACGACGAGGACGAGGACGACGAGGACGAGGACGACGAGGACGACGAGGACGAGGACGACGAGGACGAGGACGACGAGGACGAGGACGACGAGGACGAGGACGACGAGGACGAGGACGAGGACGACGAGGACGACGAGGACGAGGACGAGGACGACGAGGACGACGAGGACGAGGACGACGAGGACGAGGACGACGAGGACGAGGACGACGAGGACGAGGACGACGAGGACGAGGACGACGAGGACGACGAGGACGAGGACGAGGACGACGACCACGAGGACGAGGACGAGGACGACGACCACGAGGACGAGGACGAGGACGACGAGGACGACGAGGACGAGGACGAGGACCAGGACGACGAGGACGACGAGGACGACGAGGACGAGGACGAGGACGACGAGGACGACGAGGACGAGGACGAGGACGACGAGGACGACGAGGACGAAGAGGACGACGAGGACGAGGACGACGAGGACGACGAGGACGAAGAGGACGACGAGGACGAGTACGACGAGGACGACGAGGACGAGGACGACGAGGACGAGGACGACGAGGACGTGGACGACGAGGACGAGGACGACGAGGACGAGGACGACGAGGACGAGGACGACGAGGACGAGGACGACGAGGACGAGGACGACGAGGACGAGGACGACGAGGATGAGGACGAGGACGACGAGGACGAGGACGACGAGGACGACGAGGACGAGGACGGCGAGGACGAGGACGACGAGGACGAGGACGACGAGGACGGGGACGACGAGGACGGCGAGGACGAGGACGACGAGGACGAGGACGACGAGGACGGGGACGACGAGGACGACGAGGACGACGAGGACGAGGACGACGAGGACGAGGACGACGAGGACGAGGACGACGAGGACGAGGACGACGAGGACGAGGACGATGAGGACGAGGACGACGAGGACGAGGACGACGAGGACGACGAGGACGAGGACGAGGACGACGAGGACGACGAGGACGAGGACGGCGAGGACGAGGACGACGAGGACGAGGACGACGAGGACGGGGACGACGAGGACGAGGACGACGAGGACGAGGACGACGAGGACGAGGACGACGAGGACGAGGACGACGAGGACGAGGACGACGAGGACGAGGACGACGAGGACGAGGACGACGAGGACGAGGACGACGAGGACGAGGACGACGAGGACGAGGACGACGAGGACGAGGACGACGAGGACGAGGACGACGAGGACGAGGACGACGAGGACGAGGACGACGAGGACGAGGACGACGAGGACGAGGACGACGAGGACGAGGACGACGAGAACGAGGACGACGAGGACGAGGACGACGAGGACGAGGACGACGAGGACGAGGACGACGAGGACGAGGACGACGAGGACGAGGACGACGAGGACGAGGACGAGGACGACGAGGACGACGAGGACGACGAGGACGAGGACGACGAGGACGAGGACGACGAGGACGAGGACGACGAGGACGAGGACGACGAGGACGAGGACGACGAGGACGAGGACGACGAGGACGAGGACGACGAGGACGAGGACGACGAGGACGAGGACGACGAGGACGAGGACGACGAGGACGAGGACGACGAGGACGAGGACGACGAGGACGAGGACGACGAGGACGAGGACGACGAGGACGAGGACGACGAGGACGAGGACGACGAGGACGAGGACGACGAGGACGAGGACGACGAGGACGAGGACGACGAGGACGAGGACGACGAGGACGAGGACGAGGACGACGAGGACGAGGAAGACGAGGACGAGGACGACGAGGACGAGGACGACGAGGACGAGGACGACGAGGACGAGGACGACGACGACGGGGACGAGGACGACGAGGACGAGGACGACGAGGACGAGGACGACGAAGACGACGAGGATGGCGAGGACGAGGACGACGAGGACGACGAGGACGAGGACGACAAGGACGAGGACGAGGACGACGAGGACGAGGACGACGAGGACGAGGACGACGAGGACGAGGACGACGAGGACGAGGACGACGAGGACGAGGACGACGAGGACGAGGACGACGAGGACGAGGACGACGAGGACGAGGACGACGAGGACGAGGACGACGAGGACGAGGACGACGAGGACGAGGACGACGAGGACGAGGACGACGAGGACGAGGACGACGAGGACGAGGACGACGAGGACGAGGACGACGAGGACGAGGACGACGAGGACGAGGACGACGAGGACGAGGACGACGAGGACGAGGACGACGAGGACGAGGACGACGAGGACGAGGACGACGAGGACGAGGACGACGAGGACGAGGACGACGAGGACGAGGACGACGAGGACGAGGACGACGAGGACGAGGACGACGAGGACGAGGACGACGAGGACGAGGACGACGAGGACGAGGACGACGAGGACGAGGACGACGAGGACGAGGACGACGAGGACGAGGACGACGAGGACGAGGACGACGAGGACGAGGACGACGAGGACGAGGACGACGAGGACGAGGACGACGAGGACGAGGACGACGAGGACGAGGACGACGAGGACGAGGACGACGAGGACGAGGACGACGAGGACGAGGACGACGAGGACGAGGACGACGAGGACGAGGACGACGAGGACGAGGACGACGAGGACGAGGACGACGAGGACGAGGACGACGAGGACGAGGACGACGAGGACGAGGACGAGGACGACGAGGACGAGGAAGACGAGGACGAGGACGACGAGGACGAGGACGACGAGGACGAGGACGACGAGGACGAGGACGACGAGGACGACGAGGACGACGAGGACGACGAGGACGAGGACGACGAGGACGACGAAGACGAGGACGAGGGCGACGAGGACGACGAGGACAAGGACGACGAGGACGAGCACGATGAGGACGAGGACGACGAGGACGACGAGGACGAGGACGACGAGGACGAGGACGACGAGGACGAGGACGACGAGGACGAGGACGATGAGGACGAGGACGACGAGGACGAGGACGACGAGGACGACGAGGACGAGGACGAGGACGACGAGGACGACGAGGACGAGGACGGCGAGGACGAGGACGACGAGGACGAGGACGACGAGGACGGGGACGACGAGGACGAGGACGACGAGGACGAGGACGACGAGGACGAGGACGACGAGGACGAGGACGACGAGGACGAGGACGACGAGGACGAGGACGACGAGGACGAGGACGACGAGGACGAGGACGACGAGGACGAGGACGACGAGGACGAGGACGACGAGGACGAGGACGACGAGGACGAGGACGACGAGGACGAGGACGACGAGGACGAGGACGACGAGGACGAGGACGACGAGGACGAGGACGACGAGGACGAGGACGACGAGGACGAGGACGACGAGGACGAGGACGACGAGGACGAGGACGACGAGGACGAGGACGACGAGGACGAGGACGACGAGGACGAGGACGACGAGGACGAGGACGACGAGGACGAGGACGACGAGGACGAGGACGACGAGGACGAGGACGACGAGGACGAGGACGACGAGGACGAGGACGAGGACGACGAGGACGACGAGGACGACGAGGACGAGGACGACGAGGACGAGGACGACGAGGACGAGGACGACGAGGACGAGGACGACGAGGACGAGGACGACGAGGACGAGGACGACGAGAACGAGGACGACGAGGACGAGGACGACGAGGACGAGGACGACGAGGACGAGGACGACGAGGACGAGGACGACGAGGACGAGGACGACGAGGACGAGGACGACGAGGACGAGGACGACGAGGACGAGGACGACGAGGACGAGGACGACGAGGACGAGGACGAGGACGACGAGGACGAGGAAGACGAGGACGAGGACGACGAGGACGAGGACGACGAGGACGAGGACGACGAGGACGAGGACGACGACGACGGGGACGAGGACGACGAGGACGAGGACGACGAGGACGAGGACGACGAAGACGACGAGGATGGCGAGGACGAGGACGACGAGGACGACGAGGACGAGGACGACGAGGACGAGGACGACGAGGACGAGGACGACAAGGACGAGGACGACGACGACGGGGACGAGGACGACGAGGACGAGGACGACGAGGACGAGGACGACGAGGACGAGGACGACGAGGACGAGGACGACGAGGACGAGGACGACGAGGACGAGGACGACGAGGACGAGGACGACGAGGACGAGGACGACGAGGACGAGGACGACGAGGACGAGGACGACGAGGACGAGGACGACGAGGACGAGGACGACGAGGACGAGGACGACGAGGACGAGGACGACGAGGACGAGGACGACGAGGACGAGGACGACGAGGACGAGGACGACGAGGACGAGGACGACGAGGACGAGGACGAGGACGAGGACGACGAGGACGAGGAAGACGAGGACGAGGACGACGAGGACGAGGACGACGACGACGACGACGAGGACGAGGACGACGACCACGAGGACGAGGACGAGGACGACGAGGACGAGGACGAGGACGACGAGGACGACGAGAACGAGGACGAGGACGACGACGAGGACGAGGACGAGGACGACGACGAGGACGAGGACGAGGACGACGACGACGACGACGAGGACGTGGACGACGAGGACGAGGACGGCGAGTACGAGGACGACGAGGACGAGGACGACGAGGACGAGGAAGACGAGGACGAGGACGACGAGGACGAGGACGACGAGGACGAGGACGACGAGGACGAGGACGACGAGGACGAGGACGACGAGGACGAGGACGACGAGGAAGAGGACGACGAGGACGAGGACGACGAGGACGAGGACGACGAGGACGAGGACGACGAGGACGAGGACGACAAGGACGAGGACGACGAGCACGAGGACGAGGACGACGAGGACGAGGACGACGAGGACGAGGACGACGAGGACGACGAGGACGAGGACGACGAGGACGAGCACGACGAGGACGAGGACGACGAGGACGACGAGGACGAGGACGACGAGGACGACGAGGACGACGAGGTCGACGAGGACGACGAGGTCGAGGACGACGAGGACGAGGACGAGGACGACGAGGACGGGGACGACGAGGACGAGGACGACGAGGACGAGGACGACGAGGACGAGGACGACGAGGACGACGAGGACGACGAGGACGACGAGGACGAGGACGACGAGGACGAGGACGACGAGGACGAGGACGACGAGGACGACGAGGACGACGAGGACGACGAAGACGAGGACGAGGGCGACGAGGACGACGAGGACGAGGACGACGAGGACGAGCACGATGAGGACGAGGACGACGAGGACGACGAGGACGACGAGGTCGAGGACGACGAGGACGACGAGGTCGAGGACGACGAGGACGAGGACGATGAGGACGAGGACGACGAGGACGACGAGGACGAGGACGACGAGGACGAGGACGACGAGGACGACGAGAACGAGGACGACGAGGACGAGGACGACGAGGACGACGAGGACGAGGACGACGAGGACGAGGACGACGAGGACGAGGACGACGAGGACGAGGACGACGAGGACGAGGACGACGAGGACGAGGACGACGAGGACGAGGACGACGAGGACGAGGACGACGAGGACGAGGACGACGAGGACGAGGACGACGAGGACGAGGACGACGAGGACGAGGACGACGAGGACGAGGACGACGAGGACGAGGACGACGAGGACGAGGACGACGAGGACGAGGACGACGAGGACGAGGACGACGAGGACGAGGACGACGAGGACGAGGACGACGAGGACGAGGACGACGAGGACGAGGACGACGAGGACGAGGACGACGAGGACGAGGACGACGAGGACGAGGACGACGAGGACGAGGACGACGAGGACGAGGACGACGAGGACGACGAGGACGAGGACGACGAGGACGAGGACGACGAGGACGAGGACGACGAGGACGAGGACGACGAGGACGAGGACGAGGACGACGAGGACGACGAGGACGAGGACGAGGACGACGAGGACGACGAGGACGAGGACGACGAGGACGAGGACGACGAGGACGAGGACGACGAGGACGAGGACGACGAGGACGAGGACGACGAGGACGACGAGGACGAGGACGAGGACGACGACCACGAGGACGAGGACGAGGACGACGACCACGAGGACGAGGACGAGGACGACGAGGACGACGAGGACGAGGACGAGGACCAGGACGACGAGGACGACGAGGACGACGAGGACGAGGACGAGGACGACGAGGACGACGAGGACGAGGACGAGGACGACGAGGACGACGAGGACGAAGAGGACGACGAGGACGAGGACGACGAGGACGACGAGGACGAAGAGGACGACGAGGACGAGTACGACGAGGACGACGAGGACGAGGACGACGAGGACGAGGACGACGAGGACGTGGACGACGAGGACGAGGACGACGAGGACGAGGACGACGAGGACGAGGACGACGAGGACGAGGACGACGAGGACGAGGACGACGAGGACGAGGACGACGAGGATGAGGACGAGGACGACGAGGACGAGGACGACGAGGACGACGAGGACGAGGACGGCGAGGACGAGGACGACGAGGACGAGGACGACGAGGACGGGGACGACGAGGACGGCGAGGACGAGGACGACGAGGACGAGGACGACGAGGACGAGGACGACGAGGACGGGGACGACGAGGACGACGAGGACGACGAGGACGAGGACGACGAGGACGAGGACGACGAGGACGAGGACGACGAGGACGAGGACGACGAGGACGAGGACGATGAGGACGAGGACGACGAGGACGAGGACGACGAGGACGACGAGGACGAGGACGAGGACGACGAGGACGACGAGGACGAGGACGGCGAGGACGAGGACGACGAGGACGAGGACGACGAGGACGGGGACGACGAGGACGAGGACGACGAGGACGAGGACGACGAGGACGAGGACGACGAGGACGAGGACGACGAGGACGAGGACGACGAGGACGAGGACGACGAGGACGAGGACGACGAGGACGAGGACGACGAGGACGAGGACGACGAGGACGAGGACGACGAGGACGAGGACGACGAGGACGAGGACGACGAGGACGAGGACGACGAGGACGAGGACGACGAGGACGAGGACGACGAGGACGAGGACGACGAGGACGAGGACGACGAGAACGAGGACGACGAGGACGAGGACGACGAGGACGAGGACGACGAGGACGAGGACGACGAGGACGAGGACGACGAGGACGAGGACGACGAGGACGAGGACGAGGACGACGAGGACGACGAGGACGACGAGGACGAGGACGACGAGGACGAGGACGACGAGGACGAGGACGACGAGGACGAGGACGACGAGGACGAGGACGACGAGGACGAGGACGACGAGGACGAGGACGACGAGGACGAGGACGACGAGGACGAGGACGACGAGGACGAGGACGACGAGGACGAGGACGACGAGGACGAGGACGACGAGGACGAGGACGACGAGGACGAGGACGACGAGGACGAGGACGACGAGGACGAGGACGACGAGGACGAGGACGACGAGGACGAGGACGACGAGGACGAGGACGACGAGGACGAGGACGACGAGGACGAGGACGAGGACGACGAGGACGAGGAAGACGAGGACGAGGACGACGAGGACGAGGACGACGAGGACGAGGACGACGAGGACGAGGACGACGACGACGGGGACGAGGACGACGAGGACGAGGACGACGAGGACGAGGACGACGAAGACGACGAGGATGGCGAGGACGAGGACGACGAGGACGACGAGGACGAGGACGACAAGGACGAGGACGAGGACGACGAGGACGAGGACGACGAGGACGAGGACGACGAGGACGAGGACGACGAGGACGAGGACGACGAGGACGAGGACGACGAGGACGAGGACGACGAGGACGAGGACGACGAGGACGAGGACGACGAGGACGAGGACGACGAGGACGAGGACGACGAGGACGAGGACGACGAGGACGAGGACGACGAGGACGAGGACGACGAGGACGAGGACGACGAGGACGAGGACGACGAGGACGAGGACGACGAGGACGAGGACGACGAGGACGAGGACGACGAGGACGAGGACGACGAGGACGAGGACGACGAGGACGAGGACGACGAGGACGAGGACGACGAGGACGAGGACGACGAGGACGAGGACGACGAGGACGAGGACGACGAGGACGAGGACGACGAGGACGAGGACGACGAGGACGAGGACGACGAGGACGAGGACGACGAGGACGAGGACGACGAGGACGAGGACGACGAGGACGAGGACGACGAGGACGAGGACGACGAGGACGAGGACGACGAGGACGAGGACGACGAGGACGAGGACGACGAGGACGAGGACGACGAGGACGAGGACGACGAGGACGAGGACGACGAGGACGAGGACGACGAGGACGAGGACGACGAGGACGAGGACGACGAGGACGAGGACGACGAGGACGAGGACGACGAGGACGAGGACGACGAGGACGAGGACGACGAGGACGAGGACGACGAGGACGAGGACGAGGACGACGAGGACGAGGAAGACGAGGACGAGGACGACGAGGACGAGGACGACGAGGACGAGGACGACGAGGACGAGGACGACGAGGACGACGAGGACGACGAGGACGACGAGGACGAGGACGACGAGGACGACGAAGACGAGGACGAGGGCGACGAGGACGACGAGGACAAGGACGACGAGGACGAGCACGATGAGGACGAGGACGACGAGGACGACGAGGACGAGGACGACGAGGACGAGGACGACGAGGACGAGGACGACGAGGACGAGGACGATGAGGACGAGGACGACGAGGACGAGGACGACGAGGACGACGAGGACGAGGACGAGGACGACGAGGACGACGAGGACGAGGACGGCGAGGACGAGGACGACGAGGACGAGGACGACGAGGACGGGGACGACGAGGACGAGGACGACGAGGACGAGGACGACGAGGACGAGGACGACGAGGACGAGGACGACGAGGACGAGGACGACGAGGACGAGGACGACGAGGACGAGGACGACGAGGACGAGGACGACGAGGACGAGGACGACGAGGACGAGGACGACGAGGACGAGGACGACGAGGACGAGGACGACGAGGACGAGGACGACGAGGACGAGGACGACGAGGACGAGGACGACGAGGACGAGGACGACGAGGACGAGGACGACGAGGACGAGGACGACGAGGACGAGGACGACGAGGACGAGGACGACGAGGACGAGGACGACGAGGACGAGGACGACGAGGACGAGGACGACGAGAACGAGGACGACGAGGACGAGGACGACGAGGACGAGGACGACGAGGACGAGGACGACGAGGACGAGGACGACGAGGACGAGGACGAGGACGACGAGGACGACGAGGACGACGAGGACGAGGACGACGAGGACGAGGACGACGAGGACGAGGACGACGAGGACGAGGACGACGAGGACGAGGACGACGAGGACGAGGACGACGAGAACGAGGACGACGAGGACGAGGACGACGAGGACGAGGACGACGAGGACGAGGACGACGAGGACGAGGACGACGAGGACGAGGACGACGAGGACGAGGACGACGAGGACGAGGACGACGAGGACGAGGACGACGAGGACGAGGACGACGAGGACGAGGACGAGGACGACGAGGACGAGGAAGACGAGGACGAGGACGACGAGGACGAGGACGACGAGGACGAGGACGACGAGGACGAGGACGACGACGACGGGGACGAGGACGACGAGGACGAGGACGACGAGGACGAGGACGACGAAGACGACGAGGATGGCGAGGACGAGGACGACGAGGACGACGAGGACGAGGACGACGAGGACGAGGACGACGAGGACGAGGACGACAAGGACGAGGACGACGACGACGGGGACGAGGACGACGAGGACGAGGACGACGAGGACGAGGACGACGAGGACGAGGACGACGAGGACGAGGACGACGAGGACGAGGACGACGAGGACGAGGACGACGAGGACGAGGACGACGAGGACGAGGACGACGAGGACGAGGACGACGAGGACGAGGACGACGAGGACGAGGACGACGAGGACGAGGACGACGAGGACGAGGACGACGAGGACGAGGACGACGAGGACGAGGACGACGAGGACGAGGACGACGAGGACGAGGACGACGAGGACGAGGACGACGAGGACGAGGACGACGAGGACGAGGACGACGAGGACGAGGACGACGAGGACGAGGACGACGAGGACGAGGACGACGAGGACGAGGACGACGAGGACGAGGACGACGAGGACGAGGACGACGAGGACGAGGACGAGGACGAGGACGACGAGGACGAGGAAGACGAGGACGAGGACGACGAGGACGAGGACGACGACGACGACGACGAGGACGAGGACGACGACCACGAGGACGAGGACGAGGACGACGAGGACGAGGACGAGGACGACGAGGACGACGAGAACGAGGACGAGGACGACGACGAGGACGAGGACGAGGACGACGACGAGGACGAGGACGAGGACGACGACGACGACGACGAGGACGTGGACGACGAGGACGAGGACGGCGAGTACGAGGACGACGAGGACGAGGACGACGAGGACGAGGAAGACGAGGACGAGGACGACGAGGACGAGGACGACGAGGACGAGGACGACGAGGACGAGGACGACGAGGACGAGGACGACGAGGACGAGGACGACGAGGAAGAGGACGACGAGGACGAGGACGACGAGGACGAGGACGACGAGGACGAGGACGACGAGGACGAGGACGACAAGGACGAGGACGACGAGCACGAGGACGAGGACGACGAGGACGAGGACGACGAGGACGAGGACGACGAGGACGACGAGGACGAGGACGACGAGGACGAGCACGACGAGGACGAGGACGACGAGGACGACGAGGACGAGGACGACGAGGACGACGAGGACGACGAGGTCGACGAGGACGACGAGGTCGAGGACGACGAGGACGAGGACGAGGACGACGAGGACGGGGACGACGAGGACGAGGACGACGAGGACGAGGACGACGAGGACGAGGACGACGAGGACGACGAGGACGACGAGGACGACGAGGACGAGGACGACGAGGACGAGGACGACGAGGACGAGGACGACGAGGACGACGAGGACGACGAGGACGACGAAGACGAGGACGAGGGCGACGAGGACGACGAGGACGAGGACGACGAGGACGAGCACGATGAGGACGAGGACGACGAGGACGACGAGGACGACGAGGTCGAGGACGACGAGGACGACGAGGTCGAGGACGACGAGGACGAGGACGATGAGGACGAGGACGACGAGGACGACGAGGACGAGGACGACGAGGACGAGGACGACGAGGACGACGAGAACGAGGACGACGAGGACGAGGACGACGAGGACGACGAGGACGAGGACGACGAGGACGAGGACGACGAGGACGAGGACGACGAGGACGAGGACGACGAGGACGAGGACGACGAGGACGAGGACGACGAGGACGAGGACGACGAGGACGAGGACGACGAGGACGAGGACGACGAGGACGAGGACGACGAGGACGAGGACGACGAGGACGAGGACGACGAGGACGAGGACGACGAGGACGAGGACGACGAGGACGAGGACGACGAGGACGAGGACGACGAGGACGAGGACGACGAGGACGAGGACGACGAGGACGAGGACGACGAGGACGAGGACGACGAGGACGAGGACGACGAGGACGAGGACGACGAGGACGAGGACGACGAGGACGAGGACGACGAGGACGAGGACGACGAGGACGAGGACGACGAGGACGAGGACGACGAGGACGAGGACGACGAGGACGAGGACGAGGACGACGAGGACGAGGAAGACGAGGACGAGGACGACGAGGACGAGGACGACGAGGACGAGGACGACGAGGACGACGAGGACGGCGAGGACGACGAGGACGAGGACGACGAGGACGAGGACGACGAGGACGACGAGGACGACGAGGACGACGAAAACGAGGACGAGGGCGACGAGGACGACGAGGACGAGGACGACGAGGACGAGCACGATGAGGACGAGGACGACGAGGACGACGAGGACGAGGACGACGAGGACGAGGACGATGAGGACGAGGACGACGAGGACGAGGACGACGAGGACGACGAGGACGAGGACGAGGACGACGAGGACGACGAGGACGAGGACGGCGAGGACGAGGACGACGAGGACGAGGACGACGAGGACGGGGACGACGAGGACGAGGACGACGAGGACGGGGACGACGAGGACGAGGACGACGAGGACGAGGACGACGAGGACGAGGACGACGAGGACGAGGACGACGAGGACGAGGACGACGAGGACGAGGACGACGAGGACGAGGACGACGAGGACGAGGACGACGAGGACGAGGACGACGAGGACGAGGACGACGAGGACGAGGACGACGAGGACGAGGACGACGAGGACGAGGACGACGAGGACGAGGACGACGAGGACGAGGACGACGAGGACGAGGACGACGAGGACGAGGACGACGAGGACGAGGACGACGAGGACGAGGACGACGAGGACGAGGACGACGAGGACGAGGACGACGAGAACGAGGACGACGAGGACGAGGACGACGAGGACGAGGACGACGAGGACGAGGACGACGAGGACGAGGACGACGAGGACGAGGACGACGAGGACGAGGACGAGGACGACGAGGACGACGAGGACGACGAGGACGAGGACGACGAGGACGAGGACGACGAGGACGAGGACGACGAGGACGAGGACGACGAGGACGAGGACGACGAGGACGAGGACGACGAGGACGAGGACGACGAGGACGAGGACGACGAGGACGAGGACGACGAGAACGAGGACGACGAGGACGAGGACGACGAGGACGAGGACGACGAGGACGAGGACGACGAGGACGAGGACGACGAGGACGAGGACGACGAGGACGAGGACGACGAGGACGAGGACGACGAGGACGAGGACGACGAGGACGAGGACGACGAGGACGAGGACGACGAGGACGAGGACGACGAGGACGAGGACGACGAGGACGAGGACGAGGACGACGAGGACGAGGAAGACGAGGACGAGGACGACGAGGACGAGGACGACGAGGACGAGGACGACGAGGACGAGGACGACGACGACGGGGACGAGGACGACGAGGACGAGGACGACGAGGACGAGGACGACGAAGACGACGAGGATGGCGAGGACGAGGACGACGAGGACGACGAGGACGAGGACGACGAGGACGAGGACGACGAGGACGAGGACGACAAGGACGAGGACGACGACGACGGGGACGAGGACGACGAGGACGAGGACGACGAGGACGAGGACGACGAGGACGAGGACGACGAGGACGAGGACGACGAGGACGAGGACGACGAGGACGAGGACGACGAGGACGAGGACGACGAGGACGAGGACGACGAGGACGAGGACGACGAGGACGAGGACGACGAGGACGAGGACGACGAGGACGAGGACGACGAGGACGAGGACGACGAGGACGAGGACGACGAGGACGAGGACGACGAGGACGAGGACGACGAGGACGACGAGGACGACGAGGACGAGGACGACGAGGACGAGGACGACGAGGACGAGGACGACGAGGACGAGGACGACGAGGACGAGGACGACGAGGACGAGGACGACGAGGACGAGGACGACGAGGACGAGGACGACGAGGACGAGGACGACGAGGACGAGGACGACGAGGACGAGGACGACGAGGACGAGGACGACGAGGACGAGGACGACGAGGACGAGGACGACGAGGACGAGGACGACGAGGACGAGGACGAGGACGACGAGGACGAGGAAGACGAGGACGAGGACGACGAGGACGAGGACGACGAGGACGAGGACGACGACGACGACGACGAGGACGAGGACGACGACCACGAGGACGAGGACGAGGACGACGAGGACGAGGACGAGGACGACGAGGACGACGAGAACGAGGACGAGGACGACGACGAGGACGAGGACGAGGACGACGACGAGGACGAGGACGAGGACGACGACGACGACGACGAGGACGTGGACGACGAGGACGAGGACGGCGAGTACGAGGACGACGAGGACGAGGACGACGAGGACGAGGAAGACGAGGACGAGGACGACGAGGACGAGGACGACGAGGACGAGGACGACGAGGACGAGGACGACGAGGACGAGGACGACGAGGACGAGGACGACGAGGACGAGGACGACGAGGAAGAGGACGACGAGGACGAGGACGACGAGGACGAGGACGACGAGGACGAGGACGACGAGGACGAGGACGACAAGGACGAGGACGACGAGCACGAGGACGAGGACGACGAGGACGAGGACGACGAGGACGAGGACGACGAGGACGACGAGGACGAGGACGACGAGGACGAGCACGACGAGGACGAGGACGACGAGGACGACGAGGACGACGAGGTCGACGAGGACGACGAGGTCGAGGACGACGAGGACGAGGACGAGGACGACGAGGACGGGGACGACGAGGACGAGGACGACGAGGACGAGGACGACGAGGACGAGGACGACGAGGACGACGAGGACGACGAGGACGACGAGGACGAGGACGACGAGGACGAGGACGACGAGGACGAGGACGACGAGGACGACGAGGACGACGAGGACGACGAAGACGAGGACGAGGGCGACGAGGACGACGAGGACGAGGACGACGAGGACGAGCACGATGAGGACGAGGACGACGAGGACGACGAGGACGACGAGGTCGAGGACGACGAGGACGACGAGGTCGAGGACGACGAGGACGAGGACGATGAGGACGAGGACGACGAGGACGACGAGGACGAGGACGACGAGGACGAGGACGACGAGGACGACGAGAACGAGGACGACGAGGACGAGGACGACGAGGACGACGAGGACGAGGACGACGAGGACGAGGACGACGAGGACGAGGACGACGAGGACGAGGACGACGAGGACGACGAGGACGAGGACGAGGACGACGAGGACGACGAGGACGACGAGGACGACGAGGACGACGAGGACGACGAGGACGACGAGGTCGAGGACGAGGGCGACGAGGACGACGAGGACGAGGACGACGAGGACGAGGACGACGAGGACGAGGACGACGAGGACGAGGACGACGAGGACGAGGACGACGAGGACGAGGACGACGACGACGACGACGACGAGGACGACGAGGACGACGAGGACGAAGACGACGAGGACGACGAGGACGAGGACGACGAGGACGAGGACGACGAGGACGACGAGGACGAGGACGACGAGGACGAGGACGACGAGGACGAGGACGACGAGGACGAGGACGACGAGGACGACGAGGACGAGGACGAGGACGACGAGGACGACGAGGACGACGAGGACGACGAGGACGACGAGGTCGAGGACGAGGGCGACGAGGACGACGAGGACGAGGACGACGAGGACGAGGACGACGAGGACGAGGACGACGAGGACGAGGACGACGAGGACGAGGACGACGAGGACGAGGACGACGACGACGACGACGACGAGGACGACGAGGACGAGGACGACGACGACGGGGACGAGGACGACGAGGACGAGGACGACGAGGACGAGGACGACAAGGACGAGGACGACGAGCACGAGGACGAGGACGACGAGGACGAGGACGACGAGGACGAGGACGACGAGGACGAGGACGACGAGGACGAGGACGACGAGGACGAGGACGACGAGGACGAGGACGACGAGGACGAGGACGACGAGGACGAGGACGAGGACGACGAGGACGAGGACGACGAGGACGAGGACGACGAGGACGAGGACGACGAGGACGAGGACGACGAGGACGAGGACGAGGACGACGAGGACGAGGACGACGAGGACGAGGACGACGAGGACGAGGACGACGAGGACGAGGACGACGAGGACGAGGACGACGAGGACGAGGACGACGAGGACGAGGACGACGAGGACGAGGACGACGAGGACGAGGACGACGAGGACGAGGACGACGAGGACGAGGACGACGAGGACGAGGACGACGAGGACGAGGACGACGAGGACGAGGACGACGAGGACGAGGACGACGAGGACGAGGACGACGAGGACGAGGACGACGAGGACGAGGACGAGGACGACGAGGACGAGGAAGACGAGGACGAGGACGACGAGGACGAGGACGACGACGACGACGACGAGGACGAGGACGACGACCACGAGGACGAGGACGAGGACGACGAGGACGAGGACGAGGACGACTAGGACGACGAGGACGAGGACGAGGACGACGACGAGGACGAGGACGAGGACGACGACGAGGACGAGGACGAGGACGACGACGACGACGACGAGGACGTGGACGACGAGGACGAGGACGGCGAGGACGAGGACGTCGAGGACGAGGACGACGAGGACGAGGAAGACGAGGACGAGGACGACGAGGACGAGGACGACGAGGACGAGGACGACGAGGACGAGGACGACGAGGACGAGGACTACGAGGACGAGGACGACGAGGACGAGGACGACGAGGACGAGGACGACGAGGAAGAGGACGACGAGGACGAGGACGACGAGGACGAGGACGACGAGGACGAGGACGACGACGACGACGACGAGGACGAGGACGACGACCACGAGGACGAGGACGAGGACGAGGACGACGAGGACGACGAGGACGAGGACGAGGACCAGGACGACGAGGACGACGAGGACGAGGACGAGGACGACGAGGACGACGAGGACGAGGACGAGGACGACGACCACGAGGACGAGGACGAGGACGACGACCACGAGGACGAGGACGAGGACGACGAGGACGACGAGGACGAGGACGAGGACCAGGACGACGAGGACGACGAGGACGACGAGGACGAGGACGAGGACGACGAGGACGACGAGGACGAGGACGAGGACGACGAGGACGACGAGGACGAAGAGGACGACGAGGACGAGTACGACGAGGACGACGAGGACGAGGACGACGAGGACGAGGACGACGAGGACGTGGACGACGAGGACGAGGACGACGAGGACGAGGACGACGAGGACGAGGACGACGAGGACGAGGACGACGAGGACGAGGACGACGAGGACGAGGACGACGAGGACGAGGACGACGAGGACGGGGACGACGAGGACGGCGAGGACGAGGACGACGAGGACGAGGACGACGAGGACGGGGACGACGAGGACGACGAGGACGACGAGGACGAGGACGACGAGGACGAGGACGACGAGGACGAGGACGACGAGGACGAGGACGACGAGGACGAGGACGATGAGGACGAGGACGACGAGGACGAGGACGACGAGGACGACGAGGACGAGGACGAGGACGACGAGGACGACGAGGACGAGGACGGCGAGGACGAGGACGACGAGGACGAGGACGACGAGGACGGGGACGACGAGGACGAGGACGACGAGGACGAGGACGACGAGGACGAGGACGACGAGGACGAGGACGACGAGGACGAGGACGACGAGGACGAGGACGACGAGGACGAGGACGACGAGGACGAGGACGACGAGGACGAGGACGACGAGGACGAGGACGACGAGGACGAGGACGACGAGGACGAGGACGACGAGGACGAGGACGACGAGGACGAGGACGACGAGGACGAGGACGACGAGGACGAGGACGACGAGGACGAGGACGACGAGGACGAGGACGACGAGGACGAGGACGACGAGGACGAGGACGACGAGGACGAGGACGACGAGGACGAGGACGACGAGGACGAGGACGAGGACGACGAGGACGAGGAAGACGAGGACGAGGACGACGAGGACGAGGACGACGAGGACGAGGACGACAAGGACGAGGACGACGACGACGGGGACGAGGACGACGAGGACGAGGACGACGAGGACGAGGACGACGAGGACGACGAGGACGAGGACGGCGAGGACGAGGACGACGAGGACGAGGACGACGAGGACGAGGACGACGAGGACGAGGACGATGAGGACGAGGACGACGAGGACGAGGACGACGAGGACGACGAGGACGAGGACGGCGAGGACGAGGACGACGAGGACGAGGACGACGAGGACGGGGACGACGAGGACGGCGAGGACGATGACGACGAGGACGAGGACGACGAGAACGAGGACGACGAGGACGAGGACGACGAGGACGAGGACGACGAGGACGAGGACGACGAGGACGAGGACGACGAGGACGAGGACGACGAGGACGAGGACGACGAGGACGAGGACGACGAGGACGAGGACGACGAGGACGAGGACGACGAGGACGAGGACGACGAGGACGAGGACGAGGACGACGAGGACGAGGAAGACGAGGACGAGGACGACGAGGACGAGGACGACGAGGACGAGGACGACGAGGACGAGGACGACGACGACGGGGACGAGGACGACGAGGACGAGGACGACGAGGACGAGGACGACGAAGACGACGAGGATGGCGAGGACGAGGACGACGAGGACGACGAGGACGAGGACGACGAGGACGAGGACGACGAGGACGAGGACGACAAGGACGAGGACGACGACGACGGGGACGAGGACGACGAGGACGAGGACGACGAGGACGAGGACGACGAGGACGACGAGGACGAGGACGGCGAGGACGAGGACGACGAGGACGAGGACGACGAGGACGGGGACGACGAGGACGGCGAGGACGAGGACGACGAGGACGAGGACGACGAGGACGGGGACGACGAGGACGACGAGGACGACGAGGACGAGGACGACGAGGACGAGGACGACGAGGACGAGGACGACGAGGACGAGGACGACGAGGACGAGGACGATGAGGACGAGGACGACGAGGACGAGGACGACGAGGACGACGAGGACGAGGACGAGGACGACGAGGACGACGAGGACGAGGACGGCGAGGACGAGGACGACGAGGACGAGGACGACGAGGACGGGGACGACGAGGACGAGGACGACGAGGACGAGGACGACGAGGACGAGGACGACGAGGACGAGGACGACGAGGACGAGGACGACGAGGACGAGGACGACGAGGACGAGGACGACGAGGACGAGGACGACGAGGACGAGGACGACGAGGACGAGGACGACGAGGACGAGGACGACGAGGACGAGGACGACGAGGACGAGGACGACGAGGACGAGGACGACGAGGACGAGGACGACGAGGACGAGGACGACGAGGACGAGGACGACGAGGACGAGGACGACGAGGACGAGGACGACGAGGACGAGGACGACGAGGACGAGGACGACGAGGACGAGGACGACGAGGACGAGGACGACGAGGACGAGGACGACGAGGACGAGGACGACGAGGACGAGGACGACGAGGACGAGGACGACGAGGACGAGGACGACGAGGACGAGGACGACGAGGACGAGGACGAGGACGACGAGGACGACGAGGACGACGAGGACGAGGACGAGGACGACGAGGACGACGAGGACGACGAGGACGAGGACGACGAGGACGAGGACGACGAGGACGAGGACGACGAGGACGAGGACGACGAGGACGAGGACGACGAGAACGAGGACGACGAGGACGAGGACGACGAGGACGAGGACGACGAGGACGAGGACGACGAGGACGAGGACGACGAGGACGAGGACGACGAGGACGAGGACGACGAGGACGAGGACGACGAGGACGAGGACGACGAGGACGAGGACGACGAGGACGAGGACGACGAGGACGAGGACGACGAGGACGAGGACGAGGACGACGAGGACGAGGAAGACGAGGACGAGGACGACGAGGACGAGGACGACGAGGACGAGGACGACGAGGACGAGGACGACGACGACGGGGACGAGGACGACGAGGACGAGGACGACGAGGACGAGGACGACGAAGACGACGAGGATGGCGAGGACGAGGACGACGAGGACGACGAGGACGAGGACGACGAGGACGAGGACGACGAGGACGAGGACGACAAGGACGAGGACGACGACGACGGGGACGAGGACGACGAGGACGAGGACGACGAGGACGAGGACGACGAGGACGAGGACGACGAGGACGAGGACGACGAGGACGAGGACGACGAGGACGAGGACGACGAGGACGAGGACGACGAGGACGAGGACGACGAGGACGAGGACGACGAGGACGAGGACGACGAGGACGAGGACGACGAGGACGAGGACGACGAGGACGAGGACGACGAGGACGAGGACGACGAGGACGAGGACGACGAGGACGAGGACGACGAGGACGAGGACGACGAGGACGAGGACGACGAGGACGAGGACGACGAGGACGAGGACGACGAGGACGAGGACGACGAGGACGAGGACGACGAGGACGAGGACGACGAGGACGAGGACGACGAGGACGAGGACGACGAGGACGAGGACGACGAGGACGAGGACGACGAGGACGAGGACGACGAGGACGAGGACGACGAGGACGAGGACGACGAGGACGAGGACGACGAGGACGAGGACGACGAGGACGAGGACGACGAGGACGAGGACGACGAGGACGAGGACGACGAGGACGAGGACGACGAGGACGAGGACGACGAGGACGAGGACGACGAGGACGAGGACGACGAGGACGAGGACGACGAGGACGAGGACGACGAGGACGAGGACGACGAGGACGAGGACGACGAGGACGAGGACGACGAGGACGAGGACGAGGACGACGAGGACGAGGACGAGGAGGACGACGAGGACGACGAGGACGACGAGGACGAGGACGACGAGGACGAGGACGACGAGGACGACGAGGACGACGAGGACGACGAAGACGAGGACGAGGGCGACGAGGACGACGAGGACGAGGACGACGAGGACGAGCACGATGAGGACGAGGACGACGAGGACGACGAGGACGAGGACGACGAGGACGAGGACGACGAGGACGAGGACGACGAGGACGAGGACGATGAGGACGAGGACGACGAGGACGAGGACGACGAGGACGACGAGGACGAGGACGAGGACGACGAGGACGACGAGGACGAGGACGGCGAGGACGAGGACGACGAGGACGAGGACGACGAGGACGGGGACGACGAGGACGAGGACGACGAGGACGAGGACGACGAGGACGAGGACGACGAGGACGAGGACGACGAGGACGAGGACGACGAGGACGAGGACGACGAGGACGAGGACGACGAGGACGAGGACGACGAGGACGAGGACGACGAGGACGAGGACGACGAGGACGAGGACGACGAGGACGAGGACGACGAGGACGAGGACGACGAGGACGAGGACGACGAGGACGAGGACGACGAGGACGAGGACGACGAGGACGAGGACGACGAGGACGAGGACGACGAGGACGAGGACGACGAGGACGAGGACGACGAGGACGAGGACGACGAGGACGAGGACGACGAGAACGAGGACGACGAGGACGAGGACGACGAGGACGAGGACGACGAGGACGAGGACGACGAGGACGAGGACGACGAGGACGAGGACGACGAGGACGAGGACGAGGACGACGAGGACGACGAGGACGACGAGGACGAGGACGACGAGGACGAGGACGACGAGGACGAGGACGACGAGGACGAGGACGACGAGGACGAGGACGACGAGGACGAGGACGACGAGGACGAGGACGACGAGGACGAGGACGACGAGGACGAGGACGACGAGGACGAGGACGACGAGGACGAGGACGACGAGGACGAGGACGACGAGGACGAGGACGACGAGGACGAGGACGACGAGGACGAGGACGACGAGGACGAGGACGACGAGGACGAGGACGACGAGGACGAGGACGACGAGGACGAGGACGACGAGGACGAGGACGACGAGGACGAGGACGACGAGGACGAGGACGACGAGGACGAGGACGACGAGGACGAGGACGACGAGGACGAGGACGAGGACGACGAGGACGACGAGAACGAGGACGAGGACGACGACGAGGACGAGGACGAGGACGACGACGAGGACGAGGACGAGGACGACGACGACGACGACGAGGACGTGGACGACGAGGACGAGGACGGCGAGTACGAGGACGACGAGGACGAGGACGACGAGGACGAGGAAGACGAGGACGAGGACGACGAGGACGAGGACGACGAGGACGAGGACGACGAGGACGAGGACGACGAGGACGAGGACGACGAGGACGAGGACGACGAGGACGAGGACGACGAGGACGAGGACGACGAGGACGAGGACGACGAGGACGAGGACGACGAGGACGAGGACGACGAGGAAGAGGACGACGAGGACGAGGACGACGAGGACGAGGACGACGAGGACGAGGACGACGAGGACGAGGACGACAAGGACGAGGACGACGAGGACGAGGACGACGAGGACGAGGACGAGGACGACGAGGACGACGAGAACGAGGACGAGGACGACGACGAGGACGAGGACGAGGACGACGACGAGGACGAGGACGAGGACGACGACGACGACGACGAGGACGTGGACGACGAGGACGAGGACGGCGAGTACGAGGACGACGAGGACGAGGACGACGAGGACGAGGAAGACGAGGACGAGGACGACGAGGACGAGGACGACGAGGACGAGGACGACGAGGACGAGGACGACGAGGACGAGGACGACGAGGACGAGGACGACGAGGACGAGGACGACGAGGACGAGGACGACGAGGAAGAGGACGACGAGGACGAGGACGACGAGGACGAGGACGACGAGGACGAGGACGACGAGGACGAGGACGACAAGGACGAGGACGACGAGCACGAGGACGACGAGGACGAGGACGACAAGGACGAGGACGACGAGCACGAGGACGAGGACGACGAGGACGAGGACGACGAGGACGAGGACGACGAGGACGACGAGGACGAGGACGACGAGGACGAGCACGACGAGGACGAGGACGACGAGGACGACGAGGACGACGAGGTCGACGAGGACGACGAGGTCGAGGACGACGAGGACGAGGACGAGGACGACGAGGACGGGGACGACGAGGACGAGGACGACGAGGACGAGGACGACGAGGACGAGGACGACGAGGACGACGAGGACGACGAGGACGACGAGGACGAGGACGACGAGGACGAGGACGACGAGTACGACGAGGACGACGAGGACGACGAAGACGAGGACGAGGGCGACGAGGACGACGAGGACGAGGACGACGAGGACGAGCACGATGAGGACGAGGACGACGAGGACGACGAGGACGACGAGGTCGAGGACGACGAGGACGACGAGGTCGAGGACGACGAGGACGAGGACGATGAGGACGAGGACGACGAGGACGACGAGGACGAGGACGACGAGGACGAGGACGACGAGGACGACGAGAACGAGGACGACGAGGACGAGGACGACGAGGACGACGAGGACGAGGACGACGAGGACGAGGACGACGAGGACGAGGACGACGAGGACGAGGACGACGAGGACGAGGACGACGAGGACGACGAGGACGAGGACGAGGACGACGAGGACGACGAGGACGACGAGGACGACGAGGATGACGAGGTCGAGGACGAGGGCGACGAGGACGACGAGGACGAGGACGACGAGGACGAGGACGACGAGGACGAGGACGACGAGGACGAGGACGACGAGGACGAGGACGACGAGGACGAGGACGACGACGACGACGACGACGAGGACGACGAGGACGACGAGGACGAAGACGACGAGGACGACGAGGACGAGGACGACGAGGACGAGGACGACGAGGACGACGAGGACGAGGACGACGAGGACGAGGACGACGAGGACGAGGACGACGAGGACGAGGACGACGAGGACGACGAGGACGAGGACGAGGACGACGAGGACGACGAGGACGACGAGGACGACGAGGACGACGAGGTCGAGGACGAGGGCGACGAGGACGACGAGGACGAGGACGACGAGGACGAGGACGACGAGGACGAGGACGACGAGGACGAGGACGACGAGGACGAGGACGACGAGGACGAGGACGACGACGACGACGACGACGAGGACGACGAGGACGAGGACGACGACGACGGGGACGAGGACGACGAGGACGAGGACGACGAGGACGAGGACGACAAGGACGAGGACGACGAGCACGAGGACGAGGACGACGAGGACGAGGACGACGAGGACGAGGACGACGAGGACGACGAGGACGAGGACGACGAGGACGAGCACGACGAGGACGAGGACGACGAGGACGACGAGGACGACGAGGTCGAGGACGACGAGGACGACGAGGTCGAGGACGACGAGGACGAGGACGATGAGGACGACGAGGACGAGGACGAGGACGACGAGGACGACGAGGACGAGGACGGCGAGGACGAGGACGACGAGGACGGGGACGACGAGGACGAGGACGACGAGGACGGGGACGACGAGGACGAGGACGACGAGGACGAGGACGACGAGGACGAGGACGACGAGGACGAGGAAGACGAGGACGAGGACGACGAGGACGAGGATGACGAGGACGAGGACGACGAGGACGAGGACGACGAGGACGACGAGGACGACGAGGTCGAGGACGACGAGGACGACGAGGTCGAGGACGACGAGGACGAGGACGATGAGGACGAGGACGACGAGGACGAGGACGACGAGGACGACGAGGACGAGGACGAGGACGACGAGGACGACGAGGACGAGGACGGCGAGGACGAGGACGAGGACGATGAGGACGAGGACGACGAGGACGAGGACGACGAGGACGAGGACGACGAGGACGAGGAAGACGAGGACGAGGACGACGAGGACGAGGACGACGAGGACGAGGACGACGAGGACGAGGACGACGAGGACGAGGACGACGAGGACGAGGACGACGAGGACGAGGACGACGAGGACGAGGACGACGAGGACGAGGACGACGAGGACGAGGACGACGAGGACGAGGACGACGAGGACGAGGACGACGAGGACGAGGACGACGAGGACGACGAGGACGAGGACGACGAGGACGAGGACGCCGAGGACGAGGACGACGAGGACGAGGACGACGAGGACGAGGACGACGAGGACGAGGACGACGAGGACGAGGACGACGAGGACGAGGACGACGAGGACGAGGACGACGAGGACGAGGACGACGAGGACGAGGACGACGAGGACGACGAGGACGAGGACGACGAGGACGACGAGGACGAGGACGACGAGGACGAGGACGACGAGGACGAGGACGACGAGGACGAGGACGACGAGGACGAGGACGACGAGGACGAGGACGACGAGGACGAGGACGACGACGACGACGACGAGGACGACGAGGACGAGGTCTAGGACGACGACGACGGGGACGAGGACGACGAGGACGAGGACGACGAGGACGAGGACGACGAGGACGAGGACGACGAGGACGAGGACGACGAGGACGAGGACGACGAGGACGAGGACGAGGACGACGAGGACGAGGACGACGACGACGAGGACGAGGACGACGAGGACGGGGACGACGAGGACGAGGACGACGAGGACGAGGACGACGAGGACGAGGACGACGAGGGCGACGAGGACGACGAGGACGACGAGGGCGAGGACGACGAGGACGAGGACGACGAGGACGAGGAGGACGACGAGGACGACGAGGACGAGGACGAGGGCGACGAGGACGACGAGGACGACGAGGACGAGGACGAGTACGACGAGGACGAGGACGAGGACGAGGACGAGGACGACGAGGACGACGAGGACGAGGACGACGAGGATGACGAGGACGAGGACGACGAGGACGACGAGGACGAGGACGACGAGGACGAGGACGACGAGGACGAGGACGACGAGGACGACGAGAACGAGGACGACGAGAACGAGGACGACGAGGACGAGGACGACGAGGACGAGGACGACGAGGACGAGGACGACGAGGACGAGGACGACGAGGACGAGGACGACGAGGACGAGGACGACGAGGACGAGGACGACGAGGACGAGGACGACGAGGACGAGGACGACGACGACGACGACGACGAGGACGACGAGGACGAGGACGACGACGACGGGGACGAGGACGACGAGGACGAGGACGACGAGGACGACGACGACGAGGACGAGGACGACGAGGACGAGGACGACGAGGACGAGGACGACGAGGACGACGAGGACGAGGACGACGACGACGAGGACGAGGACGACGAGTACGGGGACGACGAGGACGAGGACGACGAGGACGAGGACGACGAGGACGAGGACGACGAGGACGACGAGGACGAGGACGACGA
Organism: Andrena hattorfiana; assembly: GCA_944738655.2. NCBI lineage: Eukaryota > Metazoa > Arthropoda > Insecta > Hymenoptera > Andrenidae > Andrena > Andrena hattorfiana. The sequence goes on along the minus strand of OX122893.2, from coordinate 20,087,834 downwards.
GGACGACGAGGACGACGAGGACGACGAGGACGAGGACGACGAGGACGAGGACGACGAGGACGACGAGGACGACGAGGACGACGAAGACGAGGACGACGAAGACGAGGACGAGGGCGACGAGGACGACGAGGACGAGGACGACGAGGACGACGAGGACGACGACGACGACGACGAGGACGACGAGGACGAGGACGACGACGACGGGGACGAGGACGACGAGGACGAGGACGACAAGGACGAGGACGACGAGGACGAGGACGACGAGGACGAGGACGACGAGGACGAGGACGACGAGGACGACGAGGACGACGAGGACGACGAGGACGACGAGGACGACGAGGTCGAGGACGAGGGCGACGAGGACGACGAGGACGAGGACGACGAGGACGAGGACGAGGACGACGAGGACGACGAGGACGAGGACGACGAGGACGACGAGGACGACGAGGACGACGAGGTCGAGGACGAGGGCGACGAGGACGACGAGGACGAGGACGACGAGGACGAGGACGAGGACGACGAGGACGACGAGGACGAGGACGAGGGCGACGAGGACGACGAGGACGAGGACGACGACGACGGGGACGACGAGGACGGGGACGACGAGGACGAGGACGACGAGGACGAGGACGACGACGACGACGAGGACGAGGACGACGAGGACGACGAGGACGAAGACGACGAGGACGACGAGGACGAGGACGACGAGGACGAGGACGACGAGGACGACGAGGACGAGGACGACGAGGACGAGGACGACGAGGACGACGAGGACGACGAGGACGACGAGGTCGAGGACGAGGGCGACGAGGACGACGAGGACGAGGACGACGAGGACGAGGACGAGGACGACGAGGACGAGGACGACGACGACGACGACGACGAGGACGACGAGGACGAGGACGACGACGACGGGGACGAGGACGACGAGGACGAGGACGACGAGGACGAGGACGACAAGGACGAGGACGACGAGGACGAGGACGACGAGGACGAGGACGAGGACGACGAGGACGAGGACGACAAGGACGAGGACGACGAGGACGACGAGGACGACGAGGTCGAGGACGACGAGGACGACGAGGACGAGGACGACGAGGACGACGAGGACGACGAGGACGAGGACGAGGGCGACGAGGACGACGAGGACGAGGACGACGACGACGAGGACGGGGACGACGAGGACGGGGACGACGAGGACGAGGACGACGAGGACGAGGACGACGACGACGACGAGGACGAGGACGACGAGGACGACGAGGACAAAGACGACGAGGACGACGAGGACGAGGACGACGAGGACGAGGACGACGAGGACGACGAGGACGACGAGGACGAGGACGACGAGGACGAGGACGACGAGGACGACGAGGACGAGGACGACGAGGACGAGGACGACGAGGACGAGGACGACGAGGACGAGGACGACGAGGACGAGGACGACGAGGACGAGGACGACGACGACGACGACGAGGACGACGAGGACGAGGTCTAGGACGACGACGACGGGGACGAGGACGACGAGGACGAGGACGACGAGGACGAGGACGACGAGGACGAGGACGACGAGGACGAGGACGACGAGGACGAGGACGACGAGGACGAGGACGAGGACGACGAGGACGAGGACGACGACGACGAGGACGAGGACGACGAGGACGGGGACGACGAGGACGAGGACGACGAGGACGAGGACGACGAGGACGAGGACGACGAGGGCGACGAGGACGACGAGGACGACGAGGGCGAGGACGACGAGGACGAGGACGACGAGGACGAGGAGGACGACGAGGACGACGAGGACGAGGACGAGGGCGACGAGGACGACGAGGACGACGAGGACGAGGACGAGTACGACGAGGACGAGGACGAGGACGAGGACGAGGACGACGAGGACGACGAGGACGAGGACGACGAGGATGACGAGGACGAGGACGACGAGGACGACGAGGACGAGGACGACGAGGACGAGGACGACGAGGACGACGAGAACGAGGACGACGAGAACGAGGACGACGAGGACGAGGACGACGAGGACGAGGACGACGAGGACGAGGACGACGAGGACGAGGACGACGAGGACGAGGACGACGAGGACGAGGACGACGAGGACGAGGACGACGAGGACGAGGACGACGAGGACGAGGACGACGAGGACGAGGACGACGACGACGACGACGACGAGGACGACGAGGACGAGGACGACGACGACGGGGACGAGGACGACGAGGACGAGGACGACGAGGACGACGACGACGAGGACGAGGACGACGAGGACGAGGACGACGAGGACGAGGACGACGAGGACGACGAGGACGAGGACGACGACGACGAGGACGAGGACGACGAGTACGGGGACGACGAGGACGAGGACGACGAGGACGAGGACGACGAGGACGAGGACGACGAGGACGACGAGGACGAGGACGACGAGGACGACGAGGACGACGAGGACGACGAGGACGAGGACGACGAGGACGAGGACGACGAGGACGACGAGGACGACGAGGACGACGAAGACGAGGACGACGAAGACGAGGACGAGGGCGACGAGGACGACGAGGACGAGGACGACGAGGACGACGAGGACGACGACGACGACGACGAGGACGACGAGGACGAGGACGACGACGACGGGGACGAGGACGACGAGGACGAGGACGACAAGGACGAGGACGACGAGGACGAGGACGACGAGGACGAGGACGACGAGGACGAGGACGACGAGGACGACGAGGACGACGAGGACGACGAGGTCGAGGACGAGGGCGACGAGGACGACGAGGACGAGGACGACGAGGACGAGGACGAGGACGACGAGGACGACGAGGACGAGGACGACGAGGACGACGAGGACGACGAGGACGACGAGGTCGAGGACGAGGGCGACGAGGACGACGAGGACGAGGACGACGAGGACGAGGACGAGGACGACGAGGACGACGAGGACGAGGACGAGGGCGACGAGGACGACGAGGACGAGGACGACGACGACGGGGACGACGAGGACGGGGACGACGAGGACGAGGACGACGAGGACGAGGACGACGAGGACGAGGACGACGACGACGACGAGGACGAGGACGACGAGGACGACGAGGACGAAGACGACGAGGACGACGAGGACGAGGACGACGAGGACGAGGACGACGAGGACGACGAGGACGAGGACGACGAGGACGAGGACGACGAGGACGACGAGGACGACGAGGACGACGAGGTCGAGGACGAGGGCGACGAGGACGACGAGGACGAGGACGACGAGGACGAGGACGAGGACGACGAGGACGAGGACGACGACGACGACGACGACGAGGACGACGAGGACGAGGACGACGACGACGGGGACGAGGACGACGAGGACGAGGACGACGAGGACGAGGACGACAAGGACGAGGACGACGAGGACGAGGACGACGAGGACGAGGACGAGGACGACGAGGACGAGGACGACAAGGACGAGGACGACGAGGACGACGAGGACGACGAGGTCGAGGACGACGAGGACGACGAGGACGAGGACGACGAGGACGACGAGGACGACGAGGACGAGGACGAGGGCGACGAGGACGACGAGGACGAGGACGACGACGACGAGGACGGGGACGACGAGGACGGGGACGACGAGGACGAGGACGACGAGGACGAGGACGACGACGACGACGAGGACGAGGACGACGAGGACGACGAGGACAAAGACGACGAGGACGACGAGGACGAGGACGACGAGGACGAGGACGACGAGGACGACGAGGACGAGGACGACGAGGACGAGGACGACGAGGACGAGGACGACGAGGACGAGGACGAGGACGACGAGGACGAGGACGAGGACGACGAGGACGACGAGGACGACGAGGACGACGAGGACGACGAGGTCGAGGACGAGGGCGACGAGGACGACGAGGACGAGGACGACGAGGACGAGGACGAGGACGACGAGGACGAGGACGACGACGACGACGACGACGAGGACGACGAGGACGAGGACGACGACGACGGGGACGAGGACGACGAGGACGAGGACGACGAGGACGAGGACGACAAGGACGAGGACGACGAGGACGAGGACGACGAGGACGAGGACGAGGACGACGAGGACGAGGACGACGAGGACGAGGACGACGAGGACGACGAGGACGAGGACGACGAGGACGAGCACGACGAGGACGAGGACGACGAGGACGACGAGGACGACGAGGACGACGAGGTCGAGGACGACGAGGACGACGAGGTCGAGGACGACGAGGACGAGGACGACGAGGACGAGGACGACGAGGACGAGGACGACGAGGACGACGAGGACGAGGACGAGGACGACGAGGACGACGAGGACGAGGACGGCGAGGACGAGGACGACGAGGACGGGGACGACGAGGACGAGGACGACGAGGACGAGGACGACGAGGACGAGGACGACGAGGACGAGGACGACGAGGACGAGGACGACGAGGACGAGGAAGACGAGGACGAGGACGACGAGGACGAGGACGACGAGGACGAGGACGACGAGGACGAGGACGACGAGGACGAGGACGACGAGGACGAGGACGACGAGGACGAGGACGACGAGGACGAGGACGACGAGGACGAGGACGACGAGGACGAGGACGACGAGGACGACGAGGACGACGAGGTCGAGGACGACGAGGACGACGAGGTCGAGGACGACGAGGACGAGGACGACGAGGACGAGGACGACGAGGACGAGGACGACGAGGACGACGAGGACGACGAGGACGAGGACGGCGAGGACGAGGACGACGAGGACGGGGACGACGAGGACGAGGACGACGAGGACGAGGACGACGAGGACGAGGACGACGAGGACGAGGAAGACGAGGACGAGGACGACGAGGACGAGGACGACGAGGACGAGGACGACGAGGACGAGGACGACGAGGACGAGGACGACGAGGACGAGGACGACGAGGACGAGGACGACGAGGACGAGGACGACGAGGACGAGGACGACGAGGACGAGGACGACGAGGACGAGGACGACGAGGACGAGGACGACGAGGACGAGGACGACGAGGACGAGGACGACGAGGACGAGGACGACGAGGACGACGAGGACGACGAGGACGACGAGGTCGAGGACGACGAGGACGACGAGGTCGAGGACGACGAGGACGAGGACGATGAGGACGAGGACGACGAGGACGACGAGGACGAGGACGACGAGGACGAGGACGACGAGGACGAGGACGACGAGGACGACGAGAACGAGGACGACGAGGACGAGGACGACGAGGACGACGAGGACGAGGACGACGAGGACGAGGACGACGAGGACGAGGACGACGAGGACGAGGACGACGAGGACGAGGACGACGAGGACGACGAGGACGAGGACGAGGACGACGAGGACGACGAGGACGACGAGGACGACGAGGACGACGAGGTCGAGGACGAGGGCGACGAGGACGACGAGGACGAGGACGACGAGGACGAGGACGACGAGGACGAGGACGACGAGGACGAGGACGACGAGGACGAGGACGACGAGGACGAGGACGACGACGACGACGACGACGAGGACGACGAGGACGACGAGGACGAAGACGACGAGGACGACGAGGACGAGGACGAGGACGACGAGGACGACGAGGACGAGGACGACGAGGACGAGGACGACGAGGACGAGGACGACGAGGACGAGGACGACGAGGACGACGAGGACGAGGACGAGGACGACGAGGACGACGAGGACGACGAGGACGACGAGGACGACGAGGTCGAGGACGAGGGCGACGAGGACGACGAGGACGAGGACGACGAGGACGAGGACGACGAGGACGAGGACGACGAGGACGAGGACGACGAGGACGAGGACGACGAGGACGAGGACGACGACGACGACGACGACGAGGACGACGAGGACGAGGACGACGACGACGGGGACGAGGACGACGAGGACGAGGACGACGAGGACGAGGACGACAAGGACGAGGACGACGAGCACGAGGACGAGGACGACGAGGACGAGGACGACGAGGACGACGAGGACGAGGACGACGAGGACGAGCACGACGAGGACGAGGACGACGAGGACGACGAGGACGACGAGGTCGAGGACGACGAGGACGACGAGGTCGAGGACGACGAGGACGAGGACGATGAGGACGACGAGGACGAGGACGAGGACGACGAGGACGACGAGGACGAGGACGGCGAGGACGAGGACGACGAGGACGGGGACGACGAGGACGAGGACGACGAGGACGGGGACGACGAGGACGAGGACGACGAGGACGAGGACGACGAGGACGAGGACGACGAGGACGAGGAAGACGAGGACGAGGACGACGAGGACGAGGAAGACGAGGACGAGGACGACGAGGACGAGGATGACGAGGACGAGGACGACGAGGACGAGGACGACGAGGACGACGAGGACGACGAGGTCGAGGACGACGAGGACGACGAGGTCGAGGACGACGAGGACGAGGACGATGAGGACGAGGACGACGAGGACGAGGACGACGAGGACGACGAGGACGAGGACGAGGACGACGAGGACGACGAGGACGAGGACGGCGAGGACGAGGACGAGGACGACGAGGACGAGGACGACGAGGACGAGGACGACGAGGACGAGGACGACGAGGACGAGGAAGACGAGGACGAGGACGACGAGGACGAGGACGACGAGGACGAGGACGACGAGGACGAGGACGACGAGGACGAGGACGACGAGAACGAGGACGACGAGGACGAGGACGACGAGGACGAGGACGACGAGGACGAGGACGACGAGGACGAGGACGACGAGGACGAGGACGACGAGGACGAGGACGACGAGGACGAGGACGACGAGGACGAGGACGACGAGGACGACGAGGACGAGGACGACGAGGACGAGGACGCCGAGGACGAGGACGACGAGGACGAGGACGACGAGGACGAGGACGACGAGGACGAGGACGACGAGGACGAGGACGACGAGGACGAGGACGACGAGGACGAGGACGACGAGGACGACGAGGACGAGGACGACGAGGACGACGAGGACGAGGACGACGAGGACGAGGACGACGAGGACGAGGACGACGAGGACGAGGACGACGAGGACGAGGACGACGAGGACGAGGACGACGAGGACGAGGACGACGACGACGACGACGAGGACGACGAGGACGAGGTCTAGGACGACGACGACGGGGACGAGGACGACGAGGACGAGGACGACGAGGACGAGGACGACGAGGACGAGGACGACGAGGACGAGGACGACGAGGACGAGGACGACGAGGACGAGGACGAGGACGACGAGGACGAGGACGACGACGACGAGGACGAGGACGACGAGGACGGGGACGACGAGGACGAGGACGACGAGGACGAGGACGACGAGGACGAGGACGACGAGGGCGACGAGGACGACGAGGACGACGAGGGCGAGGACGACGAGGACGAGGACGACGAGGACGAGGAGGACGACGAGGACGACGAGGACGAGGACGAGGGCGACGAGGACGACGAGGACGACGAGGACGAGGACGAGTACGACGAGGACGAGGACGAGGACGAGGACGACGAGGATGACGAGGACGAGGACGACGAGGACGACGAGGACGAGGACGACGAGGACGAGGACGACGAGGACGACGAGAACGAGGACGACGAGAACGAGGACGACGAGGACGAGGACGACGAGGACGAGGACGACGAGGACGAGGACGACGAGGACGAGGACGACGAGGACGAGGACGACGAGGACGAGGACGACGAGGACGAGGACGACGAGGACGAGGACGACGACGACGACGACGACGAGGACGACGAGGACGAGGACGACGACGACGGGGACGAGGACGACGAGGACGAGGACGACGAGGACGACGACGACGAGGACGAGGACGACGAGGACGAGGACGACGAGGACGAGGACGACGAGGACGACGAGGACGAGGACGACGAGTACGGGGACGACGAGGACGAGGACGACGAGGACGAGGACGACGAGGACGAGGACGACGAGGACGACGAGGACGAGGACGACGAGGACGACGAGGACGACGAGGACGACGAGGACGAGGACGACGAGGACGAGGACGACGAGGACGACGAGGACGACGAGGACGACGAAGACGAGGACGACGAAGACGAGGACGAGGGCGACGAGGACGACGAGGACGAGGACGACGAGGACGACGAGGACGAGGACGACGAGGACGACGAAGACGAGGACGAGGGCGACGAGGACGACGAGGACGAGGACGACGAGGACGACGAGGACGAGGACGAGTACGACGAGGACGAGGACGACGAGGACGAGGACGAGGACGAGGACGAGGACGACGAGGACGACGAGGACGAGGACGACGAGGATGACGAGGACGAGGACGACGAGGACGACGAGGACGAGGACGACGAGGACGACGAGAACGAGGACGACGAGGACGAGGACGACGAGGACGAGGACGACGAGGACGAGGACGACGAGGACGAGGACGAGGACGACGAGGACGAGGACGACGAGGACGAGGACGACGAGGACGAGGACGACGACGACAACGACGACGAGGACGACGAGGACGAGGACGACGACGACGGGGACGAGGACGACGAGGACGAGGACGACAAGGACGAGGACGACGAGGACGAGGACGACGAGGACGAGGACGACGAGGACGAGGACGACGAGGACGACGAGGACGACGAGGACGACGAGGTCGAGGACGAGGGCGACGAGGACGACGAGGACGAGGACGACGAGGACGAGGACGAGGACGACGAGGACGACGAGGACGAGGACGAGGGCGACGAGGACGACGAGGACGAGGACGACGACGACGGGGACGACGAGGACGGGGACGACGAGGACGAGGACGACGAGGACGAGGACGACGAGGACGAGGACGACGACGACGACGAGGACGAGGACGACGAGGACGACGAGGACGAAGACGACGAGGACGACGAGGACGAGGACGACGAGGACGAGGACGACGAGGACGACGAGGACGAGGACGACGAGGACGAGGACGAGGACGACGAGGACGAGGAAGACGAGGACGAGGACGACGAGGACGAGGACGACGAGGACGAGGACGACGAGGACGAGGACGACGAGGACGAGGACGACGAGGACGAGGACGACGAGGACGAGGACGACGAGGACGAGGACGACGAGGACGAGGACGACGAGGACGAGGACGACGAGGACGAGGACGACGAGGACGAGGACGACGAGGACGAGGACGACGAGGACGAGGACGACGAGGACGAGGACGACGAGGACGAGGACGACGAGGACGAGGACGACGAGGACGAGGACGACGAGGACGAGGACGACGACGACGAGGACGACGAGGACGAGGACGAGGACGACGACGACGGGGACGAGGACGACGAGGACGAGGACGACGAGGACGAGGACGACAAGGACGAGGACGACGAGGACGAGGACGACGAGGACGAGGACGACGAGGACGAGGACGACGAGGACGAGGACGAGGACGACGAGGACGAGGACGACGAGGACGAGGACGACGACGACGAGGACGAGGACGACGAGGACGGGGACGACGAGGACGAGGACGACGAGGACGAGGACGACGAGGACGAGGACGACGAGGACGACGAGGACGACGAGGACGACGAGGGCGAGGACGACGAGGACGAGGACGACGAGGACGACGAGGACGACGTGGACGACGAGGACGAGGACGAGGGCGACGAGGACGACGAGGACGACGAGGACGAGGACGACGAGGACGAGCACGACGAGGACGAGGACGACGAGGACGACGAGGACGAGGACGAGGACGACGAGGACGACGAGGACGAGGACGACGAGGACGACGAGGACGAGGACGACGAGGACGACGAGGATGAGGACGACGAGGACGACGAGGACGAGGACGACGACGACGAGGACGAGGACGACGAGGACGAGGACGACGACGACGAGGACGAGGACGACGAGGACGGGGACGACGAGGACGAGGACGACGAGGACGAGGACGACGAGGGCGACGAGGACGACGAGGACGACGAGGACGAGGACGAGGGCGACGAGGACGACGAGGACGAGGACGACGACGACGAGGACGGTGACGACGAGGACGGGGACGACGAGGACGAGGACGACGAGGACGAGGACGACGAGGACGAGGACGACGAGGACGAGGACGACGACGACGACGAGGACGAGGACGACGAGGACGACGAGGACGAAGACGACGAGGACGACGAGGACGAGGACGACGAGGACGAGGACGACGAGGACGACGAGGACGAGGACGACGAGGACGAGGACGACGAGGACGAGGACGACGAGGACGAGGACGACGAGGACGAGGACGACGAGGACGAGGACGACGAGGACGAGGACGACGAGGACGAGGACGACGAGGACGAGGACGACGAGGACGACGAGGACGAGGACGAGGACGACGAGGACGACGAGGTCGAGGACGAGGGCGACGAGGACGACGAGGACGAGGACGACGAGGACGAGGACGACGAGGACGAGGACGACGAGGACGAGGACGACGAGGACGAGGACGACGAGGACGAGGACGACGACGACGACGACGACGAGGACGACGAGGACGAGGACGACGACGACGGGGACGAGGACGACGAGGACGAGGACGACGAGGACGAGGACGACAAGGACGAGGACGACGAGGACGAGGACGACGAGGACGAGGACGAGGACGACGAGGACGAGGACGACGACGACGACGACGAGGACGACGAGGACGAGCACGACGAGGACGAGGACGACGAGGACGACGAGGACGAGGACGAGGACGACGAGGACGACGAGGACGAGGACGACGAGGACGAGGACGACGAGGACGACGAGGACGAGGACGACGACGACGAGGACGAGGACGACGAGGACGGGGACGACGAGGACGAGGACGACGAGGACGAGAACGACGAGGACGAGGACGACGAGGACGACGAGGACGACGAGGACGACGAGGACGACGAGGACGACGAGGACGACGAGGACGACGAGGACGACGAGGACGAGGACGAGGGCGACGAGGACGACGAGGACGAGGACGACGAGGACGACGAAGACGAGGACGAGGACGACGAGGACGAGGACGAGGACGACGAGGACGACGAGGACGAGGACGACGAGGACGAGGACGACGAGGATGACGAGGACGAGGACGACGAGGACGACGAGGACGAGGACGACGAGGACGAGGACGACGAGGACGAGGACGAGGACGACTAGGACGAGGACGACGAGGACGAGGACGACAAGGACGAGGACGACGACGACGGGGACGAGGACGACGAGGACGAGGACGACAAGGACGAGGACGACGAGGACGAGGACGAGGACGACGAGGACGAGCACGACGAGGACGAGGACGACGAGGACGACGAGGACGAGGACGAGGACGACGAGGACGAGGACGAGGACGACGAGGACGACGAGGACGAGGACGACGAGGACGACGAGGACGAGGACGACGACGACGAGGACGAGGACGACGAGGACGGGGACGACGAGGACGAGGACGACGAGGACGAGGACGACGAGGACGAGGACGACGAGGACGACGAGGACGACGAGGACGACGAGGACGAGGACGAGGGCGACGAGGACGACGAGGACGAGGACGACGACGACGAGGACGGGGACGACGAGGACGGGGACGACGAGGACGAGGACGACGAGGACGAGGACGACGACGACGACGAGGAGGAGGACGACGAGGACGACGAGGACGAAGACGACGAGGACGACGAGGACGAGGACGACGAGGACGAGGACGACGAGGACGACGAGGACGAGGACGACGAGGACGAGGACGACGAGGACGAGGACGACGAGGACGAGGACGACGAGGACGACGAGGACGAGGACGAGGACGACGAGGACGACGAGGACGACGAGGACGACGAGGTCGAGGACGAGGGCGACGAGGACGACGAGGACGAGGACGACGAGGACGAGGACGAGGACGACGAGGATGAGGACGACGAGGACGAGGACGACGAGGACGAGGACGACGAGGACGAGGACGAGGACGACGAGGACGAGGACGACGACGACGACGACGACGAGGACGACGAGGACGAGGACGACGACGACGGGGACGAGGACGACGAGGACGAGGACGACGAGGACGAGGACGACAAGGACGAGGACGACGAGGACGAGGACGACGAGGACGAGGACGAGGACGACGAGGACGAGGACGACGAGGACGAGGACGACGAGGACGACGAGGACGACGAGGACGAGCACGACGAGGACGAGGACGACGAGGACGACGAGGACGAGGACGAGGACGACGAGGACGACGAGGACGAGGACGACGAGGACGACGAGGACGAGGACGACGACGACGAGGACGAGGACGGGGACGACGAGGACGAGGACGACGAGGACGAGGGCGACGAGGACGACGAGGACGAGGACGACGAGGACGAGGACGACGAGGACGAGGACGACGAGGACGACGAGGACGAGGACGACGAGGACGACGAGGACGAGGACGACGAGGATGACGAGGACGAGGACGACGAGGACGACGAGGACGAGGACGACGAGGACGAGGACGAGGACGACGAGGACGAGGACGACGAGCACGAGGACGACGAGGACGAGGACGACAAGGACGAGGACGACGAGGACGAGGACGACGAGGACGAGGACGACGAGGACGAGGACGACGAGGACGAGGACGAGGACGACGAGGACGACGAGGACGAGGACGACGAGGACGAGCACGAGGAGGACGAGGACGACGAGGACGACGAAGACGAGGACGAGGACGACGAGGACGACGAGGACGAGGACGGCGAGGACGAGGACGACGAGGACGGGGACGACGAGGACGGGGACGACGAGGACGAGGACGACGAGGACGAGGACGACGAGGACGAGGACGACGAGGACGAGGACGACGAGGACGAGGACGACGAGGACGAGGACGACGAGGACGAGGACGACGAGGACGAGGACGACGAGGACGACGAACACGAGGACGAGGACGAGGACGACGAGGACGACGAGGACGACGAGGACGAGGACGAGGACCAGGACGACGAGGACGACGAGGACGACGAGGACGAGGACGAGGACGACGAGGACGACGAGGACGAGGACGAGGACGACGACGACGACGACGAGGACGTGGACGACGAGGACGACGAGGACGACGAGGACGACGAGGACGAGGACGACGAGGACGACGAGGACGAGGACGACGAGGACGAGGACGACGAGGACGAGGACGACGAGGACGAGGACGACGAAGACGAGGACGACGAGGACGAGGACGACGAGGACGAGGACGACGAGGACGAGGACGACGAGGACGAGGACGACGAGGACGAGGACGACGAGGACGAGGACGACGAGGACGAGGACGACGAGGACGAGGACGAGGACGACGAGGACGAGGACGAGGACGACGAGGACGAGGACGAGGACGAGGACGACGAGGACGACGAGGACGAGGACGACGAGGACGAGGACGACGAGGACGACGAGGACGAGGACGACGAGGACGACGAGGACGAGGACGACGAGGACGAAGACGACGAGGACGAGGACGACGAGGACGAGGACGACGAGGACGAGGACGACGAAGACGAGGACGACGAGGACGAGGACGACGACGACGGGGACGAGGACGACGAGGACGAGGACGACGAGGACGAGGACGAGGACGACGAGGACGAGGACGACGAGGACGAGGACGACGAGGACGAGGACGACGAGGACGAGGACGAGGACGACGAGGACGACGAGGACGAGGACGACGAGGACGAGGACGACGAGGACGAGGACGACGAGGACGAGGACGACGAGGACGAGGACGACGAGGACGAGGACGACGAGGACGAGGACGACGAGGACGAGGACGACGAGGACGAGGACGACGAGGACGAGGACGACGAGGACGAGGACGACGAGGACGAGGACGACGAGGACGAGGACGACGAGGACGAGGACGACGAGGACGAGGACGACGAGGACGAGGACGACGAGGACGAGGACGACGAGGACGAGGACGACGAGGACGAGGACGACGAGGACGAGGACGACGAGGACGAGGACGACGAGGACGAGGACGACGAGGACGACGAGGACGAGCACGACGAGGACGAGGACGACGAGGACGACGAGGACGACGAGGACGAAGACGACGAGGACGACGAGGACGAGGACGACGAGGACGAGGACGACGAGGACGACGAGGACGAGGACGACGAGGACGAGGACGACGAGGACGACGAGGACGAGGACGACGAGGACGACGAGGACGAGGACGACGAGGACGAGGACGACGAGGACGAGGACGAGGACGACGAGGACGACGAGGACGACGAGGACGACGAGGTCGAGGACGAGGGCGACGAGGACGACGAGGACGAGGACGACGAGGACGAGGACGAGGACGACGAGTACGAGGACGACGACGACGACGACGACGAGGACGACGAGGACGAGGACGACGACGACGGGGACGAGGACGACGAGGACGAGGACGACGAGGACGAGGACGACAAGGACGAGGACGACGAGGACGAGGACGACGAGGACGAGGACGAGGACGACGAGGACGAGGACGACGAGGACGAGGACGACGAGGACGACGAGGACGAGGACGACGAGGACGAGCACGACGAGGACGAGGACGACGAGGACGACGAGGACGACGAGGACGACGAGGTCGAGGACGACGAGGACGACGAGGTCGAGGACGACGAGGACGAGGACGATGAGGACGAGGACGACGAGGACGAGGACGATGAGGACGAGGACGACGAGGACGAGGACGACGAGGACGACGAGGACGAGGACGAGGACGACGAGGACGACGAGGACGAGGACGGCGAGGACGAGGACGACGAGGACGGGGACGACGAGGACGAGGACGACGAGGACGAGGACGACGAGGACGAGGACGACGAGGACGAGGACGACGAGGACGAGGACGACGAGGACGAGGAAGACGAGGACGAGGACGACGAGGACGAGGACGACGAGGACGAGGACGACGAGGACGAGGACGACGAGGACGAGGACGACGAGGACGAGGACGACGAGGACGAGGACGACGAGGACGAGGACGACGAGGACGACGAGGACGACGAGGTCGAGGACGACGAGGACGACGAGGTCGAGGACGACGAGGACGAGGACGATGAGGACGAGGACGACGAGGACGAGGACGACGAGGACGGCGAGGACGACGAGGACGAGGACGGCGAGGACGAGGACGACGAGGACGGGGACGACGAGGACGAGGACGACGAGGACGAGGACGACGAGGACGAGGACGACGAGGACGAGGACGACGAGGACGAGGACGACGAGGACGAGGAAGACGAGGACGAGGACGACGAGGACGAGGTCGACGAGGACGAGGACGACGAGGACGAGGACGACGAGGACGAGGACGACGAGGACGAGGACGACGAGGACGAGGACGACGAGGACGAGGACGACGAGGACGAGGACGACGAGGACGAGGACGACGAGGACGAGGACGACGAGGACGAGGACGACGAGGACGAGGACGACGAGGACGAGGACGACGAGGACGAGGACGACGACGACGACGACGACGAGGACGACGAGGACGAGGACGAGGACGACGACGACGGGGACGAGGACGACGAGGACGAGGACGACGAGGACGAGGACGACAAGGACGAGGACGACGAGGACGAGGACGACGAGGACGAGGACGACGAGGACGAGGACGACGAGGACGAGGACGAGGACGACGAGGACGAGGACGACGAGGACGAGGACGACGACGACGAGGACGAGGACGACGAGGACGGGGACGACGAGGACGAGGACGACGAGGACGAGGACGACGAGGACGAGGACGACGAGGACGACGAGGACGACGAGGACGACGAGGGCGAGGACGACGAGGACGAGGACGACGAGGACGACGAGGACGACGTGGACGACGAGGACGAGGACGAGGGCGACGAGGACGACGAGGACGACGAGGACGAGGACGACGAGGACGAGCACGACGAGGACGAGGACGACGAGGACGACGAGGACGAGGACGAGGACGACGAGGACGACGAGGACGAGGACGACGAGGACGACGAGGACGAGGACGACGAGGACGACGAGGATGAGGACGACGAGGACGACGAGGACGAGGACGACGACGACGAGGACGAGGACGACGAGGACGGGGACGACGAGGACGAGGACGACGAGGACGAGGACGACGAGGACGACGAGGACGACGAGGACGACGAGGACGAGGACGAGGGCGACGAGGACGACGAGGACGGGACGACGACGACGAGGACGGTGACGACGAGGACGGGGACGACGAGGACGAGGACGACGAGGACGAGGACGACGAGGACGAGGACGACGAGGACGAGGACGACGACGACGACGAGGACGAGGACGACGAGGACGACGAGGACGAAGACGACGAGGACGACGAGGACGAGGACGACGAGGACGAGGACGACGAGGACGACGAGGACGAGGACGACGAGGACGACGAGGACGAGGACGACGAGGACGAGGACGACGAGGACGAGGACGACGAGGACGAGGACGACGAGGACGAGGACGACGAGGACGAGGACGACGAGGACGAGGACGACGAGGACGACGAGGACGAGGACGAGGACGACGAGGACGAGGACGAGGACGACGAGGACGAGGACGAGGACGACGAGGACGACGAGGACGAGGACGACGAGGACGAGGACGAGGACGACGAGGACGAGGACGACGAGGACGAGGACGACGAGGACGAGGACGACGAGGACGAGGACGACGAGGACGAGGACGACGAGGACGAGGACGACGAGGACGAGGACGACGACGACGACGACGACGAGGACGAGGACGACGACGACGACGACGACGAGGACGACGAGGACGAGGACGACGACGACGGGGACGAGGACGACGAGGACGAGGACGACGAGGACGAGGACGACAAGGACGAGGACGACGAGGACGAGGACGACGAGGACGAGGACGAGGACGACGAGGACGAGGACGACGACGACGAGGACGACGAGGACGAGCACGACGAGGACGAGGACGACGAGGACGACGAGGACGAGGACGAGGACGACGAGGACGACGAGGACGAGGACGACGAGGACGAGGACGACGAGGACGACGAGGACGAGGACGACGACGACGAGGACGAGGACGACGAGGACGGGGACGACGAGGACGAGGACGACGAGGACGAGAACGACGAGGACGAGGACGACGAGGACGACGAGGACGACGAGGACGACGAGGACGACGAGGACGAGGACGAGGGCGACGAGGACGACGAGGACGAGGACGACGAGGACGACGAAGACGAGGACGAGGACGACGAGGACGAGGACGAGGACGACGAGGACGACGAGGACGAGGACGACGAGGATGACGAGGACGAGGACGACGAGGACGACGAGGACGAGGACGACGAGGACGAGGACGAGGACGACGAGGACGAGGACGACGAGGACGAGGACGACAAGGACGAGGACGACGACGACGGGGACGAGGACGACGAGGACGAGGACGACAAGGACGAGGACGACGAGGACGAGGACGACGAGGACGACGAGGACGAGGACGACGAGGACGACGAGGACGTGGACGACGAGGACGAGCACGACGAGGACGAGGACGACGAGGACGACGAGGACGAGGACGAGGACGACGAGGACGAGGACGAGGACGACGAGGACGACGAGGACGAGGACGACGAGGACGACGAGGACGAGGACGACGACGACGAGGACGAGGACGACGAGGACGGGGACGACGAGGACGAGGACGACGAGGACGAGGACGACGAGGACGACGAGGACGACGAGGACGACGAGGACGAGGACGAGGGCGACGAGGACGACGAGGACGAGGACGACGACGACGAGGACGGGGACGACGAGGACGGGGACGACGAGGACGAGGACGGCGAGGACGAGGACGACGAGGACGGGGACGACGAGGACGAGGACGACGAGGACGAGGACGACGAGGACGAGGACGACGAGGACGAGGACGACGAGGACGAGGACGACGAGGACGAGGAAGACGAGGACGAGGACGACGAGGACGAGGACGACGAGGACGAGGACGACGAGGACGAGGACGACGAGGACGAGGACGACGAGGACGAGGACGACGAGGACGAGGACGACGAGGACGAGGACGACGAGGACGAGGACGACGAGGACGAGGACGACGAGGACGAGGACGACGAGGACGAGGACGACGAGGACGAGGACGACGAGGACGAGGACGACGAGGACGAGGACGACGACGACGACGACGACGAGGACGACGAGGACGAGGACGAGGACGACGACGACGGGGACGAGGACGACGAGGACGAGGACGACGAGGACGAGGACGACAAGGACGAGGACGACGAGGACGAGGACGACGAGGACGAGGACGACGAGGACGAGGACGACGAGGACGAGGACGAGGACGACGAGGACGAGGACGACGAGGACGAGGACGACGACGACGAGGACGAGGACGACGAGGACGGGGACGACGAGGACGAGGACGACGAGGACGAGGACGACGAGGACGAGGACGACGAGGACGACGAGGACGACGAGGACGACGAGGGCGAGGACGACGAGGACGAGGACGACGAGGACGACGAGGACGACGTGGACGACGAGGACGAGGACGAGGGCGACGAGGACGACGAGGACGACGAGGACGAGGACGACGAGGACGAGCACGACGAGGACGAGGACGACGAGGACGACGAGGACGAGGACGAGGACGACGAGGACGACGAGGACGAGGACGACGAGGACGACGAGGACGAGGACGACGAGGACGACGAGGATGAGGACGACGAGGACGACGAGGACGAGGACGACGACGACGAGGACGAGGACGACGAGGACGGGGACGACGAGGACGAGGACGACGAGGACGAGGACGACGAGGACGACGAGGACGACGAGGACGACGAGGACGAGGACGAGGGCGACGAGGACGACGAGGACGAGGACGACGACGACGAGGACGGTGACGACGAGGACGGGGACGACGAGGACGAGGACGACGAGGACGAGGACGACGAGGACGAGGACGACGAGGACGAGGACGACGACGACGACGAGGACGAGGACGACGAGGACGACGAGGACGAAGACGACGAGGACGACGAGGACGAGGACGACGAGGACGAGGACGACGAGGACGACGAGGACGAGGACGACGAGGACGACGAGGACGAGGACGACGAGGACGAGGACGACGAGGACGAGGACGACGAGGACGAGGACGACGAGGACGAGGACGACGAGGACGAGGACGACGAGGACGAGCACGACGAGGACGACGAGGACGAGGACGAGGACGACGAGGACGAGGACGAGGACGACGAGGACGACGAGGTCGAGGACGAGGGCGACGAGGACGACGAGGACGAGGACGACGAGGACGAGGACGAGGACGACGAGGACGAGGACGACGAGGACGAGGACGACGAGGACGAGGACGACGAGGACGAGGACGACGAGGACGAGGACGACGAGGACGAGGACGACGACGACGACGACGACGAGGACGACGAGGACGAGGACGACGACGACGGGGACGAGGACGACGAGGACGAGGACGACGAGGACGAGGACGACAAGGACGAGGACGACGAGGACGAGGACGACGAGGACGAGGACGAGGACGACGAGGACGAGGACGACGACGACGAGGACGACGAGGACGAGCACGACGAGGACGAGGACGACGAGGACGACGAGGACGAGGACGAGGACGACGAGGACGACGAGGACGAGGACGACGAGGACGAGGACGACGAGGACGACGAGGACGAGGACGACGACGACGAGGACGAGGACGACGAGGCCGGGGACGACGAGGACGAGGACGACGAGGACGAGAACGACGAGGACGAGGACGACGAGGACGACGAGGACGACGAGGACGACGAGGACGACGAGGACGAGGACGAGGGCGACGAGGACGACGAGGACGAGGACGACGAGGACGACGAAGACGAGGACGAGGACGACGAGGACGAGGACGAGGACGACGAGGACGACGAGGACGAGGACGACGAGGATGACGAGGACGAGGACGACGAGGACGACGAGGACGAGGACGACGAGGACGAGGACGAGGACGACGAGGACGAGGACGACGAGGACGAGGACGACAAGGACGAGGACGACGACGACGGGGACGAGGACGACGAGGACGAGGACGACAAGGACGAGGACGACGAGGACGAGGACGACGAGGACGACGAGGACGAGGACGACGAGGACGACGAGGACGTGGACGACGAGGACGAGCACGACGAGGACGAGGACGACGAGGACGACGAGGACGAGGACGAGGACGACGAGGACGAGGACGAGGACGACGAGGACGACGAGGACGAGGACGACGAGGACGACGAGGACGAGGACGACGACGACGAGGACGAGGACGACGAGGACGGGGACGACGAGGACGAGGACGACGAGGACGAGGACGACGAGGACGACGAGGACGACGAGGACGACGAGGACGAGGACGAGGGCGACGAGGACGACGAGGACGAGGACGACGACGACGAGGACGGGGACGACGAGGACGGGGACGACGAGGACGAGGACGACGAGGACGAGGACGACGACGACGACGAGGAGGAGGACGACGAGGACGACGAGGACGAAGACGACGAGGACGACGAGGACGAGGACGACGAGGACGAGGACGACGAGGACGACGAGGACGAGGACGACGAGGACGAGGACGACGAGGACGAGGACGACGAGGACGAGGACGACGAGGACGACGAGGACGAGGACGAGGACGACGAGGACGACGAGGACGACGAGGACGACGAGGTCGAGGACGAGGGCGACGAGGACGACGAGGACGAGGACGACGAGGACGAGGACGAGGACGACGAGGATGAGGACGACGAGGACGAGGACGACGAGGACGAGGACGACGAGGACGAGGACGAGGACGACGAGGACGAGGACGACGACGACGACGACGACGAGGACGACGAGGACGAGGACGACGACGACGGGGACGAGGACGACGAGGACGAGGACGACGAGGACGAGGACGACAAGGACGAGGACGACGAGGACGAGGACGACGAGGACGAGGACGAGGACGACGAGGACGAGGACGACGAGGACGAGGACGACGAGGACGACGAGGACGAGCACGACGAGGACGAGGACGACGAGGACGACGAGGACGAGGACGACGAGGACGACGAGGACGAGGACGACGAGGACGACGAGGACGAGGACGACGACGACGAGGACGAGGACGGGGACGACGAGGACGAGGACGACGAGGACGAGGACGACGAGGACGAGGACGACGAGGACGAGGGCGACGAGGACGACGAGGACGAGGACGACGAGGACGAGGACGACGAGGACGAGGACGACGAGGACGACGAGGACGAGGACGACGAGGATGACGAGGACGAGGACGACGAGGACGACGAGGACGAGGACGACGAGGACGAGGACGAGGACGACGAGGACGAGGACGACGAGCACGAGGACGACGAGGACGAGGACGACAAGGACGAGGACGACGAGGACGAGGACGACGAGGACGAGGACGACGAGGACGAGGACGAGGACGACGAGGACGACGAGGACGAGGACGACGAGGACGAGCACGATGAGGACGAGGACGACGAGGACGACGAAGACGAGGACGAGGACGACGAGGACGACGAGGACGAGGACGGCGAGGACGAGGACGACGAGGACGGGGACGACGAGGACGGGGACGACGAGGACGAGGACGACGAGGACGAGGACGACGAGGACGAGGACGACGAGGACGAGGACGACGAGGACGAGGACGACGAGGACGAGGACGACGAGGACGAGGACGACGAGGACGAGGACGACGAACACGAGGACGAGGACGAGGACGACGAGGACGACGAGGACGACGAGGACGAGGACGAGGACCAGGACGACGAGGACGACGAGGACGACGAGGACGAGGACGAGGACGACGAGGACGACGAGGACGAGGACGAGGACGACGACGACGACGACGAGGACGTGGACGACGAGGACGACGAGGACGACGAGGACGACGAGGACGAGGACGACGAGGACGACGAGGACGAGGACGACGAGGACGAGGACGACGAGGACGAGGACGACGAGGACGAGGACGACGAAGACGAGGACGACGAGGACGAGGACGACGAGGACGAGGACGACGAGGACGAGGACGACGAGGACGAGGACGACGAGGACGAGGACGACGAGGACGAGGACGACGAGGACGAGGACGACGAGGACGAGGACGACGAGGACGAGGACGACGAGGACGAGGACGAGGACGACGAGGACGAGGACGAGGACGACGAGGACGAGGACGAGGACGACGAGGACGACGAGGACGAGGACGACGAGGACGACGAGGACGAGGACGACGAGGACGACGAGGACGAGGACGACGAGGACGAAGACGACGAGGACGAGGACGACGAGGACGAGGACGACGAGGACGACGAGGACGAGGACGACGAAGACGAGGACGACGAGGACGAGGACGACGACGACGGGGACGAGGACGACGAGGACGAGGACGACGAGGACGAGGACGACGAGGACGAGGACGACGAGGACGAGGACGACGAGGACGAGGACGACGAGGACGAGGACGACGAGGACGAGGACGACGAGGACGAGGACGACGAGGACGAGGACGACGAGGACGAGGACGACGAGGACGAGGACGACGAGGACGAGGACGACGAGGACGAGGACGACGAGGACGAGGACGACGAGGACGAGGACGACGAGGACGACGAGGACGACGAGGACGACGAGGACGAGGACGAGGGCGACGAGGACGACGAGGACGAGGACGACGAGGACGACGAGGACGAGGACGACGAGGACGACGAGGACGAGGACGAGGACGACGAGGACGACGAGGACGAGGACGACGAGGATGACGAGGACGAGGACGACGAGGACGAGGACGAGGACGACGAGGACGACGAGGACGACGAGGACGAGGACGACGAGGACGAGGACGACGACGACGGGGACGAGGACGACGAGGACGAGGACGACGAGGACGAGGACGACGAAGACGACGAGGATGGCGAGGACGAGGACGACGAGGACGACGAGGACGAGGACGACGAGGACGAGGACGAGGACGACGAGGACGAGGACGACGAGGACGAGGACGACAAGGACGAGGACGACGACGACGGGGACGAGGACGACGAGGACGAGGACGACGAGGACGAGGACGACGAGGACGAGGACGACGAGGACGAGGACGACGAGGACGAGGACGACGAGGACGAGGACGACGAGGACGAGGACGACGAGGACGAGGACGACGAGGACGAGGACGACGAGGACGAGGACGACGAGGACGAGGACGACGAGGACGAGGACGACGAGGACGAGGACGACGAGGACGAGGACGACGAGGACGAGGACGACGAGGACGAGGACGACGAGGACGAGGACGACGAGGACGAGGACGACGAGGACGAGGACGACGAGGACGAGGACGACGAGGACGAGGACGACGAGGACGAGGACGACGAGGACGAGGACGACGAGGACGAGGACGACGAGGACGAGGACGACGAGGACGAGGACGACGAGGACGAGGACGACGAGGACGAGGACGACGAGGACGAGGACGACGAGGACGAGGACGACGAGGACGAGGACGACGAGGACGAGGACGAGGACGACGAGGACGAGGAAGACGAGGACGAGGACGACGAGGACGAGGACGACGAGGACGAGGACGACGAGGACGAGGACGACGACGACGACGACGAGGACGAGGACGACGACCACGAGGACGAGGACGAGGACGACGAGGACGAGGACGAGGACGACGAGGACGACGAGGACGAGGACGAGGACGACGACGAGGACGAGGACGAGGACGACGACGAGGACGAGGACGAGGACGACGACGACGACGACGAGGACGTGGAAGACGAGGACGAGGACGGCGAGTACGAGGACGACGAGGACGAGGACGACGAGGACGAGGAAGACGAGGACGAGGACGACGAGGACGAGGACGACGAGGACGAGGACGACGAGGACGAGGACGACGAGGACGAGGACGACGAGGACGAGGACGACGAGGACGAGGACGACGAGGACGAGGACGACGAGGAAGAGGACGACGAGGACGAGGACGACGAGGACGAGGACGACGAGGACGAGGACGACGAGGACGAGGACGACGAGGACGAGGACGACGAGGACGAGGACGACGAGGACGAGGACGACGAGGACGAGGACGACGAGGACGAGGACGACGAGGACGAGGACGACGAGGACGAGGACGACGAGGACGAGGACGACGAGGACGAGGACGACGAGGACGAGGACGACGAGGACGAGGACGAGGACGACGACGAGGACGAGGACGAGGACGACGACGAGGACGAGGACGAGGACGACGACGACGACGACGAGGACGTGGACGACGAGGACGAGGACGGCGAGGACGAGGACGACGAGGACGAGGACGACGAGGACGAGGAAGACGAGGACGAGGACGACGAGGACGAGGACGACGAGGACGAGGACGACGAGGACGAGGACGACGAGGACGAGGACGACGAGGACGAGGACGACGAGGACGAGGACGACGAGGAAGAGGACGACGAGGACGAGGACGACGAGGACGAGGACGACGAGGACGAGGACGACGACGACGACGACGAGGACGAGGACGACGACCACGAGGACGAGGACGAGGACGAGGACGACGAGGACGACGAGGACGAGGACGAGGACCAGGACGACGAGGACGACGAGGACGAGGACGAGGACGACGAGGACGACGAGGACGAGGACGAGGACGACGACCACGAGGACGAGGACGAGGACGACGAGGACGACGAGGACGAGGACGGCGAGGACGAGGACGACGAGGACGAGGACGACGAGGACGGGGACGACGAGGACGGCGAGGACGAGGACGACGAGGACGAGGACGACGAGGACGGGGACGACGAGGACGAGGACGACGAGGACGAGGACGACGAGGACGAGGACGACGAGGACGAGGACGACGAGGACGAGGACGACGACGACGAGGACGAGGACGACGACCACGAGGACGAGGACGAGGACGACGACCACGAGGACGAGGACGAGGACGACGAGGACGACGAGGACGACGAGGACGAGGACGAGGACCAGGACGACGAGGACGACGAGGACGACGAGGACGAGGACGAGGACGACGAGGACGACGAGGACGAGGACGAGGACGACGACGACGACGACGAGGACGTGGACGACGAGGACGACGAGGACGAGGACGACGAGGACGAGGACGACGAGGACGACGAGGACGAGGACGACGAGGACGAGGACGACGAGGACGAGGACGACGAGGACGAGGACGACGAGGACGAGGACGACGAGGACGAGGACGACGACGACGACGAGGACGAGGACGACGAGGACGACGAGGACGAGGACGACGAGGACGAGGACGACGAGGACGACGAGGACGAGGACGACGAGGACGAGGACGACGAGGACGACGAGGACGACGAGGACGAGGACGACGAGGACGAGGACGACGAGGACGAGGACGACGAGGACGAGGACGATGAGGACGAGGACGACGAGGACGAGGACGACGAGGACGACGAGGACGAGGACGAGGACGACGAGGACGAGGACGACGAGGACGAGGACGACGAGGACGAGGACGACGAGGACGGGGACGACGAGGACGAGGACGACGAGGACGAGGACGACGAGGACGAGGACGACGAGGACGAGGACGACGAGGACGAGGACGACGAGGACGAGGACGACGAGGACGAGGACGACGAGGACGAGGACGACGAGGACGAGGACGACGAGGACGTGGACGACGAGGACGAGGACGACGAGGACGAGGACGACGAGGACGAGGACGACGAGGACGAGGACGACGAGGACGAGGACGACGAGAACGAGGACGACGAGGACGAGGACGACGAGGACGAGGACGACGAGGACGAGGACGACGAGGACGAGGACGAGGACGACGAGGACGAGGACGACGACGACGACGACGAGGACGAGGACGACGACCACGAGGACGAGGACGAGGACGACGAGGACGAGGACGAGGACGACGAGGACGACGAGGACGAGGACGAGGACGACGACGAGGACGAGGACGAGGACGACGACGAGGACGAGGACGAGGACGACGACGACGACGACGAGGACGTGGACGACGAGGACGAGGACGGCGAGGACGAGGACGACGAGGACGAGGACGACGAGGACGAGGAAGACGAGGACGAGGACGACGAGGACGAGGACGACGAGGACGAGGACGACGAGGACGAGGACGACGAGGACGAGGACGACGAGGACGAGGACGACGAGGACGAGGACGACGAGGAAGAGGACGACGAGGACGAGGACGACGAGGACGAGGACGACGAGGACGAGGACGACGACGACGACGACGAGGACGAGGACGACGACCACGAGGACGAGGACGAGGACGAGGACGACGAGGACGACGAGGACGAGGACGAGGACCAGGACGACGAGGACGACGAGGACGAGGACGAGGACGACGAGGACGACGAGGACGAGGACGAGGACGACGACCACGAGGACGAGGACGAGGACGACGAGGACGACGAGGACGAGGACGGCGAGGACGAGGACGACGAGGACGAGGACGACGAGGACGGGGACGACGAGGACGGCGAGGACGAGGACGACGAGGACGAGGACGACGAGGACGGGGACGACGAGGACGAGGACGACGAGGACGAGGACGACGAGGACGAGGACGACGAGGACGAGGACGACGAGGACGAGGACGACGACGACGAGGACGAGGACGACGACCACGAGGACGAGGACGAGGACGACGACCACGAGGACGAGGACGAGGACGACGAGGACGACGAGGACGACGAGGACGAGGACGAGGACCAGGACGACGAGGACGACGAGGACGACGAGGACGAGGACGAGGACGACGAGGACGACGAGGACGAGGACGAGGACGACGACGACGACGACGAGGACGTGGACGACGAGGACGACGAGGACGAGGACGACGAGGACGAGGACGACGAGGACGACGAGGACGAGGACGACGAGGACGAGGACGACGAGGACGAGGACGACGAGGACGAGGACGACGAGGACGAGGACGACGAGGACGAGGACGACGACGACGACGAGGACGAGGACGACGAGGACGACGAGGACGAGGACGACGAGGACGAGGACGACGAGGACGACGAGGACGAGGACGACGAGGACGAGGACGACGAGGACGACGAGGACGACGAGGACGAGGACGACGAGGACGAGGACGACGAGGACGAGGACGACGAGGACGAGGACGATGAGGACGAGGACGACGAGGACGAGGACGACGAGGACGACGAGGACGAGGACGAGGACGACGAGGACGAGGACGACGAGGACGAGGACGACGAGGACGGGGACGACGAGGACGAGGACGACGAGGACGAGGACGACGAGGACGAGGACGACGAGGACGAGGACGACGAGGACGAGGACGACGAGGACGAGGACGACGAGGACGAGGACGACGAGGACGAGGACGACGAGGACGAGGACGACGAGGACGTGGACGACGAGGACGAGGACGACGAGGACGAGGACGACGAGGACGAGGACGACGAGGACGAGGACGGCGAGGACGAGGACGACGAGGACGAGGACGACGAGGACGAGGACGACGAGAACGAGGACGACGAGGACGAGGACGACGAGGACGAGGACGACGAGGACGAGGACGACGAGGACGGGGACGAGGACGACGAGGACGAGGACGACGAGGACGAGGACGACGAAGACGACGAGGATGGCGAGGACGAGGACGACGAGGACGACGAGGACGAGGACGACGAGAACGAGGACGAGGACGACGACGACGGGGACGAGGACGACGAGGACGAGGACGACGAGGACGAGGACGACGAGGACGAGGACGACGAGGACGAGGACGACGAGGACGAGGACGACGAGGACGAGGACGACGAGGACGAGGACGACGAGGACGAGGACGACGAGGACGAGGACGACGAGGACGAGGACGACGAGGACGAGGACGACGAGGACGAGGACGACGAGGACGAGGACGACGAGGACGAGGACGACGAGGACGAGGACGACGAGGACGAGGACGACGAGGACGAGGACGACGAGGACGAGGACGACGAGGACGAGGACGACGAGGACGAGGACGACGAGGACGAGGACGACGAGGACGAGGACGACGAGGACGAGGACGACGAGGACGAGGACGACGAGGACGAGGACGACGAGGACGAGGACGACGAGGACGAGGACGACGAGGACGAGGACGACGAGGACGACGAGGACGACGAGGACGACGAGGACGAGGACGAGGGCGACGAGGACGACGAGGACGAGGACGACGAGGACGACGAGGACGAGGACGACGAGGACGACGAGGACGAGGACGAGGACGACGAGGACGACGAGGACGAGGACGACGAGGATGACGAGGACGAGGACGACGAGGACGAGGACGAGGACGACGAGGACGACGAGGACGACGAGGACGAGGACGACGAGGACGAGGACGACGACGACGGGGACGAGGACGACGAGGACGAGGACGACGAGGACGAGGACGACGAAGACGACGAGGATGGCGAGGACGAGGACGACGAGGACGACGAGGACGAGGACGACGAGGACGACGAGGACGAGGACGACGAGGACGAGGACGAGGACGACGAGGACGAGGACGACAAGGACGAGGACGACGACGACGGGGACGAGGACGACGAGGACGAGGACGACGAGGACGAGGACGACGAGGACGAGGACGACGAGGACGAGGACGACGAGGACGAGGACGACGAGGACGAGGACGACGAGGACGAGGACGACGAGGACGAGGACGACGAGGACGAGGACGACGAGGACGAGGACGACGAGGACGAGGACGACGAGGACGAGGACGACGAGGACGAGGACGACGAGGACGAGGACGACGAGGACGAGGACGACGAGGACGAGGACGACGAGGACGAGGACGACGAGGACGAGGACGAGGACGACGAGGACGAGGACGACGAGGACGAGGACGAGGACGACGAGGACGACGAGGACGACGAGGACGAGGACGACGAGGACGAGGACGACGAGGACGAGGACGACGAGGACGAGGACGACGAGGACGAGGACGACGAGGACGAGGACGACGAGAACGAGGACGACGAGGACGAGGACGACGAGGACGAGGACGACGAGGACGAGGACGACGAGGACGACGAGGACGACGAGGACGACGAGGACGAGGACGAGGACGAGGGCGACGAGGACGACGAGGACGAGGACGACGAGGACGACGAGGACGAGGACGACGAGGACGACGAGGACGAGGACGAGGACGACGAGGACGACGAGGACGAGGACGACGAGGATGACGAGGACGAGGACGACGAGGACGAGGACGAGGACGACGAGGACGACGAGGACGACGAGGACGAGGACGACGAGGACGAGGACGACGACGACGGGGACGAGGACGACGAGGACGAGGACGACGAGGACGAGGACGACGAAGACGACGAGGATGGCGAGGACGAGGACGACGAGGACGAGGACGAGGACGACGAGGACGAGGACGACGAGGACGAGGACGACAAGGACGAGGACGACGACGACGGGGACGAGGACGACGAGGACGAGGACGACGAGGACGAGGACGACGAGGACGAGGACGACGAGGACGAGGACGACGAGGACGAGGACGACGAGGACGAGGACGACGAGGACGAGGACGACGAGGACGAGGACGACGAGGACGAGGACGACGAGGACGAGGACGACGAGGACGAGGACGACGAGGACGAGGACGACGAGGACGAGGACGAGGACGACGAGGACGAGGAAGACGAGGACGAGGACGACGAGGACGAAGACGACGAGGACGAGGACGACGACGACGACGACGAGGACGAGGACGACGACCACGAGGACGAGGACGAGGACGACGAGGACGAGGACGAGGACGACGAGGACGACGAGGACGAGGACGAGGACGACGACGAGGACGAGGACGAGGACGACGACGAGGACGAGGACGAGGACGACGACGACGACGACGAGGACGTGGACGACGAGGACGAGGACGGCGAGTACGAGGACGATGAGGACGAGGACGACGAGGACGAGGAAGACGAGGACGAGGACGACGAGGACGAGGACGACGAGGACGAGGACGACGAGGACGAGGACGACGAGGACGAGGACGACGAGGACGAGGACGACGAGGACGAGGACGACGAGGACGAGGACGACGAGGAAGAGGACGACGAGGACGAGGACGACGAGGAGGAGGACGACGAGGGCGAGGACGACGAGGACGAGGACGACGAGGACGAGGACGACGAGGACGAGGACGACGAGGACGAGGACGACGAGGACGAGGACGACGAGGACGAGGACGACGAGGACGAGGACGACGAGGACGAGGACGACGAGGACGAGGACGACGAGGACGAGGACGACGAGGACGAGGACGACGAGGACGAGGACGACGAGGACGAGGACGACGAGGACGAGGACGACGAGGACGAGGACGACGAGGACGAGGACGACGAGGACGAGGACGACGAGGACGAGGACGACGAGGACGAGGACGACGAGGACGAGGACGACGAGGACGAGGACGACGAGGACGAGGACGACGAGGACGAGGACGACGAGGACGAGGACGACGAGGACGAGGACGACGAGGACGAGGACGACGAGGACGAGGACGACGAGGACGAGGACGACGAGGACGAGGACGACGAGGACGAGGACGACGAGGACGAGGACGACGAGGACGAGGACGACGAGGACGAGGACGACGAGGACGAGGACGACGAGGACGAGGACGACGAGGACGAGGACGACGAGGACGAGGACGACGAGGACGAGGACGAGGAAGACGAGGACGAGGACGACGAGGACGAGGACGACGAGGACGAGGACGACGACGACGACGACGAGGACGAGGACGACGACCACGAGGACGAGGACGAGGACGACGAGGACGAGGACGAGGACGACGAGGACGACGAGGACGAGGACGAGGACGACGACGAGGACGAGGACGAGGACGACGACGAGGACGAGGACGACGACGACGACGACGAGGACGTGGACGACGAGGACGAGGACGGCGAGGACGAGGACGACGAGGACGAGGACGACGAGGACGAGGAAGACGAGGACGAGGACGACGAGGACGAGGACGACGAGGACGAGGACGACGAGGACGAGGACGACGAGGACGAGGACGACGAGGACGAGGACGACGAGGACGAGGACGACGAGGAAGAGGACGACGAGGACGAGGACGACGAGGACGAGGACGACGAGGACGAGGACGACGACGACGACGACGAGGACGAGGACGACGACCACGAGGACGAGGACGAGGACGAGGACGACGAGGACGACGAGGACGAGGACGAGGACCAGGACGACGAGGACGACGAGGACGAGGACGAGGACGACGAGGACGACGAGGACGAGGACGAGGACGACGACCACGAGGACGAGGACGAGGACGACGAGGACGACGAGGACGAGGACGAGGACCAGGACGACGAGGACGACGAGGACGACGAGGACGAGGACGAGGACGACGAGGACGACGAGGACGAGGACGAGGACGACGAGGACGACGAGGACGAAGAGGACGACGAGGACGAGGACGACGACGACGACGAGGACGAGGACGACGAGGACGAGGACGACGAGGACGAGGACGACGACGACGAGGACGAGGACGACGACCACGAGGACGAGGACGAGGACGACGACCACGAGGACGAGGACGAGGACGACGAGGACGACGAGGACGACGAGGACGAGGACGAGGACCAGGACGACGAGGACGACGAGGACGACGAGGACGAGGACGAGGACGACGAGGACGACGAGGACGAGGACGAGGACGACGACGACGACGACGAGGACGTGGACGACGAGGACGACGAGGAAGAGGACGACGAGGACGACGAGGACGAGGACGACGAGGACGACGAGGACGAGGACGACGAGGACGAGGACGACGAGGACGAGGACGACGAGGACGAGGACGACGAGGACGAGGACGACGAGGACGAGGACGACGAGGACGAGGACGACGAGGACGAGGACGACGACGACGACGAGGACGAGGACGACGAGGACGACGAGGACGAGGACGACGAGGACGAGGACGACGAGGACGACGAGGACGAGGACGACGAGGACGAGGACGACGAGGACGACGAGGACGACGAGGACGAGGACGACGAGGACGAGGACGACGAGGACGAGGACGACGAGGACGAGGACGACGAGGACGACGAGGACGAGGACGACGAGGACGACGAGGACGAGGACGACGAGGACGAGGACGACGAGGACGAGGACGACGAGGACGAGGACGACGAGGACGGGGACGACGAGGACGAGGACGACGAGGACGAGGACGACGAGGACGAGGACGACGAGGACGAGGACGACGAGGACGAGGACGACGAGGACGAGGACGACGAGGACGAGGACGACGAGGACGAGGACGACGAGGACGAGGACGACGAGGACGAGGACGACGAGGACGAGGACGACGAGGACGAGGACGACGAGGACGAGGACGACGAGGACGAGGACGACGAGGACGAGGACGACGAGGACGAGGACGACGAGGACGAGGACGACGAGGACGAGGACGACGAGGACGAGGACGACGAGGACGAGGACGACGAGGACGAGGACGACGAGGACGAGGACGACGAGGACGAGGACGACGAGGACGAGGACGACGAGGACGAGGACGACGAGGACGAGGACGACGAGAACGAGGACGACGAGGACGAGGACGACGAGGACGAGGACGACGAGGACGAGGACGACGAGGACGAGGACGACGAGGACGAGGACGAGGACGACGAGGACGACGAGGACGACGAGGACGAGGACGACGAGGACGAGGACGACGAGGACGAGGACGACGAGGACGAGGACGACGAGGACGAGGACGACGAGGACGAGGACGACGAGGACGAGGACGACGAGGACGAGGACGACGAGAACGAGGACGACGAGGACGAGGACGACGAGGACGAGGACGGCGAGGACGAGGACGACGAGGACGACGAGGACGACGAGGACGACGAGGACGAGGACGAGGGCGACGAGGACGACGAGGACGAGGACGACGAGGACGACGAGGACGAGGACGACGAGGACGACGAGGACGAGGACGAGGACGACGAGGACGACGAGGACGAGGACGACGAGGATGACGAGGACGAGGACGACGAGGACGAGGACGAGGACGACGAGGACGACGAGGACGACGAGGACGAGGACGACGAGGACGAGGACGACGACGACGGGGACGAGGACGACGAGGACGAGGACGACGAGGACGAGGACGACGAAGACGACGAGGATGGCGAGGACGAGGACGACGAGGACGACGAGGACGAGGACGACGAGGACGAGGACGAGGACGACGAGGACGAGGACGACGAGGACGAGGACGACAAGGACGAGGACGACGACGACGGGGACGAGGACGACGAGGACGAGGACGACGAGGACGAGGACGACGAGGACGAGGACGACGAGGACGAGGACGACGAGGACGAGGACGACGAGGACGAGGACGACGAGGACGAGGACGACGAGGACGAGCACGACGAGGACGAGGACGACGAGGACGAGGACGACGAGGACGAGGACGACGAGGACGAGGACGACGAGGACGAGGACGACGAGGACGAGGACGACGAGGACGAGGACGACGAGGACGAGGACGACGAGGACGAGGACGACGAGGACGAGGACGACGAGGACGAGGACGACGAGGACGAGGACGACGAGGACGAGGACGACGAGGACGAGGACGACGAGGACGAGGACGACGAGGACGAGGACGACGAGGACGAGGACGAGGAAGACGAGGACGAGGACGACGAGGACGAGGACGACGAGGACGAGGACGACGACGACGACGACGAGGACGAGGACGACGACCACGAGGACGAGGACGAGGACGACGAGGACGAGGACGAGGACGACGAGGACGACGAGGACGAGGACGAGGACGACGACGAGGACGAGGACGAGGACGACGACGAGGACGAGGACGAGGACGACGACGACGACGACGAGGACGTGGACGACGAGGACGAGGACGGCGAGTACGAGGACGACGAGGACGAGGACGACGAGGACGAGGAAGACGAGGACGAGGACGACGAGGACGAGGACGACGAGGACGAGGACGACGAGGACGAGGACGACGAGGACGAGGACGACGAGGACGAGGACGACGAGGACGAGGACGACGAGGACGAGGACGACGAGGAAGAGGACGACGAGGACGAGGACGACGAGGACGAGGACGACGAGGACGAGGACGACGACGACGACGACGAGGACGAGGACGACGACCACGAGGACGAGGACGAGGACGAGGACGACGAGGACGACGAGGACGAGGACGAGGACCAGGACGACGAGGACGACGAGGACGACGAGGACGAGGACGAGGACGACGAGGACGACGAGGACGAGGACGAGGACGACGACCACGAGGACGACGACCACGAGGACGAGGACGAGGACGACGAGGACGACGAGGACGAGGACGAGGACCAGGACGACGAGGACGACGAGGACGACGAGGACGAGGACGAGGACGAGGACGAGGACGACGAGGACGACGAGGACGAAGAGGACGACGAGGACGAGTACGACGAGGACGACGAGGACGAGGACGACGAGGACGAGGACGACGAGGACGAGGACGACGAGGACGTGGACGACGAGGACGACGAGGACGAGGACGACGAGGACGACGAGGACGAGGACGACGAGGACGAGGACGACGAGGACGACGAGGACGAGGACGAGGACGACGAGGACGACGAGGACGAGGACGGCGAGGACGAGGACGACGAGGACGAGGACGACGAGGACGGGGACGACGAGGACGGCGAGGACGAGGACGACGAGGACGAGGACGACGAGGACGGGGACGACGAGGACGAGGACGGCGAGGACGAGGACGACGAGGACGAGGACGACGAGGACGAGGACGACGAGGACGAGGACGACGAGGACGAGGACGACGACGACGAGGACGAGGACGACGACCACGAGGACGAGGACGAGGACGACGACCACGAGGACGAGGACGAGGACGACGAGGACGACGAGGACGACGAGGACGACGAGGACGAGGACGAGGACCAGGACGACGAGGACGACGAGGACGACGAGGACGAGGACGAGGACGAGGACGACGAGGACGACGAGGACGAGGACGAGGACGACGACGACGACGACGAGGACGTGGACGACGAGGACGACGAGGACGAGGACGACGAGGACGACGAGGACGACGAGGACGAGGACGACGAGGACGACGAGGACGAGGACGACGAGGACGAGGACGACGAGGACGAGGACGACGAGGACGAGGACGACGAGGACGAGGACGACGAGGACGAGGACGACGAGGACGAGGACGACGAGGACGAGGACGACGACGACGACGAGGACGAGGACGACGAGGACGACGAGGACGAGGACGACGAGGACGACGAGGACGAGGACGACGAGGACGAGGACGACGAGGACGACGAGGACGAGGACGACGAGGACGAGGACGACGAGGACGACGAGGACGACGAGGACGAGGACGACGAGGACGAGGACGACGAGGACGAGGACGACGAGGACGAGGACGACGAGGACGAGGACGAGGAAGACGAGGACGAGGACGACGAGGACGAGGACGACGAGGACGAGGACGACGACGACGACGACGAGGACGAGGACGACGACCACGAGGACGAGGACGAGGACGACGAGGACGAGGACGAGGACGACGAGGACGACGAGGACGAGGACGAGGACGACGACGAGGACGAGGACGAGGACGACGACGAGGACGAGGACGAGGACGACGACGACGACGACGAGGACGTGGACGACGAGGACGAGGACGGCGAGTACGAGGACGACGAGGACGAGGACGACGAGGACGAGGAAGACGAGGACGAGGACGACGAGGACGAGGACGACGAGGACGAGGACGACGAGGACGAGGACGACGAGGACGAGGACGACGAGGACGAGGACGACGAGGACGAGGACGACGAGGACGAGGACGACGAGGAAGAGGACGACGAGGACGAGGACGACGAGGACGAGGACGACGAGGACGAGGACGACGACGACGACGACGAGGACGAGGACGACGACCACGAGGACGAGGACGAGGACGAGGACGACGAGGACGACGAGGACGAGGACGAGGACCAGGACGACGAGGACGACGAGGACGACGAGGACGAGGACGAGGACGACGAGGACGACGAGGACGAGGACGAGGACGACGACCACGAGGACGACGACCACGAGGACGAGGACGAGGACGACGAGGACGACGAGGACGAGGACGAGGACCAGGACGACGAGGACGACGAGGACGACGAGGACGAGGACGAGGACGAGGACGAGGACGACGAGGACGACGAGGACGAAGAGGACGACGAGGACGAGTACGACGAGGACGACGAGGACGAGGACGACGAGGACGAGGACGACGAGGACGAGGACGACGAGGACGTGGACGACGAGGACGAGGACGACGAGGACGAGGACGACGAGGACGAGGACGACGAGGACGAGGACGACGAGGACGAGGACGAGGACGACGAGGACGACGAGGACGAGGACGACGAGGACGACGAGGACGAGGACGACGAGGACGAGGACGACGAGGACGACGAGGACGAGGACGAGGACGACGAGGACGACGAGGACGAGGACGGCGAGGACGAGGACGACGAGGACGAGGACGACGAGGACGGGGACGACGAGGACGGCGAGGACGAGGACGACGAGGACGAGGACGACGAGGACGGGGACGACGAGGACGAGGACGGCGAGGACGAGGACGACGAGGACGAGGACGACGAGGACGAGGACGACGAGGACGAGGACGACGAGGACGAGGACGACGACGACGAGGACGAGGACGACGACCACGAGGACGAGGACGAGGACGACGACCACGAGGACGAGGACGAGGACGACGAGGACGACGAGGACGACGAGGACGAGGACGAGGACCAGGACGACGAGGACGACGAGGACGACGAGGACGAGGACGAGGACGACGAGGACGACGAGGACGAGGACGAGGACGACGACGACGACGACGAGGACGTGGACGACGAGGACGACGAGGACGAGGACGACGAGGACGACGAGGACGACGAGGACGAGGACGACGAGGACGACGAGGACGAGGACGACGAGGACGAGGACGACGAGGACGAGGACGACGAGGACGAGGACGACGAGGACGAGGACGACGAGGACGAGGACGACGAGGACGAGGACGACGAGGACGAGGACGACGACGACGACGAGGACGAGGACGACGAGGACGACGAGGACGAGGACGACGAGGACGACGAGGACGAGGACGACGAGGACGAGGACGACGAGGACGACGAGGACGAGGACGACGAGGACGAGGACGACGAGGACGACGAGGACGACGAGGACGAGGACGACGAGGACGAGGACGACGAGGACGAGGACGACGAGGACGAGGACGACGAGGACGAGGACGACGAGGACGAGGACGACGAGGACGAGGACGACGAGAACGAGGACGACGAGGACGAGGACGACGAGGACGAGGACGACGAGGACGAGGACGACGAGGACGACGAGGACGACGAGGACGAGGACGAGGGCGACGAGGACGACGAGGACGAGGACGACGAGGACGACGAGGACGAGGACGACGAGGACGACGAGGACGAGGACGAGGACGACGACGACGACGAGGACGAGGACGACGAGGACGACGAGGACGAGGACGACGAGGACGAGGACGACGAGGACGACGAGGACGACGAGGACGAGGACGACGAGGACGAGGACGACGACGACGGGGACGAGGACGACGAGGACGAGGACGACGAGGACGAGGACGACGAGGACGACGAGGATGACGAGGACGAGGACGACGAGGACGACGAGGACGAGGACGACGAGGACGAGGACGAGGACGACGAGGACGAGGACGACGAGGACGAGGACGACAAGGACGAGGACGACGACGACGTGGACGAGGACGACGAGGACGAGGACGACAAGGACGAGGACGACGAGGACGAGGACGACGAGGACGAGGACGACGAGGACGAGGACGACGAGGACGACGAGGACGAGGACGAGGACGACGAGGACGAGCACGACGAGGACGAGGACGACGAGGACGACGAGGACGAGGACGACGAGGACGACGAGGACGAGGACGACGAGGACGACGAGGACGAGGACGACGACGACGAGGACGACGAGGACGAGGACGACGAGGACGAGGACGACGAGGACGAGGACGACGAGGACGAGGACGACGAGGACGAGGACGACGAGGACGAGGACGACGAGGACGAGGACGACGAGGACGAGGACGACGAGGACGAGGACGACGAGGACGACGAGGACGAGGACGACGAGGACGAGGACGACGAGGACGAGGACGACGAGGACGAGGACGACGAGGACGAGGACGACGAGGACGAGGACGACGAGGACGAGGACGACGAGGACGAGGACGACGAGGACGAGGACGACAAGGACGAGGACGACGAGGACGAGGACGACGAGGACGAGGACGACGAGGACGACGAGGACGAGGACGACGAGGACGAGGACGAGGACGACGAGGACGGGGACGACGAGGACGAGGACGACGAGGACGAGGACGACGAGGACGAGGACGACGAGGACGAGGACGACAAGGACGAGGACGACGAGGACGAGGACGACGAGGACGAGGACGACGAGGACGAGGACGACGAGGACGAGGACGAGGACGACGAGGACGAGGACGACGAGGACGAGGACGACGACGACGAGGACGAGGACGACGAGGACGGGGACGACGAGGACGAGGACGACGAGGACGAGGACGACGAGGACGAGGACGACGAGGACGACGAGGACGACGAGGACGACGAGGACGAGGACGACGAGGACGACGAGGACGACGTGGACGACGAGGACGAGGACGAGGGCGACGAGGACGACGAGGACGACGAGGACGAGGACGACGAGGACGAGCACGACGAGGACGAGGACGACGAGGACGACGAGGACGAGGACGAGGACGACGAGGACGACGAGGACGAGGACGACGAGGACGAGGACGACGAGGACGAGGACGACGAGGACGAGGACGACGACGACGAGGACGAGGACGACGACCACGAGGACGAGGACGAGGACGACGACCACGAGGACGAGGACGAGGACGACGAGGACGACGAGGACGACGAGGACGAGGACCAGGACGACGAGGACGACGAGGACGACGAGGACGAGGACGAGGACGACGAGGACGACGAGGACGAGGACGAGGACGACGACGACGACGACGAGGACGTGGACGACGAGGACGACGAGGACGAGGACGACGAGGACGACGAGGACGAGGACGACGAGGACGACGAGGACGAGGACGACGAGGACGAGGACGACGAGGACGAGGACGACGAGGACGAGGACGACGAGGACGAGGACGACGAGGACGAGGACGACGACGACGACGAGGACGAGGACGACGAGGACGACGAGGACGAGGACGACGAGGACGACGAGGACGAGGACGACGAGGACGAGGACGACGAGGACGACGAGGACGAGGACGACGAGGACGAGGACGACGAGGACGACGAGGACGACGAGGACGAGGACGACGAGGACGAGGACGACGAGGACGAGGACGACGAGGACGAGGACGACGAGGACGAGGACGACGAGGACGAGGACGACGAGGACGAGGACGAAGAGAACGAGGACGACGAGGACGAGGACGACGAGGACGAGGACGACGAGGACGAGGACGACGAGGACGAGGACGACGAGGACGACGAGGACGACGAGGACGAGGACGAGGGCGACGAGGACGACGAGGACGAGGACGACGAGGACGACGAGGACGAGGACGACGAGGACGACGAGGACGAGGACGAGGACGACGACGACGACGAGGACGAGGACGACGAGGACGACGAGGACGAGGAC
Organism: Andrena hattorfiana; assembly: GCA_944738655.2. Taxonomy (NCBI): domain Eukaryota; kingdom Metazoa; phylum Arthropoda; class Insecta; order Hymenoptera; family Andrenidae; genus Andrena; species Andrena hattorfiana. The sequence goes on along the minus strand of OX122893.2, from coordinate 20,047,697 downwards.
GACGAGGACGAGGACGACGAGGACGACGAGGACGACGAGGACGAGGACGACGAGGACGAGGACGACGACGACGGGGACGAGGACGACGAGGACGAGGACGACGAGGACGAGGACGACGAGGACGACGAGGATGACGAGGACGAGGACGACGAGGACGACGAGGACGAGGACGACGAGGACGAGGACGAGGACGACGAGGACGAGGACGACGAGGACGAGGACGACAAGGACGAGGACGACGACGACGTGGACGAGGACGACGAGGACGAGGACGACAAGGACGAGGACGACGAGGACGAGGACGACGAGGACGAGGACGACGAGGACGAGGACGACGAGGACGACGAGGACGAGGACGAGGACGACGAGGACGAGCACGACGAGGACGAGGACGACGAGGACGACGAGGACGAGGACGACGAGGACGACGAGGACGAGGACGACGAGGACGACGAGGACGAGGACGACGAGGACGACGAGGACGAGGACGACGAGGACGAGGACGACGAGGACGAGGACGACGAGGACGAGGACGACGAGGACGAGGACGACGAGGACGAGGACGACGAGGACGAGGACGACGAGGACGAGGACGACGAGGACGAGGACGACGAGGACGAGGACGACGAGGACGAGGACGACGAGGACGAGGACGACGAGGACGAGGACGACGAGGACGAGGACGACGAGGACGAGGACGACGAGGACGAGGACGACGAGGACGAGGACGACGAGGACGAGGACGACGAGGACGAGGACGACGAGGACGAGGACGACGAGGACGAGGACGACGAGGACGAGGACGACGAGGACGAGGACGACGAGGACGACGAGGACGAGGACGACGAGGACGAGGACGAGGACGACGAGGACGGGGACGACGAGGACGAGGACGACGAGGACGAGGACGACGAGGACGAGGACGACGAGGACGAGGACGACGAGGACGAGGACGACGAGGACGAGGACGACGAGGACGAGGACGACGAGGACGAGGACGACGAGGACGAGGACGAGGACGACGAGGACGAGGACGACGAGGACGAGGACGACGACGACGAGGACGAGGACGACGAGGACGGGGACGACGAGGACGAGGACGACGAGGACGAGGACGACGAGGACGAGGACGACGAGGACGAGGACGACGAGGACGACGAGGACGACGAGGACGACGAGGGCGAGGACGACGAGGACGAGGACGACGAGGACGACGAGGACGACGTGGACGACGAGGACGAGGACGAGGGCGACGAGGACGACGAGGACGACGAGGACGAGGACGACGAGGACGAGCACGACGAGGACGAGGACGACGAGGACGACGAGGACGAGGACGAGGACGACGAGGACGACGAGGACGAGGACGACGAGGACGACGAGGACGAGGACGACGAGGACGACGAGGATGAGGACGACGAGGACGACGAGGACGAGGACGACGAGGACGACGAGGACGAGGACGACGAGGACGAGGACGACGAGGACGATGACGACGAGGACGAGGACGACGAGGACGAGGACGACGAGGACGAGGACGACGAGGACGAGGACGACGAGGACGAGGACGACGAGGACGACGAGGACGAGGACGACGAGGACGAGGACGACGAGGACGAGGACGACGAGGACGACGAGGACGAGGACGACGAGGACGAGCACGACGAGGACGAGGACGACGAGGACGACGAGGACGAGGACGACGAGGACGACGAGGACGAGGACGACGAGGACGAGGACGATGAGGACGAGGACGACGAGGACGAGGACGACGAGGACGACGAGGACGAGGACGAGGACGACGAGGACGACGAGGACGAGGACGGCGAGGACGAGGACGACGAGGACGGGGACGACGAGGACGAGGACGACGAGGACGAGGACGACGAGGACGAGGACGACGAGGACGAGGACGACGAGGACGAGGACGACGAGGACGAGGAAGACGAGGACGAGGACGACGAGGACGAGGACGACGAGGACGAGGACGACGAGGACGAGGACGACGAGGACGAGGACGACGAGGACGAGGACGACGAGGACGACGAGGACGACGAGGTCGAGGACGACGAGGACGACGAGGTCGAGGACGACGAGGACGAGGACGATGAGGACGAGGACGACGAGGACGAGGACGACGAGGACGACGAGGACGACGAGGACGAGGACGGCGAGGACGAGGACGACGAGGACGGGGACGACGAGGACGAGGACGACGAGGACGAGGACGACGAGGACGAGGACGACGAGGACGAGGACGACGAGGACGAGGACGACGAGGACGAGGAAGACGAGGACGAGGACGACGAGGACGAGGACGACGAGGACGAGGACGACGAGGACGAGGACGACGAGGACGACGAGGACGAGGACGAGGACGACGACGACGGGGACGAGGACGACGAGGACGAGGACGACGAGGACGAGGACGACAAGGACGAGGACGACGAGGACGAGGACGACGAGGACGAGGACGACGAGGACGAGGACGACGAGGACGAGGACGAGGACGACGAGGACGAGGACGACGAGGACGAGGACGACGACGACGAGGACGAGGACGACGAGGACGGGGACGACGAGGACGAGGACGACGAGGACGAGGACGACGAGGACGAGGACGACGAGGACGACGAGGACGACGAGGACGACGAGGGCGAGGACGACGAGGACGAGGACGACGAGGACGACGAGGACGACGTGGACGACGAGGACGAGGACGAGGGCGACGAGGACGACGAGGACGACGAGGACGAGGACGACGAGGACGAGCACGACGAGGACGAGGACGACGAGGACGACGAGGACGAGGACGAGGACGACGAGGACGACGAGGACGAGGACGACGAGGACGACGAGGACGAGGACGACGAGGACGACGAGGATGAGGACGACGAGGACGACGAGGACGAGGACGACGACGACGAGGACGAGGACGACGAGGACGGGGACGACGAGGACGAGGACGACGAGGACGAGGACGACGAGGACGACGAGGACGAGGACGAGGGCGACGAGGACGACGAGGACGAGGACGACGACGACGAGGACGGTGACGACGAGGACGGGGACGACGAGGACGAGGACGACGAGGACGAGGACGACGAGGACGAGGACGACGACGACGACGACGACGAGGACGAGGACGACGAGGACGACGAGGACGAAGACGACGAGGACGACGAGGACGAGGACGACGAGGACGAGGACGACGAGGACGACGAGGACGAGGACGACGAGGACGAGGACGACGAGGACGAGGACGACGAGGACGAGGACGACGAGGACGACGAGGACGAGGACGAGGACGACGAGGACGACGAGGTCGAGGACGAGGGCGACGAGGACGACGAGGACGAGGACGACGAGGACGAGGACGAGGACGAGGACGACGAGGACGAGGACGACGAGGACGAGGACGACGAGGACGAGGACGACGACGACGACGACGACGACGAGGACGACGAGGACGAGGACGACGACGACGGGGACGAGGACGACGAGGACGAGGACGACGAGGACGAGGACGACAAGGACGAGGACGACGAGGACGAGGACGACGAGGACGAGGACGAGGACGACGAGGACGAGGACGACGACGACGAGGACGACGAGGACGAGGACGACGAGGACGAGCACGACGAGGACGAGGACGACGAGGACGACGAGGACGAGGACGAGGACGACGAGGACGACGAGGACGAGGACGAGGACGACGAGGACGAGGACGAGGACGACGAGGACGGGGACGACGAGGACGAGGACGACGAGGACGAGAACGACGAGGACGAGGACGACGAGGACGACGAGGACGACGAGGACGACGAGGACGACGAGGACGAGGACGAGGGCGACGAGGACGACGAGGACGAGGACGACGAGGACGACGAAGACGAGGACGAGGACGACGAGGACGAGGACGAGGACGACGAGGACGACGAGGACGAGGACGACGAGGACGAGGACGACGAGGATGACGAGGACGAGGACGACGAGGACGACGAGGACGAGGACGACGAGGACGACGAGGACGAGGACGACGAGGACGAGGACGAGGACGACGAGGACGAGGACGACGAGGACGAGGACGACAAGGACGAGGACGACGACGACGGGGACGAGGACGACGAGGACGAGGACGACGGGGACGAGGACGACGAGGACGAGGACGACGAGGACGAGGACGACGAGGACGAGGACGACGAGGACGAGGACGACGAGGACGAGGACGACGAGGACGACGAGGACGAGGACGACGAGGACGAGCACGACGAGGACGAGGACGACGAGGACGACGAGGACGAGGACGAGGACGACGAGGACGACGAGGACGAGGACCACGAGGACGACGAGGACGAGGACGACGACGACGAGGACGAGGACGACGAGGACGGGGACGACGAGGACGAGGACGACGAGGACGGGGACGACGAGGACGAGGACGACGAGGACGAGGACGACGAGGACGAGGACGACGAGGACGACGAGGACGACGAGGACGACGAGGACGACGAGGACGAGGACGACGACGACGAGGACGGGGACGACGAGGACGGGGACGACGAGGACGAGGACGACGAGGACGAGGACGACGAGGACGAGGACGACGAGGACGAGGACGACGAGGACGAGGACGACGAGGACGAGGACGACGAGGACGAGGACGGCGAGGACGAGGACGACGACGACGACGACGACGAGGACGACGAGGACGAGGACGACGACGACGGGGACGAGGACGACGAGGACGAGGACGACAAGGACGAGGACGACGAGGACGAGGACGACGAGGACGAGGACGACGAGGACGAGGACGACGAGGACGACGAGGACGAGGACGACGAGGACGAGCACGACGAGGACGAGGACGACGAGGACGACGAGGACGAGGACGACGAGGACGACGAGGACGAGGACGACGAGGACGAGGACGATGAGGACGAGGACGACGAGGACGAGGACGACGAGGACGACGAGGACGAGGACGAGGACGACGAGGACGACGAGGACGAGGACGGCGAGGACGAGGACGACGAGGACGGGGACGACGAGGACGAGGACGACGAGGACGAGGACGACGAGGACGAGGACGACGAGGACGAGGACGACGAGGACGAGGACGACGAGGACGAGGACGACGACGACGACGACGACGAGGACGACGAGGACGAGGACGACGACGACGGGGACGAGGACGACGAGGACGAGGACGACAAGGACGAGGACGACGAGGACGAGGACGACGAGGACGAGGACGACGAGGACGAGGACGACGAGGACGACGAGGACGAGGACGACGAGGACGAGGACGATGAGGACGAGGACGACGAGGACGAGGACGACGAGGACGACGAGGACGAGGACGAGGACGACGAGGACGACGAGGACGAGGACGGCGAGGACGACGAGGACGAGGACGGCGAGGACGAGGACGACGAGGACGGGGACGACGAGGACGAGGACGACGAGGACGAGGACGAGGACGACGAGGACGAGGACGACGAGGACGAGGACGACGAGGACGACGAGGACGAGGACGACGAGGACGACGACGACGAGGACGAGGACGACGAGGACGAGGACGACGAGGACGAGGACGACGAGGACGAGGACGACGAGGACGACGAGGACGAGGACGACGAGGACGAGGACGATGAGGACGAGGACGACGAGGACGAGGACGACGAGGACGACGAGGACGAGGACGAGGACGACGAGGACGACGAGGACGAGGACGGCGAGGACGACGAGGACGAGGACGGCGAGGACGAGGACGACGAGGACGGGGACGACGAGGACGAGGACGACGAGGACGAGGACGACGAGGACGAGGACGACGAGGACGACGAGGACGAGGACGACGAGGACGACGAGGACGACGAGGACGACGAGGACGAGGACGACGAGGACGAGGACGACGAGGACGACGAGGACGACGAGGACGACGAAGACGAGGACGACGAAGACGAGGACGACGAAGACGAGGACGAGGGCGACGAGGACGACGAGGACGAGGACGACGAGGACGACGAGGACGACGAGGACGACGAGGACGACGAGGACGAGGACGAGTACGACGAGGACGAGGACGAGGACGAGGACGAGGACGAGGACGACGAGGACGACGAGGACGAGGACGACGAGGATGACGAGGACGAGGACGACGAGGACGACGAGGACGAGGACGACGAGGACGACGAGAACGAGGACGACGAGGACGAGGACGACGAGGACGAGGACGACGAGGACGAGGACGACGAGGACGAGGACGACGAGGACGAGGACGACGAGGACGAGGACGACGAGGACGAGGACGACGACGACGACGACGACGAGGACGACGAGGACGAGGACGACGACGACGGGGACGAGGACGACGAGGACGGGGACGACAAGGACGAGGACGACGAGGACGAGGACGACGAGGACGAGGACGACGAGGACGACGAGGACGAGGACGACGAGGACGAGCACGACGAGGACGAGGACGACGAGGACGACGAGGACGAGGACGACGAGGACGACGAGGACGAGGACGACGAGGACGAGGACGAGGACGACGAGGACGACGAGGACGAGGACGGCGAGGACGAGGACGACGAGGACGGGGACGACGAGGACGAGGACGACGAGGACGAGGACGACGAGGACGAGGACGACGAGGACGAGGACGACGAGGACGAGGACGACGAGGACGAGGACGACGAGGACGAGGAAGACGAGGACGAGGACGACGAGGACGAGGACGACGAGGACGAGGACGACGAGGACGAGGACGACGAGGACGAGGACGACGAGGACGAGGACGGCGAGGACGAGGACGACGAGGACGAGGACGACGAGGACGACGAGGTCGAGGACGACGAGGACGACGAGGTCGAGGACGACGAGGTCGAGGACGACGAGGTCGAGGACGACGAGGACGAGGACGATGAGGACGAGGACGACGAGGACGAGGACGACGAGGACGACGAGGACGAGGACGACGAGGACGACGAGGACGAAGAGGACGAGGACGGCGAGGACGAGGACGACGAGGACGGGGACGACGAGGACGAGGACGACGAGGACGAGGACGACGAGGACGAGGACGACGAGGACGAGGACGACGAGGACGACGACGACGAGGACGAGGACGACGAGGACGAGGACGACGAGGACGAGGACGACGAGGACGAGGACGAGGACGACGAGGACGAGGACGACGAGGACGAGGACGACGAGGACGAGGACGACGAGGAAGAGGACGACGAGGACGAGGAAGACGAGGACGAGGACGACGAGGACGAGGACGACGAGGACGAGGACGACGAGGACGAGGACGACGAGGACGAGGACGACGAGGACGAGGACGACGAGGACGACGAGGACGACGAGGTCGAGGACGACGAGGACGAGGACGACGAGGACGAGGACGACGAGGACGAGGACGACGAGGACGACGAGGACGACGAGGACGAGGACGGCGAGGACGAGGACGACGAGGACGGGGACGACGAGGACGAGGACGACGAGGACGAGGACGACGAGGACGAGGACGACGAGGACGAGGACGACGAGGACGAGGACGACGAGGACGAGGAAGACGAGGACGAGGACGACGAGGACGAGGACGACGAGGACGAGGACGACGAGGACGAGGACGACGAGGACGACGAGGACGAGGACGAGGACGACGACGACGGGGACGAGGACGACGAGGACGAGGACGACGAGGACGAGGACGACAAGGACGAGGACGACGAGGACGAGGACGACGAGGACGAGGACGACGAGGACGAGGACGACGAGGACGAGGACGACGAGGACGAGGACGACGAGGACGAGGACGAGGACGACGAGGACGATGACGACGAGGACGAGGACGACGACGACGAGGACGAGGACGACGAGGACGGGGACGACGAGGACGAGGACGACGAGGACGAGGACGACGAGGACGAGGACGACGAGGACGACGAGGACGACGAGGACGACGAGGGCGAGGACGACGAGGACGAGGACGACGAGGACGACGAGGACGACGTGGACGACGAGGACGAGGACGAGGGCGACGAGGACGACGAGGACGACGAGGACGAGGACGACGAGGACGAGCACGACGAGGACGAGGACGACGAGGACGACGAGGACGAGGACTTGGACGACGAGGACGACGAGGACGAGGACGACGAGGACGACGAGGATGAGGACGACGAGGACGACGAGGACGAGGACGACGAGGACGACGAGGACGAGGACGACGAGGACGAGGACGACGAGGACGAGGACGACGAGGACGAGGACGACGAGGACGAGGACGACGAGGACGAGGACGACGAGGACGAGGACGACGAGGACGAGGACGACGAGGACGACGAGGACGAGGACGACGAGGACGAGCACGACGAGGACGAGGACGACGAGGACGACGAGGACGAGGACGACGAGGAGGACGAGGACGAGGACGACGAGGACGAGGACGATGAGGACGAGGACGACGAGGACGAGGACGACGAGGACGACGAGGACGAGGACGACGAGGACGACGAGGACGAGGACGAGGACGACGACGACGGGGACGAGGACGACGAGGACGAGGACGACGAGGACGAGGACGACAAGGACGAGGACGACGAGGACGAGGACGACGAGGACGAGGACGACGAGGACGAGGACGACGAGGACGAGGACGAGGACGACGAGGACGAGGACGACGAGGACGAGGACGACGACGACGAGGACGAGGACGAGGACGACGAGGACGAGGACGACGAGGACGAGGACGACGACGACGAGGACGAGGACGACGAGGACGGGGACGACGAGGACGAGGACGACGAGGACGAGGACGACGAGGACGAGGACGACGAGGACGACGAGGACGACGAGGACGACGAGGGCGAGGACGACGAGGACGAGGACGACGAGGACGACGAGGACGACGTGGACGACGAGGACGAGGACGAGGGCGACGAGGACGACGAGGACGACGAGGACGAGGACGACGAGGACGAGCACGACGAGGACGAGGACGACGAGGACGACGAGGACGAGGACGAGGACGACGAGGACGACGAGGACGAGGACGACGAGGACGACGAGGACGAGGACGACGAGGACGACGAGGATGAGGACGACGAGGACGACGAGGACGAGGACGACGACGACGAGGACGAGGACGACGAGGACGGGGACGACGAGGACGAGGACGACGAGGACGAGGACGACGAGGACGACGAGGACGAGGACGAGGGCGACGAGGACGACGAGGACGAGGACGACGACGACGAGGACGGTGACGACGAGGACGGGGACGACGAGGACGAGGACGACGAGGACGAGGACGACGAGGACGAGGACGACGACGACGACGACGACGAGGACGAGGACGACGAGGACGACGAGGACGAAGACGACGAGGACGACGAGGACGAGGACGACGAGGACGAGGACGACGAGGACGACGAGGACGAGGACGACGAGGACGAGGACGACGAGGACGAGGACGACGAGGACGAGGACGACGAGGACGACGAGGACGAGGACGAGGACGACGAGGACGACGAGGTCGAGGACGAGGGCGACGAGGACGACGAGGACGAGGACGACGAGGACGAGGACGAGGACGAGGACGACGAGGACGAGGACGACGAGGACGAGGACGACGAGGACGAGGACGACGAGGACGAGGACGACGAGGACGAGGACGACGAGGACGAGGACGACGAGGACGAGGACGACGAGGACGAGGACGACGAGGACGAGGACGACGAGGACGAGGACGACAAGGACGAGGACGACGAGGACGAGGACGACGAGGACGAGGACGACGAGGACGACGAGGACGAGGACGACGAGGACGAGGACGAGGACGACGAGGACGGGGACGACGAGGACGAGGACGACGAGGACGAGGACGACGAGGACGAGGACGACGAGGACGAGGACGACAAGGACGAGGACGACGAGGACGAGGACGACGAGGACGAGGACGACGAGGACGAGGACGACGAGGACGAGGACGAGGACGACGAGGACGAGGACGACGAGGACGAGGACGACGACGACGAGGACGAGGACGACGAGGACGGGGACGACGAGGACGAGGACGACGAGGACGAGGACGACGAGGACGAGGACGACGAGGACGACGAGGACGACGAGGACGACGAGGACGAGGACGACGAGGACGACGAGGACGACGTGGACGACGAGGACGAGGACGAGGGCGACGAGGACGACGAGGACGACGAGGACGAGGACGACGAGGACGAGCACGACGAGGACGAGGACGACGAGGACGACGAGGACGAGGACGAGGACGACGAGGACGACGAGGACGAGGACGACGAGGACGAGGACGACGAGGACGAGGACGACGAGGACGAGGACGACGACGACGAGGACGAGGACGACGACCACGAGGACGAGGACGAGGACGACGACCACGAGGACGAGGACGAGGACGACGAGGACGACGAGGACGACGAGGACGAGGACCAGGACGACGAGGACGACGAGGACGACGAGGACGAGGACGAGGACGACGAGGACGACGAGGACGAGGACGAGGACGACGACGACGACGACGAGGACGTGGACGACGAGGACGACGAGGACGAGGACGACGAGGACGACGAGGACGAGGACGACGAGGACGACGAGGACGAGGACGACGAGGACGAGGACGACGAGGACGAGGACGACGAGGACGAGGACGACGAGGACGAGGACGACGAGGACGAGGACGACGACGACGACGAGGACGAGGACGACGAGGACGACGAGGACGAGGACGACGAGGACGACGAGGACGAGGACGACGAGGACGAGGACGACGAGGACGACGAGGACGAGGACGACGAGGACGAGGACGACGAGGACGACGAGGACGACGAGGACGAGGACGACGAGGACGAGGACGACGAGGACGAGGACGACGAGGACGAGGACGACGAGGACGAGGACGACGAGGACGAGGACGACGAGGACGAGGACGAAGAGAACGAGGACGACGAGGACGAGGACGACGAGGACGAGGACGACGAGGACGAGGACGACGAGGACGAGGACGACGAGGACGACGAGGACGACGAGGACGAGGACGAGGGCGACGAGGACGACGAGGACGAGGACGACGAGGACGACGAGGACGAGGACGACGAGGACGACGAGGACGAGGACGAGGACGACGACGACGACGAGGACGAGGACGACGAGGACGACGAGGACGAGGACGACGAGGACGAGGACGACGAGGACGACGAGGACGACGAGGACGAGGACGACGAGGACGAGGACGACGACGACGGGGACGAGGACGACGAGGACGAGGACGACGAGGACGAGGACGACGAGGACGACGAGGATGACGAGGACGAGGACGACGAGGACGACGAGGACGAGGACGACGAGGACGAGGACGAGGACGACGAGGACGAGGACGACGAGGACGAGGACGACAAGGACGAGGACGACGACGACGTGGACGAGGACGACGAGGACGAGGACGACAAGGACGAGGACGACGAGGACGAGGACGACGAGGACGAGGACGACGAGGACGAGGACGACGAGGACGACGAGGACGAGGACGAGGACGACGAGGACGAGCACGACGAGGACGAGGACGACGAGGACGACGAGGACGAGGACGACGAGGACGACGAGGACGAGGACGACGAGGACGACGAGGACGAGGACGACGAGGACGACGACGACGAGGACGACGAGGACGAGGACGACGAGGACGAGGACGACGAGGACGAGGACGACGAGGACGAGGACGACGAGGACGAGGACGACGAGGACGAGGACGACGAGGACGAGGACGACGAGGACGAGGACGACGAGGACGAGGACGACGAGGACGAGGACGACGAGGACGAGGACGACGAGGACGAGGACGACGAGGACGAGGACGACGAGGACGAGGACGACGAGGACGAGGACGACGAGGACGAGGACGACGAGGACGAGGACGACGAGGACGAGGACGACGAGGACGAGGACGACGAGGACGAGGACGACGAGGACGAGGACGACGAGGACGAGGACGACGAGGACGAGGACGACGAGGACGACGAGGACGAGGACGACGAGGACGAGGACGAGGACGACGAGGACGGGGACGACGAGGACGAGGACGACGAGGACGAGGACGACGAGGACGAGGACGACGAGGACGAGGACGACGAGGACGAGGACGACGAGGACGAGGACGACGAGGACGAGGACGACGAGGACGAGGACGACGAGGACGAGGACGAGGACGACGAGGACGAGGACGACGAGGACGAGGACGACGACGACGAGGACGAGGACGACGAGGACGGGGACGACGAGGACGAGGACGACGAGGACGAGGACGACGAGGACGAGGACGACGAGGACGAGGACGACGAGGACGACGAGGACGACGAGGACGACGAGGGCGAGGACGACGAGGACGAGGACGACGAGGACGACGAGGACGACGTGGACGACGAGGACGAGGACGAGGGCGACGAGGACGACGAGGACGACGAGGACGAGGACGACGAGGACGAGCACGACGAGGACGAGGACGACGAGGACGACGAGGACGAGGACGAGGACGACGAGGACGACGAGGACGAGGACGACGAGGACGACGAGGACGAGGACGACGAGGACGACGAGGATGAGGACGACGAGGACGACGAGGACGAGGACGACGAGGACGACGAGGACGAGGACGACGAGGACGAGGACGACGAGGACGATGACGACGAGGACGAGGACGACGAGGACGAGGACGACGAGGACGAGGACGACGAGGACGAGGACGACGAGGACGAGGACGACGAGGACGACGAGGACGAGGACGACGAGGACGAGGACGACGAGGACGAGGACGACGAGGACGACGAGGACGAGGACGACGAGGACGAGCACGACGAGGACGAGGACGACGAGGACGACGAGGACGAGGACGACGAGGACGACGAGGACGAGGACGACGAGGACGAGGACGATGAGGACGAGGACGACGAGGACGAGGACGACGAGGACGACGAGGACGAGGACGAGGACGACGAGGACGACGAGGACGAGGACGGCGAGGACGAGGACGACGAGGACGGGGACGACGAGGACGAGGACGACGAGGACGAGGACGACGAGGACGAGGACGACGAGGACGAGGACGACGAGGACGAGGACGACGAGGACGAGGAAGACGAGGACGAGGACGACGAGGACGAGGACGACGAGGACGAGGACGACGAGGACGAGGACGACGAGGACGAGGACGACGAGGACGAGGACGACGAGGACGACGAGGACGACGAGGTCGAGGACGACGAGGACGACGAGGTCGAGGACGACGAGGACGAGGACGATGAGGACGAGGACGACGAGGACGAGGACGACGAGGACGACGAGGACGACGAGGACGAGGACGGCGAGGACGAGGACGACGAGGACGGGGACGACGAGGACGAGGACGACGAGGACGAGGACGACGAGGACGAGGACGACGAGGACGAGGACGACGAGGACGAGGACGACGAGGACGAGGAAGACGAGGACGAGGACGACGAGGACGAGGACGACGAGGACGAGGACGACGAGGACGAGGACGACGAGGACGACGAGGACGAGGACGAGGACGACGACGACGGGGACGAGGACGACGAGGACGAGGACGACGAGGACGAGGACGACAAGGACGAGGACGACGAGGACGAGGACGACGAGGACGAGGACGACGAGGACGAGGACGACGAGGACGAGGACGAGGACGACGAGGACGAGGACGACGAGGACGAGGACGACGACGACGAGGACGAGGACGACGAGGACGGGGACGACGAGGACGAGGACGACGAGGACGAGGACGACGAGGACGAGGACGACGAGGACGACGAGGACGACGAGGACGACGAGGGCGAGGACGACGAGGACGAGGACGACGAGGACGACGAGGACGACGTGGACGACGAGGACGAGGACGAGGGCGACGAGGACGACGAGGACGACGAGGACGAGGACGACGAGGACGAGCACGACGAGGACGAGGACGACGAGGACGACGAGGACGAGGACGAGGACGACGAGGACGACGAGGACGAGGACGACGAGGACGACGAGGACGAGGACGACGAGGACGACGAGGATGAGGACGACGAGGACGACGAGGACGAGGACGACGACGACGAGGACGAGGACGACGAGGACGGGGACGACGAGGACGAGGACGACGAGGACGAGGACGACGAGGACGACGAGGACGAGGACGAGGGCGACGAGGACGACGAGGACGAGGACGACGACGACGAGGACGGTGACGACGAGGACGGGGACGACGAGGACGAGGACGACGAGGACGAGGACGACGAGGACGAGGACGACGACGACGACGACGACGAGGACGAGGACGACGAGGACGACGAGGACGAAGACGACGAGGACGACGAGGACGAGGACGACGAGGACGAGGACGACGAGGACGACGAGGACGAGGACGACGAGGACGAGGACGACGAGGACGAGGACGACGAGGACGAGGACGACGAGGACGACGAGGACGAGGACGAGGACGACGAGGACGACGAGGTCGAGGACGAGGGCGACGAGGACGACGAGGACGAGGACGACGAGGACGAGGACGAGGACGAGGACGACGAGGACGAGGACGACGAGGACGAGGACGACGAGGACGAGGACGACGACGACGACGACGACGACGAGGACGACGAGGACGAGGACGACGACGACGGGGACGAGGACGACGAGGACGAGGACGACGAGGACGAGGACGACAAGGACGAGGACGACGAGGACGAGGACGACGAGGACGAGGACGAGGACGACGAGGACGAGGACGACGACGACGAGGACGACGAGGACGAGGACGACGAGGACGAGCACGACGAGGACGAGGACGACGAGGACGACGAGGACGAGGACGAGGACGACGAGGACGACGAGGACGAGGACGAGGACGACGAGGACGAGGACGAGGACGACGAGGACGGGGACGACGAGGACGAGGACGACGAGGACGAGAACGACGAGGACGAGGACGACGAGGACGACGAGGACGACGAGGACGACGAGGACGACGAGGACGAGGACGAGGGCGACGAGGACGACGAGGACGAGGACGACGAGGACGACGAAGACGAGGACGAGGACGACGAGGACGAGGACGAGGACGACGAGGACGACGAGGACGAGGACGACGAGGACGAGGACGACGAGGATGACGAGGACGAGGACGACGAGGACGACGAGGACGAGGACGACGAGGACGACGAGGACGAGGACGACGAGGACGAGGACGAGGACGACGAGGACGAGGACGACGAGGACGAGGACGACAAGGACGAGGACGACGACGACGGGGACGAGGACGACGAGGACGAGGACGACGGGGACGAGGACGACGAGGACGAGGACGACGAGGACGAGGACGACGAGGACGAGGACGACGAGGACGAGGACGACGAGGACGAGGACGACGAGGACGACGAGGACGAGGACGACGAGGACGAGCACGACGAGGACGAGGACGACGAGGACGACGAGGACGAGGACGAGGACGACGAGGACGACGAGGACGAGGACCACGAGGACGACGAGGACGAGGACGACGACGACGAGGACGAGGACGACGAGGACGGGGACGACGAGGACGAGGACGACGAGGACGGGGACGACGAGGACGAGGACGACGAGGACGAGGACGACGAGGACGAGGACGACGAGGACGACGAGGACGACGAGGACGACGAGGACGACGAGGACGAGGACGACGACGACGAGGACGGGGACGACGAGGACGGGGACGACGAGGACGAGGACGACGAGGACGAGGACGACGAGGACGAGGACGACGAGGACGAGGACGACGAGGACGAGGACGACGAGGACGAGGACGACGAGGACGAGGACGGCGAGGACGAGGACGACGACGACGACGACGACGAGGACGACGAGGACGAGGACGACGACGACGGGGACGAGGACGACGAGGACGAGGACGACAAGGACGAGGACGACGAGGACGAGGACGACGAGGACGAGGACGACGAGGACGAGGACGACGAGGACGACGAGGACGAGGACGACGAGGACGAGCACGACGAGGACGAGGACGACGAGGACGACGAGGACGAGGACGACGAGGACGACGAGGACGAGGACGACGAGGACGAGGACGATGAGGACGAGGACGACGAGGACGAGGACGACGAGGACGACGAGGACGAGGACGAGGACGACGAGGACGACGAGGACGAGGACGGCGAGGACGAGGACGACGAGGACGGGGACGACGAGGACGAGGACGACGAGGACGAGGACGACGAGGACGAGGACGACGAGGACGAGGACGACGAGGACGAGGACGACGAGGACGAGGACGACGACGACGACGACGACGAGGACGACGAGGACGAGGACGACGACGACGGGGACGAGGACGACGAGGACGAGGACGACAAGGACGAGGACGACGAGGACGAGGACGACGAGGACGAGGACGACGAGGACGAGGACGACGAGGACGACGAGGACGAGGACGACGAGGACGAGGACGATGAGGACGAGGACGACGAGGACGAGGACGACGAGGACGACGAGGACGAGGACGAGGACGACGAGGACGACGAGGACGAGGACGGCGAGGACGACGAGGACGAGGACGGCGAGGACGAGGACGACGAGGACGGGGACGACGAGGACGAGGACGACGAGGACGAGGACGAGGACGACGAGGACGAGGACGACGAGGACGAGGACGACGAGGACGACGAGGACGAGGACGACGAGGACGACGACGACGAGGACGAGGACGACGAGGACGAGGACGACGAGGACGAGGACGACGAGGACGAGGACGACGAGGACGACGAGGACGAGGACGACGAGGACGAGGACGATGAGGACGAGGACGACGAGGACGAGGACGACGAGGACGACGAGGACGAGGACGAGGACGACGAGGACGACGAGGACGAGGACGGCGAGGACGACGAGGACGAGGACGGCGAGGACGAGGACGACGAGGACGGGGACGACGAGGACGAGGACGACGAGGACGAGGACGACGAGGACGAGGACGACGAGGACGACGAGGACGAGGACGACGAGGACGACGAGGACGACGAGGACGACGAGGACGAGGACGACGAGGACGAGGACGACGAGGACGACGAGGACGACGAGGACGACGAAGACGAGGACGACGAAGACGAGGACGACGAAGACGAGGACGAGGGCGACGAGGACGACGAGGACGAGGACGACGAGGACGACGAGGACGACGAGGACGACGAGGACGACGAGGACGAGGACGAGTACGACGAGGACGAGGACGAGGACGAGGACGAGGACGAGGACGACGAGGACGACGAGGACGAGGACGACGAGGATGACGAGGACGAGGACGACGAGGACGACGAGGACGAGGACGACGAGGACGACGAGAACGAGGACGACGAGGACGAGGACGACGAGGACGAGGACGACGAGGACGAGGACGACGAGGACGAGGACGACGAGGACGAGGACGACGAGGACGAGGACGACGAGGACGAGGACGACGACGACGACGACGACGAGGACGACGAGGACGAGGACGACGACGACGGGGACGAGGACGACGAGGACGGGGACGACAAGGACGAGGACGACGAGGACGAGGACGACGAGGACGAGGACGACGAGGACGACGAGGACGAGGACGACGAGGACGAGCACGACGAGGACGAGGACGACGAGGACGACGAGGACGAGGACGACGAGGACGACGAGGACGAGGACGACGAGGACGAGGACGAGGACGACGAGGACGACGAGGACGAGGACGGCGAGGACGAGGACGACGAGGACGGGGACGACGAGGACGAGGACGACGAGGACGAGGACGACGAGGACGAGGACGACGAGGACGAGGACGACGAGGACGAGGACGACGAGGACGAGGACGACGAGGACGAGGAAGACGAGGACGAGGACGACGAGGACGAGGACGACGAGGACGAGGACGACGAGGACGAGGACGACGAGGACGAGGACGACGAGGACGAGGACGACGAGGACGAGGACGACGAGGACGAGGACGACGAGGACGACGAGGTCGAGGACGACGAGGACGACGAGGTCGAGGACGACGAGGTCGAGGACGACGAGGTCGAGGACGACGAGGACGAGGACGATGAGGACGAGGACGACGAGGACGAGGACGACGAGGACGACGAGGACGAGGACGACGAGGACGACGAGGACGAAGAGGACGAGGACGGCGAGGACGAGGACGACGAGGACGGGGACGACGAGGACGAGGACGACGAGGACGAGGACGACGAGGACGAGGACGACGAGGACGAGGACGACGAGGACGACGACGACGAGGACGAGGACGACGAGGACGAGGACGACGAGGACGAGGACGACGAGGACGAGGACGAGGACGACGAGGACGAGGACGACGAGGACGAGGACGACGAGGACGAGGACGACGAGGAAGAGGACGACGAGGACGAGGAAGACGAGGACGAGGACGACGAGGACGAGGACGACGAGGACGAGGACGACGAGGACGAGGACGACGAGGACGAGGACGACGAGGACGAGGACGACGAGGACGACGAGGACGACGAGGTCGAGGACGACGAGGACGAGGACGACGAGGACGAGGACGACGAGGACGAGGACGACGAGGACGACGAGGACGACGAGGACGAGGACGGCGAGGACGAGGACGACGAGGACGGGGACGACGAGGACGAGGACGACGAGGACGAGGACGACGAGGACGAGGACGACGAGGACGAGGACGACGAGGACGAGGACGACGAGGACGAGGAAGACGAGGACGAGGACGACGAGGACGAGGACGACGAGGACGAGGACGACGAGGACGAGGACGACGAGGACGACGAGGACGAGGACGAGGACGACGACGACGGGGACGAGGACGACGAGGACGAGGACGACGAGGACGAGGACGACAAGGACGAGGACGACGAGGACGAGGACGACGAGGACGAGGACGACGAGGACGAGGACGACGAGGACGAGGACGACGAGGACGAGGACGACGAGGACGAGGACGAGGACGACGAGGACGATGACGACGAGGACGAGGACGACGACGACGAGGACGAGGACGACGAGGACGGGGACGACGAGGACGAGGACGACGAGGACGAGGACGACGAGGACGAGGACGACGAGGACGACGAGGACGACGAGGACGACGAGGGCGAGGACGACGAGGACGAGGACGACGAGGACGACGAGGACGACGTGGACGACGAGGACGAGGACGAGGGCGACGAGGACGACGAGGACGACGAGGACGAGGACGACGAGGACGAGCACGACGAGGACGAGGACGACGAGGACGACGAGGACGAGGACTTGGACGACGAGGACGACGAGGACGAGGACGACGAGGACGACGAGGATGAGGACGACGAGGACGACGAGGACGAGGACGACGAGGACGACGAGGACGAGGACGACGAGGACGAGGACGACGAGGACGAGGACGACGAGGACGAGGACGACGAGGACGAGGACGACGAGGACGAGGACGACGAGGACGAGGACGACGAGGACGAGGACGACGAGGACGACGAGGACGAGGACGACGAGGACGAGCACGACGAGGACGAGGACGACGAGGACGACGAGGACGAGGACGACGAGGAGGACGAGGACGAGGACGACGAGGACGAGGACGATGAGGACGAGGACGACGAGGACGAGGACGACGAGGACGACGAGGACGAGGACGACGAGGACGACGAGGACGAGGACGAGGACGACGACGACGGGGACGAGGACGACGAGGACGAGGACGACGAGGACGAGGACGACAAGGACGAGGACGACGAGGACGAGGACGACGAGGACGAGGACGACGAGGACGAGGACGACGAGGACGAGGACGAGGACGACGAGGACGAGGACGACGAGGACGAGGACGACGACGACGAGGACGAGGACGAGGACGACGAGGACGAGGACGACGAGGACGAGGACGACGACGACGAGGACGAGGACGACGAGGACGGGGACGACGAGGACGAGGACGACGAGGACGAGGACGACGAGGACGAGGACGACGAGGACGACGAGGACGACGAGGACGACGAGGGCGAGGACGACGAGGACGAGGACGACGAGGACGACGAGGACGACGTGGACGACGAGGACGAGGACGAGGGCGACGAGGACGACGAGGACGACGAGGACGAGGACGACGAGGACGAGCACGACGAGGACGAGGACGACGAGGACGACGAGGACGAGGACGAGGACGACGAGGACGACGAGGACGAGGACGACGAGGACGACGAGGACGAGGACGACGAGGACGACGAGGATGAGGACGACGAGGACGACGAGGACGAGGACGACGACGACGAGGACGAGGACGACGAGGACGGGGACGACGAGGACGAGGACGACGAGGACGAGGACGACGAGGACGACGAGGACGAGGACGAGGGCGACGAGGACGACGAGGACGAGGACGACGACGACGAGGACGGTGACGACGAGGACGGGGACGACGAGGACGAGGACGACGAGGACGAGGACGACGAGGACGAGGACGACGACGACGACGACGACGAGGACGAGGACGACGAGGACGACGAGGACGAAGACGACGAGGACGACGAGGACGAGGACGACGAGGACGAGGACGACGAGGACGACGAGGACGAGGACGACGAGGACGAGGACGACGAGGACGAGGACGACGAGGACGAGGACGACGAGGACGACGAGGACGAGGACGAGGACGACGAGGACGACGAGGTCGAGGACGAGGGCGACGAGGACGACGAGGACGAGGACGACGAGGACGAGGACGAGGACGAGGACGACGAGGACGAGGACGACGAGGACGAGGACGACGAGGACGAGGACGACGAGGACGAGGACGACGAGGACGAGGACGACGACGACGACGACGACGACGAGGACGACGAGGACGAGGACGACGACGACGGGGACGAGGACGACGAGGACGAGGACGACGAGGACGAGGACGACAAGGACGAGGACGACGAGGACGAGGACGACGAGGACGAGGACGAGGACGACGAGGACGAGGACGACGACGACGAGGACGACGAGGACGAGGACGACGAGGACGAGCACGACGAGGACGAGGACGACGAGGACGACGAGGACGAGGACGAGGACGACGAGGACGAGGACGACGAGGACGAGGACGACGAGGACGACGAGGACGAGGACGACGACGACGAGGACGAGGACGACGAGGACGAGGACGAGGACGACGAGGACGGGGACGACGAGGACGAGGACGACGAGGACGAGAACGACGAGGACGAGGACGACGAGGACGACGAGGACGACGAGGACGACGAGGACGACGAGGACGAGGACGAGGGCGACGAGGACGACGAGGACGAGGACGACGAGGACGACGAAGACGAGGACGAGGACGACGAGGACGAGGACGAGGACGACGAGGACGACGAGGACGAGGACGACGAGGACGAGGACGACGAGGATGACGAGGACGAGGACGACGAGGACGACGAGGACGAGGACGACGAGGACGAGGACGAGGACGACGAGGACGAGGACGACGAGGACGAGGACGACAAGGACGAGGACGACGACGACGGGGACGAGGACGACGAGGACGAGGACGACGGGGACGAGGACGACGAGGACGAGGACGACGAGGACGAGGACGACGAGGACGAGGACGACGAGGACGAGGACGACGAGGACGAGGACGACGAGGACGACGAGGACGAGGACGACGAGGACGAGCACGACGAGGACGAGGACGACGAGGACGACGAGGACGAGGACGAGGACGACGAGGACGACGAGGACGAGGACCACGAGGACGACGAGGACGAGGACGACGACGACGAGGACGAGGACGACGAGGACGGGGACGACGAGGACGAGGACGACGAGGACGGGGACGACGAGGACGAGGACGACGAGGACGAGGACGACGAGGACGAGGACGACGAGGACGACGAGGACGACGAGGACGACGAGGACGACGAGGACGAGGACGACGACGACGAGGACGGGGACGACGAGGACGGGGACGACGAGGACGAGGACGACGAGGACGAGGACGACGAGGACGAGGACGACGAGGACGAGGACGACGAGGACGAGGACGACGAGGACGAGGACGACGAGGACGAGGACGGCGAGGACGAGGACGACGACGACGACGACGACGAGGACGACGAGGACGAGGACGACGACGACGGGGACGAGGACGACGAGGACGAGGACGACAAGGACGAGGACGACGAGGACGAGGACGACGAGGACGAGGACGACGAGGACGAGGACGACGAGGACGACGAGGACGAGGACGACGAGGACGAGCACGACGAGGACGAGGACGACGAGGACGACGAGGACGAGGACGACGAGGACGACGAGGACGAGGACGACGAGGACGAGGACGATGAGGACGAGGACGACGAGGACGAGGACGACGAGGACGACGAGGACGAGGACGAGGACGACGAGGACGACGAGGACGAGGACGGCGAGGACGAGGACGACGAGGACGGGGACGACGAGGACGAGGACGACGAGGACGAGGACGACGAGGACGAGGACGACGAGGACGAGGACGACGAGGACGAGGACGACGAGGACGAGGACGACGACGACGACGACGACGAGGACGACGAGGACGAGGACGACGACGACGGGGACGAGGACGACGAGGACGAGGACGACAAGGACGAGGACGACGAGGACGAGGACGACGAGGACGAGGACGACGAGGACGAGGACGACGAGGACGAGGACGACGAGGACGAGGACGATGAGGACGAGGACGACGAGGACGATGAGGACGAGGACGACGAGGACGAGGACGACGAGGACGACGAGGACGAGGACGAGGACGACGAGGACGACGAGGACGAGGACGGCGAGGACGACGAGGACGAGGACGGCGAGGACGAGGACGACGAGGACGGGGACGACGAGGACGGCGAGGACGAGGACGACGAGGACGGGGACGACGAGGACGAGGACGACGAGGACGAGGACGAGGACGACGAGGACGAGGACGACGAGGACGAGGACGACGAGGACGACGAGGACGAGGACGACGAGGACGACGACGACGAGGACGAGGACGACGAGGACGAGGACGACGAGGACGAGGACGACGAGGACGAGGACGACGAGGACGACGAGGACGAGGACGACGAGGACGAGGACGATGAGGACGAGGACGACGAGGACGAGGACGACGAGGACGACGAGGACGAGGACGAGGACGACGAGGACGACGAGGACGAGGACGGCGAGGACGACGAGGACGAGGACGGCGAGGACGAGGACGACGAGGACGGGGACGACGAGGACGAGGACGACGAGGACGAGGACGACGAGGACGAGGACGACGAGGACGACGAGGACGAGGACGACGAGGACGACGAGGACGACGAGGACGACGAGGACGAGGACGACGAGGACGAGGACGACGAGGACGACGAGGACGACGAGGACGACGAAGACGAGGACGACGAAGACGAGGACGAGGGCGACGAGGACGACGAGGACGAGGACGACGAGGACGACGAGGACGACGAGGACGAGGACGAGTACGACGAGGACGAGGACGAGGACGAGGACGAGGACGAGGACGACGAGGACGACGAGGACGAGGACGACGAGGATGACGAGGACGAGGACGACGAGGACGACGAGGACGAGGACGACGAGGACGACGAGAACGAGGACGACGAGGACGAGGACGACGAGGACGAGGACGACGAGGACGAGGACGACGAGGACGAGGACGACGAGGACGAGGACGACGAGGACGAGGACGACGAGGACGAGGACGACGAGGACGAGGACGACGAGGACGAGGACGACGACGACGACGACGACGAGGACGACGAGGACGAGGACGACGACGACGGGGACGAGGACGACGAGGACGGGGACGACAAGGACGAGGACGACGAGGACGAGGACGACGAGGACGAGGACGACGAGGACGACGAGGACGAGGACGACGAGGACGAGCACGACGAGGACGAGGACGACGAGGACGACGAGGACGAGGACGACGAGGACGACGAGGACGAGGACGACGAGGACGAGGACGAGGACGACGAGGACGACGAGGACGAGGACGGCGAGGACGAGGACGACGAGGACGGGGACGACGAGGACGAGGACGACGAGGACGAGGACGACGAGGACGAGGACGACGAGGACGAGGACGACGAGGACGAGGACGACGAGGACGAGGACGACGAGGACGAGGAAGACGAGGACGAGGACGACGAGGACGAGGACGACGAGGACGAGGACGACGAGGACGAGGACGACGAGGACGAGGACGACGAGGACGAGGACGACGAGGACGACGAGGTCGAGGACGACGAGGACGACGAGGTCGAGGACGACGAGGTCGAGGACGACGAGGTCGAGGACGACGAGGACGAGGACGATGAGGACGAGGACGACGAGGACGAGGACGACGAGGACGACGAGGACGAGGACGACGAGGACGACGAGGACGAAGAGGACGAGGACGGCGAGGACGAGGACGACGAGGACGGGGACGACGAGGACGAGGACGACGAGGACGAGGACGACGAGGACGAGGACGACGAGGACGAGGACGACGAGGACGACGACGACGAGGACGAGGACGACGAGGACGAGGACGACGAGGACGAGGACGACGAGGACGAGGACGAGGACGACGAGGACGAGGACGACGAGGACGAGGACGACGAGGACGAGGACGACGAGGAAGAGGACGACGAGGACGAGGAAGACGAGGACGAGGACGACGAGGACGAGGACGACGAGGACGAGGACGACGAGGACGAGGACGACGAGGACGAGGACGACGAGGACGAGGACGACGAGGACGAGGACGACGAGGACGACGAGGACGACGAGGTCGAGGACGACGAGGACGAGGACGACGAGGACGAGGACGACGAGGACGAGGACGACGAGGACGACGAGGACGACGAGGACGAGGACGGCGAGGACGAGGACGACGAGGACGGGGACGACGAGGACGAGGACGACGAGGACGAGGACGACGAGGACGAGGACGACGAGGACGAGGACGACGAGGACGAGGACGACGAGGACGAGGAAGACGAGGACGAGGACGACGAGGACGAGGACGACGAGGACGAGGACGACGAGGACGAGGACGACGAGGACGACGAGGACGAGGACGAGGACGACGACGACGGGGACGAGGACGACGAGGACGAGGACGACGAGGACGAGGACGACAAGGACGAGGACGACGAGGACGAGGACGACGAGGACGAGGACGACGAGGACGAGGACGACGAGGACGAGGACGAGGACGACGAGGACGATGACGACGAGGACGAGGACGACGACGACGAGGACGAGGACGACGAGGACGGGGACGACGAGGACGAGGACGACGAGGACGAGGACGACGAGGACGAGGACGACGAGGACGACGAGGACGACGAGGACGACGAGGGCGAGGACGACGAGGACGAGGACGACGAGGACGACGAGGACGACGTGGACGACGAGGACGAGGACGAGGGCGACGAGGACGACGAGGACGACGAGGACGAGGACGACGAGGACGAGCACGACGAGGACGAGGACGACGAGGACGACGAGGACGAGGACTTGGACGACGAGGACGACGAGGACGAGGACGACGAGGACGACGAGGATGAGGACGACGAGGACGACGAGGACGAGGACGACGAGGACGACGAGGACGAGGACGACGAGGACGAGGACGACGAGGACGAGGACGACGAGGACGAGGACGACGAGGACGAGGACGACGAGGACGAGGACGACGAGGACGAGGACGACGAGGACGAGGACGACGAGGACGACGAGGACGAGGACGACGAGGACGAGCACGACGAGGACGAGGACGACGAGGACGACGAGGACGAGGACGACGAGGAGGACGAGGACGAGGACGACGAGGACGAGGACGATGAGGACGAGGACGACGAGGACGAGGACGACGAGGACGACGAGGACGAGGACGAGGACGACGAGGACGACGAGGACGAGGACGGCGAGGACGAGGACGACGAGGACGGGGACGACGAGGACGAGGACGACGAGGACGAGGACGACGAGGACGAGGACGACGAGGACGAGGACGACGAGGACGAGGACGACGAGGACGAGGACGACGAGGACGAGGACGACGAGGACGAGGAAGACGAGGACGAGGACGACGAGGACGAGGACGACGAGGACGAGGACGACGAGGACGAGGACGACGAGGACGACGAGGACGACGAGGTCGAGGACGACGAGGACGAGGACGATGAGGACGAGGACGACGAGGACGAGGACGACGAGGACGACGAGGACGACGAGGACGAGGACGGCGAGGACGAGGACGACGAGGACGGGGACGACGAGGACGAGGACGACGAGGACGAGGACGACGAGGACGAGGACGACGAGGACGAGGACGACGAGGACGAGGACGACGAGGACGAGGAAGACGAGGACGAGGACGACGAGGACGAGGACGACGAGGACGAGGACGACGAGGACGAGGACGACGAGGACGAGGACGACGAGGACGAGGACGACGAGGACGACGAGGACGAGGACGAGGACGACGACGACGGGGACGAGGACGACGAGGACGAGGACGACGAGGACGAGGACGACAAGGACGAGGACGACGAGGACGAGGACGACGAGGACGAGGACGACGAGGACGAGGACGACGAGGACGAGGACGAGGACGACGAGGACGAGGACGACGAGGACGAGGACGACGACGACGAGGACGAGGACGACGAGGACGGGGACGACGAGGACGAGGACGACGAGGACGAGGACGACGAGGACGAGGACGACGAGGACGACGAGGACGACGAGGACGACGAGGGCGAGGACGACGAGGACGAGGACGACGAGGACGACGAGGACGACGTGGACGAGGGCGACGAGGACGACGAGGACGACGAGGACGAGGACGACGAGGACGAGCACGACGAGGACGAGGACGACGAGGACGACGAGGACGAGGACGAGGACGACGAGGACGACGAGGACGAGGACGACGAGGACGACGAGGACGAGGACGACGAGGACGAGGACGACGAGGACGACGAGGATGAGGACGACGAGGACGACGAGGACGAGGACGACGACGACGAGGACGAGGACGACGAGGACGGGGACGACGAGGACGAGGACGACGAGGACGAGGACGACGAGGACGACGAGGACGACGAGGACGAGGACGAGGGCGACGAGGACGACGAGGACGAGGACGACGACGACGAGGACGGTGACGACGAGGACGGGGACGACGAGGACGAGGACGACGAGGACGAGGACGACGAGGACGAGGACGACGACGACGACGACGACGAGGACGAGGACGACGAGGACGACGAGGACGAAGACGACGAGGACGACGAGGACGAGGACGACGAGGACGAGGACGACGAGGACGACGAGGACGAGGACGACGAGGACGAGGACGACGAGGACGAGGACGACGAGGACGAGGACGACGAGGACGAGGACGACGAGGACGAGGACGACGAGGACGAGGACGACGAGGACGAGGACGACGAGGACGACGAGGACGAGGACGAGGACGACGAGGACGACGAGGTCGAGGACGAGGGCGACGAGGACGACGAGGACGAGGACGACGAGGACGAGGACGAGGACGACGAGGACGAGGACGACGAGGACGAGGACGACGAGGACGAGGACGACGAGGACGAGGACGACGAGGACGAGGACGACGACGACGACGACGACGAGGACGACGAGGACGAGGACGACGAGGACGAGGACGGCGAGGACGAGGACGACGACGACGACGACGACGAGGACGACGAGGACGAGGACGACGACGACGGGGACGAGGACGACGAGGACGAGGACGACAAGGACGAGGACGACGAGGACGAGGACGACGAGGACGAGGACGACGAGGACGAGGACGACGAGGACGACGAGGACGAGGACGAGGACGACGAGGACGACGAGGACGAGGACGGCGAGGACGAGGACGACGAGGACGGGGACGACGAGGACGAGGACGACGAGGACGAGGACGACGAGGACGAGGACGACGAGGACGAGGACGACGAGGACGAGGACGACGAGGACGAGGACGACGAGGACGAGGAAGACGAGGACGAGGACGACGAGGACGAGGACAACGAGGACGAGGACGACGAGGACGAGGACGACGAGGACGACGAGGACGACGAGGTCGAGGACGACGAGGACGACGAGGTCGAGGACGACGAGGACGAGGACGATGAGGACGAGGACGACGAGGACGAGGACGACGAGGACGACGAGGACGACGAGGACGAGGACGGCGAGGACGAGGACGACGAGGACGGGGACGACGAGGACGAGGACGACGAGGACGAGGACGACGAGGACGAGGACGACGAGGACGAGGACGACGAGGACGAGGACGACGAGGACGAGGAAGACGAGGACGAGGACGACGAGGACGAGGACGACGAGGACGAGGACGACGAGGACGAGGACGACGAGGACGACGAGGACGAGGACGAGGACGACGACGACGGGGACGAGGACGACGAGGACGAGGACGACGAGGACGAGGACGACAAGGACGAGGACGACGAGGACGAGGACGACGAGGACGAGGACGACGAGGACGAGGACGACGAGGACGAGGACGAGGACGACGAGGACGAGGACGACGAGGACGAGGACGACGACGACGAGGACGAGGACGACGAGGACGGGGACGACGAGGACGAGGACGACGAGGACGAGGACGACGAGGACGAGGACGACGAGGACGACGAGGACGACGAGGACGACGAGGGCGAGGACGACGAGGACGAGGACGACGAGGACGACGAGGACGACGTGGACGACGAGGACGAGGACGAGGGCGACGAGGACGACGAGGACGACGAGGACGAGGACGACGAGGACGAGCACGACGAGGACGAGGACGACGAGGACGACGAGGACGAGGACGAGGACGACGAGGACGACGAGGACGAGGACGACGAGGACGACGAGGACGAGGACGACGAGGACGACGAGGACGACGAGGACGACGAGGGCGAGGACGACGAGGACGAGGACGACGAGGACGACGAGGACGACGTGGACGAGGGCGACGAGGACGACGAGGACGACGAGGACGAGGACGACGAGGACGAGCACGACGAGGACGAGGACGACGAGGACGACGAGGACGAGGACGAGGACGACGAGGACGACGAGGACGAGGACGACGAGGACGACGAGGACGAGGACGACGAGGACGAGGACGACGAGGACGACGAGGATGAGGACGACGAGGACGACGAGGACGAGGACGACGACGACGAGGACGAGGACGACGAGGACGGGGACGACGAGGACGAGGACGACGAGGACGAGGACGACGAGGACGACGAGGACGACGAGGACGAGGACGAGGGCGACGAGGACGACGAGGACGAGGACGACGACGACGAGGACGGTGACGACGAGGACGGGGACGACGAGGACGAGGACGACGAGGACGAGGACGACGAGGACGAGGACGACGACGACGACGACGACGAGGACGAGGACGACGAGGACGACGAGGACGAAGACGACGAGGACGACGAGGACGAGGACGACGAGGACGAGGACGACGAGGACGACGAGGACGAGGACGACGAGGACGAGGACGACGAGGACGAGGACGACGAGGACGAGGACGACGAGGACGAGGACGACGAGGACGAGGACGACGAGGACGAGGACGACGAGGACGAGGACGACGAGGACGACGAGGACGAGGACGAGGACGACGAGGACGACGAGGTCGAGGACGAGGGCGACGAGGACGACGAGGACGAGGACGACGAGGACGAGGACGAGGACGACGAGGACGAGGACGACGAGGACGAGGACGACGAGGACGAGGACGACGAGGACGAGGACGACGAGGACGAGGACGACGACGACGACGACGACGAGGACGACGAGGACGAGGACGACGAGGACGAGGACGGCGAGGACGAGGACGACGACGACGACGACGACGAGGACGACGAGGACGAGGACGACGACGACGGGGACGAGGACGACGAGGACGAGGACGACAAGGACGAGGACGACGAGGACGAGGACGACGAGGACGAGGACGACGAGGACGAGGACGACGAGGACGACGAGGACGAGGACGAGGACGACGAGGACGACGAGGACGAGGACGGCGAGGACGAGGACGACGAGGACGGGGACGACGAGGACGAGGACGACGAGGACGAGGACGACGAGGACGAGGACGACGAGGACGAGGACGACGAGGACGAGGACGACGAGGACGAGGACGACGAGGACGAGGAAGACGAGGACGAGGACGACGAGGACGAGGACAACGAGGACGAGGACGACGAGGACGAGGACGACGAGGACGACGAGGACGACGAGGTCGAGGACGACGAGGACGACGAGGTCGAGGACGACGAGGACGAGGACGATGAGGACGAGGACGACGAGGACGAGGACGACGAGGACGACGAGGACGACGAGGACGAGGACGGCGAGGACGAGGACGACGAGGACGGGGACGACGAGGACGAGGACGACGAGGACGAGGACGACGAGGACGAGGACGACGAGGACGAGGACGACGAGGACGAGGACGACGAGGACGAGGAAGACGAGGACGAGGACGACGAGGACGAGGACGACGAGGACGAGGACGACGAGGACGAGGACGACGAGGACGACGAGGACGAGGACGAGGACGACGACGACGGGGACGAGGACGACGAGGACGAGGACGACGAGGACGAGGACGACAAGGACGAGGACGACGAGGACGAGGACGACGAGGACGAGGACGACGAGGACGAGGACGACGAGGACGAGGACGAGGACGACGAGGACGAGGACGACGAGGACGAGGACGACGACGACGAGGACGAGGACGACGAGGACGGGGACGACGAGGACGAGGACGACGAGGACGAGGACGACGAGGACGAGGACGACGAGGACGACGAGGACGACGAGGACGACGAGGGCGAGGACGACGAGGACGAGGACGACGAGGACGACGAGGACGACGTGGACGACGAGGA
This sequence comes from Andrena hattorfiana, assembly GCA_944738655.2. NCBI lineage: Eukaryota > Metazoa > Arthropoda > Insecta > Hymenoptera > Andrenidae > Andrena > Andrena hattorfiana. Next base: position 20,016,597 of record OX122893.2, on the reverse strand, counting down.
CGAGGACGAGGGCGACGAGGACGACGAGGACGACGAGGACGAGGACGACGAGGACGAGCACGACGAGGACGAGGACGACGAGGACGACGAGGACGAGGACGAGGACGACGAGGACGACGAGGACGAGGACGACGAGGACGACGAGGACGAGGACGACGAGGACGACGAGGATGAGGACGACGAGGACGACGAGGACGAGGACGACGACGACGAGGACGAGGACGACGAGGACGGGGACGACGAGGACGAGGACGACGAGGACGACGAGGACGACGAGGTCGAGGACGACGAGGACGACGAGGTCGAGGACGACGAGGACGAGGACGATGAGGACGAGGACGACGAGGACGAGGACGACGAGGACGACGAGGACGACGAGGACGAGGACGGCGAGGACGAGGACGACGAGGACGGGGACGACGAGGACGAGGACGACGAGGACGAGGACGACGAGGACGAGGACGACGAGGACGAGGACGACGAGGACGAGGACGACGAGGACGAGGAAGACGAGGACGAGGACGACGAGGACGAGGACGACGAGGACGAGGACGAGGACGACGAGGACGACGAGGACGAGGACGAGGACGACGACGACGGGGACGAGGACGACGAGGACGAGGACGACGAGGACGAGGACGACAAGGACGAGGACGACGAGGACGAGGACGACGAGGACGAGGACGAGGAGGACGAGGACGACGAGGACGAGGACGAGGACGACGAGGACGAGGACGACGAGGACGAGGACGACGACGACGAGGACGAGGACGACGAGGACGGGGACGACGAGGACGAGGACGACGAGGACGAGGACGACGAGGACGAGGACGACGAGGACGACGAGGACGACGAGGACGACGAGGGCGAGGACGACGAGGACGAGGACGACGAGGACGACGAGGACGACGTGGACGACGAGGACGAGGACGAGGGCGACGAGGACGACGAGGACGACGAGGACGAGGACGACGAGGACGAGCACGACGAGGACGAGGACGACGAGGACGACGAGGACGAGGACGAGGACGACGAGGACGACGAGGACGAGGACGACGAGGACGACGAGGACGAGGACGACGAGGACGACGAGGATGAGGACGACGAGGACGACGAGGACGAGGACGACGACGACGAGGACGAGGACGACGAGGACGGGGACGACGAGGACGAGGACGACGAGGACGAGGACGACGAGGACGACGAGGACGACGAGGACGACGAGGACGACGAGGACGACGAGGACGAGGACGAGGGCGACGAGGACGACGAGGACGAGGACGACGACGACGAGGACGGTGACGACGAGGACGGGGACGACGAGGACGAGGACGACGAGGACGAGGACGACGAGGACGAGGACGACGACGACGACGACGACGAGGACGAGGACGACGAGGACGACGAGGACGAAGACGACGAGGACGACGAGGACGAGGACGACGAGGACGAGGACGACGAGGACGACGAGGACGAGGACGACGAGGACGAGGACGACGAGGACGAGGACGACGAGGACGAGGACGACGAGGACGAGGACGACGAGGACGAGGACGACGAGGACGAGGACGACGAGGACGACGAGGACGAGGACGAGGACGACGAGGACGACGAGGACGAAGACGACGAGGACGACGAGGACGAGGACGACGAGGACGAGGACGACGAGGACGACGAGGACGAGGACGACGAGGACGAGGACGGCGAGGACGAGGACGACGACGACGACGACGACGAGGACGACGAGGACGAGGACGACGACGACGGGGACGAGGACGACGAGGACGAGGACGACAAGGACGAGGACGACGAGGACGAGGACGACGAGGACGAGGACGACGAGGACGAGGACGACGAGGACGACGAGGACGAGGACGACGAGGACGAGCACGACGAGGACGAGGACGACGAGGACGACGAGGACGAGGACGACGAGGACGACGAGGACGAGGACGACGAGGACGAGGACGATGAGGACGAGGACGACGAGGACGAGGACGACGAGGACGACGAGGACGAGGACGAGGACGACGAGGACGACGAGGACGAGGACGGCGAGGACGAGGACGACGAGGACGGGGACGACGAGGACGAGGACGACGAGGACGAGGACGACGAGGACGAGGACGACGAGGACGAGGACGACGACGACGACGACGACGAGGACGACGAGGACGAGGACGACGACGACGGGGACGAGGACGACGAGGACGAGGACGACAAGGACGAGGACGAGGACGACGAGGACGAGGACGACGAGGACGAGGACGACGAGGACGACGAGGACGAGGACGACGAGGACGAGCACGACGAGGACGAGGACGACGAGGACGACGAGGACGAGGACGAGGACGACGAGGACGAGCACGACGAGGACGAGGACGACGAGGACGACGAGGACGAGGACGACGAGGACGAGGACGATGAGGACGAGGACGACGAGGACGAGGACGACGAGGACGACGAGGACGAGGACGAGGACGACGAGGACGACGAGGACGAGGACGGCGAGGACGAGGACGAGGACGACGAGGACGAGGACGACGAGGACGAGGACGACGAGGACGAGGACGACGAGGACGACGAGGACGAGGACGACGAGGACGAGGACGACGAGGACGAGGACGACGAGGACGACGAGGACGAGGACGAGGACGACGAGGACGACGAGGACGAGGACGACGACGACGAGGACGAGGACGACGAGGACGGGGACGACGAGGACGGGGACGACGAGGACGAGGACGACGAGGACGAGGACGACGAGGACGAGGACGACGAGGACGAGGACGAGGACGACGAGGACGAGGACGACGAGGACGAGGACGACGAGGACGAGGACGACGAGGACGAGGAAGACGAGGACGAGGACGACGAGGACGAGGACGACGAGGACGAGGACGACGAGGACGAGGACGACGAGGACGAGGACGACGAGGACGAGGACGACGAGGACGAGGACGACGAGGACGACGAGGACGACGAGGTCGAGGACGACGAGGACGAGGACGACGAGGACGAGGACGACGAGGACGAGGACGACGAGGACGACGAGGACGACGAGGACGAGGACGGCGAGGACGAGGACGACGAGGACGGGGACGACGAGGACGAGGACGACGAGGACGAGGACGACGAGGACGAGGACGACGAGGACGAGGACGACGAGGACGAGGACGACGAGGACGAGGAAGACGAGGACGAGGACGACGAGGACGAGGACGACGAGGACGAGGACGACGAGGACGAGGACGACGAGGACGACGAGGACGAGGACGAGGACGACGACGACGGGGACGAGGACGACGAGGACGAGGACGACGAGGACGAGGACGACGAGGACGAGGACGACAAGGACGAGGACGACGAGGACGAGGACGACGAGGACGAGGACGACGAGGACGAGGACGACGAGGACGAGGACGACGAGGACGAGGACGAGGACGACGAGGACGAGGACGACGAGGACGAGGACGACGACGACGAGGACGAGGACGACGAGGACGGGGACGACGAGGACGAGGACGACGAGGACGAGGACGACGAGGACGACGAGGACGACGAGGGCGAGGACGACGAGGACGAGGACGACGAGGACGACGAGGACGACGTGGACGACGAGGACGAGGACGAGGGCGACGAGGACGACGAGGACGACGAGGACGAGGACGACGAGGACGAGCACGACGAGGACGAGGACGACGAGGACGACGAGGACGAGGACTTGGACGACGAGGACGACGAGGACGAGGACGACGAGGACGACGAGGACGAGGACGACGAGGACGACGAGGATGAGGACGACGAGGACGACGAGGACGAGGACGACGAGGACGACGAGGACGAGGACGACGAGGACGAGGACGACGAGGACGAGGACGACGAGGACGAGGACGACGAGGACGTGGACGACGAGGACGAGGACGACGAGGACGAGGACGACGAGGACGAGGACGACGAGGACGACGAGGACGAGGACGACGAGGACGAGCACGACGAGGACGAGGACGACGAGGACGACGAGGACGAGGACGACGAGGACGACGAGGACGAGGACGACGAGGACGAGGACGATGAGGACGAGGACGACGAGGACGAGGACGACGAGGACGACGAGGACGAGGACGAGGACGACGAGGACGACGAGGACGAGGACGGCGAGGACGAGGACGACGAGGACGGGGACGACGAGGACGAGGACGACGAGGACGAGGACGACGAGGACGAGGACGACGAGGACGAGGACGACGAGGACGAGGACGACGAGGACGAGGACGACGAGGACGAGGAAGACGAGGACGAGGACGACGAGGACGAGGACGACGAGGACGAGGACGACGAGGACGAGGACGACGAGGACGAGGACGACGAGGACGAGGACGACGAGGACGAGGACGACGAGGACGAGGACGACGAGGACGAGGACGACGAGGACGACGAGGACGACGAGGTCGAGGACGACGAGGACGACGAGGTCGAGGACGACGAGGACGAGGACGATGAGGACGAGGACGACGAGGACGAGGACGACGAGGACGACGAGGACGACGAGGACGAGGACGGCGAGGACGAGGACGACGAGGACGGGGACGACGAGGACGAGGACGACGAGGACGAGGACGACGAGGACGAGGACGACGAGGACGAGGACGACGAGGACGAGGACGACGAGGACGAGGAAGACGAGGACGAGGACGACGAGGACGAGGACGACGAGGACGAGGACGACGAGGACGAGGACGACGAGGACGACGAGGACGAGGACGAGGACGACGACGACGGGGACGAGGACGACGAGGACGAGGACGACGAGGACGAGGACGACAAGGACGAGGACGACGAGGACGAGGACGACGAGGACGAGGACGACGAGGACGAGGACGACGAGGACGAGGACGACGAGGACGAGGACGACGAGGACGAGGACGAGGACGACGACGACGAGGACGACGAGGACGACGAGGACGAGGACGACGAGGACGAGGACGACGAGGACGACGAGGACGAGGACGACGAGGACGAGGACGACGAGGACGAGGACGACGAGGACGAGGACGACGAGGACGAGGACGACGAGGACGAGGACGACGAGGACGAGGACGACGAGGACGACGAGGACGACGTGGACGACGAGGACGAGGACGAGGGCGACGAGGACGACGAGGACGACGAGGACGAGGACGACGAGGACGAGCACGACGAGGACGAGGACGACGAGGACGAGGACGACGAGGACGACGAGGACGAGGACGAGGACGACGAGGACGACGAGGACGAGGACGACGAGGACGACGAGGACGAGGACGACGAGGACGACGAGGATGAGGACGACGAGGACGACGAGGACGAGGACGACGACGACGAGGACGAGGACGACGAGGACGGGGACGACGAGGACGAGGACGACGAGGACGAGGACGACGAGGACGACGAGGACGACGAGGACGACGAGGACGAGGACGAGGGCGACGAGGACGACGAGGACGAGGACGACGACGACGAGGACGGTGACGACGAGGACGGGGACGACGAGGACGAGGACGACGAGGACGAGGACGACGAGGACGAGGACGACGACGACGACGACGACGAGGACGAGGACGACGAGGACGACGAGGACGAAGACGACGAGGACGACGAGGACGAGGACGACGAGGACGAGGACGACGAGGACGACGAGGACGAGGACGACGAGGACGAGGACGACGAGGACGAGGACGACGAGGACGAGGACGACGAGGACGAGGACGACGAGGACGAGGACGACGAGGACGAGGACGACGAGGACGACGAGGACGAGGACGAGGACGACGAGGACGACGAGGTCGAGGACGAGGGCGACGAGGACGACGAGGACGAGGACGACGAGGACGAGGACGAGGACGACGAGGACGAGGACGACGAGGACGAGGACGACGAGGACGAGGACGACGAGGACGAGGACGACGAGGACGAGGACGACGACGACGACGACGACGAGGACGACGAGGACGAGGACGACGACGACGGGGACGAGGACGACGAGGACGAGGACGACGAGGACGAGGACGACAAGGACGAGGACGACGAGGACGAGGACGACGAGGACGAGGACGAGGACGACGAGGACGAGGACGACGACGACGAGGACGACGAGGACGAGGACGACGAGGACGAGCACGACGAGGACGAGGACGACGAGGACGACGAGGACGAGGACGAGGACGACGAGGACGACGAGGACGAGGACGACGAGGACGAGGACGACGAGGACGACGAGGACGAGGACGACGACGACGAGGACGAGGACGACGAGGACGGGGACGACGAGGACGAGGACGACGAGGACGAGAACGACGAGGACGAGGACGACGAGGACGACGAGGACGACGAGGACGACGAGGACGACGAGGACGAGGACGAGGGCGACGAGGACGACGAGGACGAGGACGACGAGGACGACGAAGACGAGGACGAGGACGACGAGGACGAGGACGAGGACGACGAGGACGACGAGGACGAGGACGACGAGGACGAGGACGACGAGGATGACGAGGACGAGGACGACGAGGACGACGAGGACGAGGACGACGAGGACGAGGACGAGGACGACGAGGACGAGGACGACGAGGACGAGGACGACAAGGACGAGGACGACGACGACGGGGACGAGGACGACGAGGACGAGGACGACGAGGACGAGGACGACGAGGACGAGGACGACGAGGACGAGGACGACGAGGACGAGGACGACGAGGACGACGAGGACGAGGACGACGAGGACGAGCACGACGAGGACGAGGACGACGAGGACGACGAGGACGAGGACGAGGACGACGAGGACGACGAGGACGAGGACGACGAGGACGACGAGGACGAGGACGACGACGACGAGGACGAGGACGACGAGGACGGGGACGACGAGGACGAGGACGACGAGGACGGGGACGACGAGGACGAGGACGACGAGGACGAGGACGACGAGGACGAGGACGACGAGGACGACGAGGACGACGAGGACGACGAGGACGAGGACGAGGGCGACGAGGACGACGAGGACGAGGACGACGACGACGAGGACGGGGACGACGAGGACGGGGACGACGAGGACGAGGACGACGAGGACGAGGACGACGACGACGACGAGGAGGAGGACGACGAGGACGACGAGGACGAAGACGACGAGGACGACGAGGACGAGGACGACGAGGACGAGGACGACGAGGACGACGAGGACGAGGACGAGGACGACGACGACGACGACGAGGACGTGGACGACGAGGACGACGAGGACGACGAGGACGAGGACGACGAGGACGACGAGGACGAGGACGACGAGGACGACGAGGACGAGGACGACGAGGACGAGGACGAGGACGACGAGGACGAGGACGAGGACGACGAGGACGAGGACGACGAGGACGAGGACGACGAAGACGAGGACGACGAGGACGAGGACGACGAGGACGAGGACGACGAGGACGAGGACGACGAGGACGAGGACGACGACGACGACGAGGACGAGGACGACGAGGACGACGAGGACGAGGACGACGAGGACGACGAGGACGAGGACGACGAGGACGAGGACGACGAGGACGACGAGGACGAGGACGACGAGGACGAGGACGACGAGGACGACGAGGACGACGAGGACGAGGACGACGAGGACGAGGACGACGAGGACGAGGACGACGAGGACGAGGACGACGAGGACGAGGACGATGAGGACGAGGACGACGAGGACGAGGACGACGAGGACGACGAGGACGAGGACGAGGACGACGAGGACGACGAGGACGAGGACGGCGAGGACGAGGACGACGAGGACGAGGACGACGAGGACGGGGACGACGAGGACGAGCACGACGAGGACGAGGACGACGAGGACGAGGACGACGAGGACGAGGACGACGAGGACGAGGACGACGAGGACGAGGACGACGAGGACGAGCACGACGAGGACGAGGACGACGAGGACGAGGACGACGAGGACGAGGACGACGAGGACGAGGACGACGAGGACGAGGACGACGAGGACGAGGACGACGAGAACGAGGACGACGAGGACGAGGACGACGAGGACGAGGACGACGAGGACGAGGACGACGAGGACGAGGACGACGAGGACGAGGACGAGGACGACGAGGACGAGGACGACGAGGACGACGAGGACGACGAGGACGAGGACGACGAGGACGAGGACGACGAGGACGAGGACGACGAGGACGAGGACGACGAGGACGAGGACGACGAGGACGAGGACGACGAGGACGAGGACGACGAGGACGAGGACGACGAGGACGAGGACGACGAGGACGACGAGGACGACGAGGACGAGGACGGCGAGGACGAGGACGACGAGGACGGGGACGACGAGGACGAGGACGACGAGGACGAGGACGACGAGGACGAGGACGACGAGGACGAGGACGACGAGGACGAGGACGACGAGGACGAGGAAGACGAGGACGAGGACGACGAGGACGAGGACGACGAGGACGAGGACGACGAGGACGAGGACGACGACGACGAGGACGAGGACGACGAAAACGGGGACGACGAGGACGAGGACGACGAGGACGGGGACGACGAGGACGAGGACGACGAGCACGAGGACGACGAGGACGAGGACGACGAGGACGACGAGGACGACGAGGACGACGACGACGAGGAGGAGGACGACGAGGACGACGAGGACGAAGACGACGAGGACGACGAGGACGAGGACGACGAGGACGAGGACGACGAGGACGACGAGGACGAGGACGAGGACGACGACGACGACGACGAGGACGTGGACGACGAGGACGACGAGGACGACGAGGACGAGGACGACGAGGACGACGAGGACGAGGACGACGAGGACGACGAGGACGAGGACGACGAGGACGAGGACGAGGACGACGAGGACGAGGACGACGAGGACGAGGACGACGAAGACGAGGACGACGAGGACGAGGACGACGAGGACGAGGACGACGAGGACGAGGACGACGAGGACGAGGACGACGACGACGACGAGGACGAGGACGACGAGGACGACGAGGACGAGGACGACGAGGACGACGAGGACGAGGACGACGAGGACGAGGACGACGAGGACGACGAGGACGAGGACGACGAGGACGAGGACGACGAGGACGACGAGGACGACGAGGACGAGGACGACGAGGACGAGGACGACGAGGACGAGGACGACGAGGACGAGGACGACGAGGACGAGGACGATGAGGACGAGGACGACGAGGACGAGGACGACGAGGACGACGAGGACGAGGACGAGGACGACGAGGACGACGAGGACGAGGACGGCGAGGACGAGGACGACGAGGACGAGGACGACGAGGACGGGGACGACGAGGACGAGCACGACGAGGACGAGGACGACGAGGACGAGGACGACGAGGACGAGGACGACGAGGACGAGGACGACGAGGACGAGGACGACGAGGACGAGCACGACGAGGACGAGGACGACGAGGACGAGGACGACGAGGACGAGGACGACGAGGACGAGGACGACGAGGACGAGGACGACGAGAACGAGGACGACGAGGACGAGGACGACGAGGACGAGGACGACGAGGACGAGGACGACGAGGACGAGGACGAGGACGACGAGGACGAGGACGACGAGGACGACGAGGACGACGAGGACGAGGACGACGAGGACGAGGACGACGAGGACGAGGACGACGAGGACGAGGACGACGAGGACGAGGACGACGAGGACGAGGACGACGAGGACGAGGACGACGAGGACGAGGACGACGAGGACGAGGACGACGAGGACGAGGACGACGAGGACGAGGACGACGAGGACGAGGACGACGAGGACGAGGACGACGAGGACGAGGACGACGAGGACGAGGACGACGAGGACGAGGACGACGAGGACAAGGACGACGAGAACGAGGACGACGAGGACGAGGACGACGAGGACGAGGACGACGAGGACGAGGACGACGAGGACGAGGACGACGAGGACGACGAGGACGACGAGGACGACGAGGACGAGGACGAGGGCGACGAGGACGACGAGGACGAGGACGACGAGGACGACGAGGACGAGGACGACGAGGACGACGAGGACGAGGACGAGGACGACGAGGACGACGAGGACGAGGACGACGAGGATGACGAGGACGAGGACGACGAGGACGTGGACGAGGACGACGAGGACGACGAGGACGACGAGGACGAGGACGACGAGGACGAGGACGACGAGGACGAGGACGACGACGACGGGGACGAGGACGACGAGGACGAGGACGACGAGGACGAGGACGACGAGGACGAGGACGACGAGGACGACGAGGATGACGAGGACGAGGACGACGAGGACGACGAGGACGAGGACGACGAGGACGAGGACGAGGACGACGAGGACGAGGACGACGAGGACGAGGACGACAAGGACGAGGACGACGACGACGGGGACGAGGACGACGAGGACGAGGACGACAAGGACGAGGACGACGAGGACGAGGACGACGAGGACGAGGACGACGAGGACGAGGACGACGAGGACGACGAGGACGAGGACGAGGACGACGAGGACGAGCACGACGAGGACGAGGACGACGAGGACGACGAGGACGAGGACGACGAGGACGACGAGGACGAGGACGACGAGGACGACGAGGACGAGGACGACGACGACGAGGACGACGAGGACGAGGACGACGAGGACGAGGACGACGAGGACGAGGACGACGAGGACGAGGACGACGAGGACGAGGACGACGAGGACGAGGACGACGAGGACGAGGACGACGAGGACGAGGACGACGAGGACGAGGACGACGAGGACGAGGACGACGAGGACGAGGACGACGAGGACGACGAGGACGAGGACGAGGACGACGAGGACGACGAGGTCGAGGACGAGGGCGACGAGGACGACGAGGACGAGGACGAGGACGACGAGGACGAGGACGACGAGGACGAGGACGACGAGGACGAGGACGACGAGGACGAGGACGACGAGGACGAGGACGACGAGGACGAGGACGACGAGAACGAGGACGACGAGGACGAGGACGACGAGGACGAGGACGAGGACGACGAGGACGAGGTCGACGAGGACGACGAGGACGAGGACGACGACGACGAGGACGAGGACGACGAGGACGGGGACGACGAGGACGAGGACCTCGAGGACGAGGACGACGAGGACGACGAGGACGACGAGGACGACGAGGACGAGGACGAGGGCGACGAGGACGACGAGGATGAGGATGACGACGACGAGGACGGGGACGACGAGGACGGGGACGACGAGGACGACGAGGACGAGGACGAGGACGACGAGGACGACGAGGACGAGGACGACGAGGACGACGAGGACGAGGACGACGAGGATGACGAGGACGAGGACGACGAGGACGAGGACGAGGACGACGAGGACGACGAGGACGAGGACGACGAGGATGACGAGGACGAGGACGACGAGGACGACGAGGACGAGGACGACGAGGACGACGAGGACGAGGACGACGAGGACGACGAGGACGAGGACGACGACGACGAGGACGACGAGGACGAGGACGACGAGGACGAGGACGACGAGGACGAGGACGACGAGGACGACGAGGACGAGGACGAGGACGACGAGGACGACGAGGACGAGGACGACGAGGACGAGGACGACGAGGACGAGGACGACGAGGACGAGGACGACGAGGACGAGGACGACGAGGACGAGCACGACGAGGACGAGGACGACGAGGACGACGAGGACGAGGACGAGGACGACGAGGACGACGAGGACGACGAGGACGACGAGGTCGAGGACGAGGGCGACGAGGACGACGAGGACGAGGACGACGAGGACGAGGACGAGGACGAGGAGGACGAGGACGACGAGGACGAGGACGACGAGGACGAGGACGACGAGGACGAGGACGACGACGACGACGACGACGAGGACGACGAGGACGAGGACGACGACGACGGGGACGAGGACGACGAGGACGAGGACGAGGACGACGAGGACGAGGACGACGAGGACGAGGACGACGAGGACGACGAGGACGAGGACGACGACGACGAGCACGACGAGGACGAGGACGACGAGGACGACGAGGACGACGAGGTCGAGGACGACGAGGACGACGAGGACGACGAGGTCGAGGACGACGAGGACGAGAACGATGAGGACGAGGACGAGGACGACGAGGACGACGAGGACGAGGACGAGGACGACGAGGACGACGAGGACGAGGACGGCGAGGACGACGAGGACGACGAGGACGACGAGGACGAGGACGAGGGCGACGAGGACGACGAGGACGAGGACGACGAGGACGACGAGGACGAGGACGACGAGGACGACGAGGACGAGGACGAGGACGACGAGGACGACGAGGACGAGGACGACGAGGACGACGAGGACGAGGACGACGAGGATGACGAGGACGAGGACGACGAGGACGAGGACGAGGACGACGAGGACGACGAGGACGAGGACGACGAGGATGACGAGGACGAGGACGACGAGGACGACGAGGACGAGGACGACGAGGACGACGAGGACGAGGACGACGAGGACGACGAGGACGAGGACGACGACGACGAGGACGACGAGGACGAGGACGACGAGGACGAGGACGACGAGGACGAGGACGACGAGGACGAGGACGACGAGGACGACGAGGACGAGGACGAGGACGACGAGGACGACGAGGACGAGGACGACGAGGACGAGGACGACGAGGACGAGGACGACGAGGACGAGGACGACGAGGACGAGGACGACGAGGACGAGCACGACGAGGACGAGGACGACGAGGACGACGAGGACGAGGACGAGGACGACGAGGACGACGAGGACGAGGACGACGAGGACGACGAGGACGAGGACGACGAGGACGACGAGGATGAGGACGACGAGGACGACGAGGACGAGGACGACGACGACGAGGACGAGGACGACGAGGACGGGGACGACGAGGACGGGGACGACGAGGACGAGGACGACGAGGACGAGGACGACGAGGACGACGAGGACGACGAGGACGACGAGGACGAGGACGAGGGCGACGAGGACGACGAGGACGAGGACGACGACGACGAGGACGGTGACGACGAGGACGGGGACGACGAGGACGAGGACGACGAGGACGAGGACGACGAGGACGAGGACGACGACGACGACGACGACGAGGACGAGGACGACGAGGACGACGAGGACGAAGACGACGAGGACGACGAGGACGAGGACGACGAGGACGAGGACGACGAGGACGACGAGGACGAGGACGACGAGGACGAGGACGACGAGGACGAGGACGACGAGGACGAGGACGACGAGGACGAGGACGACGAGGACGAGGACGACGAGGACGAGGACGACGAGGACGACGAGGACGAGGACGAGGACGACGAGGACGACGAGGTCGAGGACGAGGGCGACGAGGACGACGAGGACGAGGACGACGAGGACGAGGACGAGGACGACGAGGACGAGGACGACGAGGACGAGGACGACGAGGACGAGGACGACGAGGACGAGGACGACGAGGACGACGACGACGGGGACGAGGACGACGAGGACGAGGACGACGAGGACGAGGACGACAAGGACGAGGACGACGAGGACGAGGACGACGAGGACGAGGACGACAAGGACGAGGACGACGAGGACGAGGACGACGAGGACGAGGACGAGGACGACGAGGACGAGGACGACGACGACGAGGACGACGAGGACGAGGACGACGAGGACGAGCACGACGAGGACGAGGACGACGAGGACGACGAGGACGAGGACGAGGACGACGAGGACGACGAGGACGAGGACGACGAGGACGAGGACGACGAGGACGACGAGGACGAGGACGACGACGACGAGGACGAGGACGACGAGGACGGGGACGACGAGGACGAGGACGACGAGGACGAGAACGACGAGGACGAGGACGACGAGGACGACGAGGACGACGAGGACGACGAGGACGACGAGGACGAGGACGAGGGCGACGAGGACGACGAGGACGAGGACGACGAGGACGACGAAGACGAGGACGAGGACGACGAGGACGAGGACGAGGACGACGAGGACGACGAGGACGAGGACGACGAGGACGAGGACGACGAGGATGACGAGGACGAGGACGACGAGGACGACGAGGACGAGGACGACGAGGACGAGGACGAGGACGACGAGGACGAGGACGACGAGGACGAGGACGACAAGGACGAGGACGACGACGACGGGGACGAGGACGACGAGGACGAGGACGACGAGGACGAGGACGACGAGGACGAGGACGACGAGGACGAGGACGACGAGGACGAGGACGACGAGGACGACGAGGACGAGGACGACGAGGACGAGCACGACGAGGACGAGGACGACGAGGACGACGAGGACGAGGACGAGGACGACGAGGACGACGAGGACGAGGACGACGAGGACGACGAGGACGAGGACGACGACGACGAGGACGAGGACGACGAGGACGGGGACGACGAGGACGAGGACGACGAGGACGGGGACGACGAGGACGAGGACGACGAGGACGAGGACGACGAGGACGAGGACGACGAGGACGACGAGGACGACGAGGACGACGAGGACGAGGACGAGGGCGACGAGGACGACGAGGACGAGGACGACGACGACGAGGACGGGGACGACGAGGACGGGGACGACGAGGACGAGGACGACGAGGACGAGGACGACGACGACGACGAGGAGGAGGACGACGAGGACGACGAGGACGAAGACGACGAGGACGACGAGGACGAGGACGACGAGGACGAGGACGACGAGGACGACGAGGACGAGGACGAGGACGACGACGACGACGACGAGGACGTGGACGACGAGGACGACGAGGACGACGAGGACGAGGACGACGAGGACGACGAGGACGAGGACGACGAGGACGACGAGGACGAGGACGACGAGGACGAGGACGAGGACGACGAGGACGAGGACGACGAGGACGAGGACGACGAAGACGAGGACGACGAGGACGAGGACGACGAGGACGAGGACGACGAGGACGAGGACGACGAGGACGAGGACGACGACGACGACGAGGACGAGGACGACGAGGACGACGAGGACGAGGACGACGAGGACGACGAGGACGAGGACGACGAGGACGAGGACGACGAGGACGACGAGGACGAGGACGACGAGGACGAGGACG
Source organism: Andrena hattorfiana (assembly GCA_944738655.2). Taxonomy (NCBI): domain Eukaryota; kingdom Metazoa; phylum Arthropoda; class Insecta; order Hymenoptera; family Andrenidae; genus Andrena; species Andrena hattorfiana. The sequence continues at coordinate 20,001,451 of OX122893.2, read as the reverse complement.
ACGAGGACGACGAGGACGACGAGGACGAGGACGACGAGGACGAGGACGACGAGGACGAGGACGACGAGGACGAGGACGACGAGGACGAGGACGATGAGGACGAGGACGACGAGGACGAGGACGACGAGGACGACGAGGACGAGGACGAGGACGACGAGGACGACGAGGACGAGGACGGCGAGGACGAGGACGACGAGGACGAGGACGACGAGGACGGGGACGACGAGGACGAGCACGACGAGGACGAGGACGACGAGGACGAGGACGACGAGGACGAGGACGACGAGGACGAGGACGACGAGGACGAGGACGACGAGGACGAGCACGACGAGGACGAGGACGACGAGGACGAGGACGACGAGGACGAGGACGACGAGGACGAGGACGACGAGGACGAGGACGACGAGGACGAGGACGACGAGAACGAGGACGACGAGGACGAGGACGACGAGGACGAGGACGACGAGGACGAGGACGACGAGGACGAGGACGAGGACGACGAGGACGAGGACGACGAGGACGACGAGGACGACGAGGACGAGGACGACGAGGACGAGGACGACGAGGACGAGGACGACGAGGACGAGGACGACGAGGACGAGGACGACGAGGACGAGGACGACGAGGACGAGGACGACGAGGACGAGGACGACGAGGACGAGGACGACGAGGACGAGGACGACGAGGACGACGAGGACGACGAGGACGAGGACGGCGAGGACGAGGACGACGAGGACGGGGACGACGAGGACGAGGACGACGAGGACGAGGACGACGAGGACGAGGACGACGAGGACGAGGACGACGAGGACGAGGACGACGAGGACGAGGAAGACGAGGACGAGGACGACGAGGACGAGGACGACGAGGACGAGGACGACGAGGACGAGGACGACGAGGACGAGGACGACGACGACGAGGACGAGGACGACGAGGACGGGGACGACGAGGACGAGGACGACGAGGACGGGGACGACGAGGACGAGGACGACGAGCACGAGGACGACGAGGACGAGGACGACGAGGACGACGAGGACGACGAGGACGACGAGGACGAGGACGAGGGCGACGAGGACGACGAGGACGAGGACGACGACGACGAGGACGGGGACGACGAGGACGGGGACGACGAGGACGAGGACGACGAGGACGAGGACGACGACGACGACGAGGAGGAGGACGACGAGGACGACGAGGACGAAGACGACGAGGACGACGAGGACGAGGACGACGAGGACGAGGACGACGAGGACGACGAGGACGAGGACGAGGACGACGACGACGACGACGAGGACGTGGACGACGAGGACGACGAGGACGACGAGGACGAGGACGACGAGGACGACGAGGACGAGGACGACGAGGACGACGAGGACGAGGACGACGAGGACGAGGACGAGGACGACGAGGACGAAGACGACGAGGACGAGGACGACGAAGACGAGGACGACGAGGACGAGGACGACGAGGACGAGGACGACGAGGACGAGGACGACGAGGACGAGGACGACGACGACGACGAGGACGAGGACGACGAGGACGACGAGGACGAGGACGACGAGGACGACGAGGACGAGGACGACGAGGACGAGGACGACGAGGACGACGAGGACGAGGACGACGAGGACGAGGACGACGAGGACGACGAGGACGACGAGGACGAGGACGACGAGGACGAGGACGACGAGGACGAGGACGACGAGGACGAGGACGACGAGGACGAGGACGATGAGGACGAGGACGACGAGGACGAGGACGACGAGGACGACGAGGACGACGAGGACGACGAGGACGAGGACGGCGAGGACGAGGACGGCGAGGACGAGGACGACGAGGACGAGGACGACGAGGACGGGGACGACGAGGACGAGCACGACGAGGACGAGGACGACGAGGACGAGGACGACGAGGACGAGGACGACGAGGACGAGGACGACGAGGACGAGGACGACGAGGACGAGCACGACGAGGACGAGGACGACGAGGACGAGGACGACGAGGACGAGGACGACGAGGACGAGGACGACGAGGACGAGGACGACGAGAACGAGGACGACGAGGACGAGGACGACGAGGACGAGGACGACGAGGACGAGGACGACGAGGACGAGGACGAGGACGACGAGGACGAGGACGACGAGGACGACGAGGACGACGAGGACGAGGACGACGAGGACGAGGACGACGAGGACGAGGACGACGAGGACGAGGACGACGAGGACGAGGACGACGAGGACGAGGACGACGAGGACGAGGACGACGAGGACGAGGACGACGAGGACGAGGACGACGAGGACGAGGACGACGAGGACGAGGACGACGAGGACGAGGACGACGAGGACGAGGACGACGAGGACGAGGACGACGAGGACGAGGACGACGAGGACAAGGACGACGAGAACGAGGACGACGAGGACGAGGACGACGAGGACGAGGACGACGAGGACGAGGACGACGAGGACGACGAGGACGACGAGGACGACGAGGACGAGGACGAGGGCGACGAGGACGACGAGGACGAGGACGACGAGGACGACGAGGACGAGGACGACGAGGACGACGAGGACGAGGACGAGGACGACGAGGACGACGAGGACGAGGACGACGAGGATGACGAGGACGAGGACGACGAGGACGTGGACGAGGACGACGAGGACGACGAGGACGACGAGGACGAGGACGACGAGGACGAGGACGACGAGGACGAGGACGACGACGACGGGGACGAGGACGACGAGGACGAGGACGACGAGGACGAGGACGACGAGGACGAGGACGACGAGGACGACGAGGATGACGAGGACGAGGACGACGAGGACGACGAGGACGAGGACGACGAGGACGAGGACGAGGACGACGAGGACGAGGACGACGAGGACGAGGACGACAAGGACGAGGACGACGACGACGGGGACGAGGACGACGAGGACGAGGACGACAAGGACGAGGACGACGAGGACGAGGACGACGAGGACGAGGACGACGAGGACGAGGACGACGAGGACGACGAGGACGAGGACGAGGACGACGAGGACGAGCACGACGAGGACGAGGACGACGAGGACGACGAGGACGAGGACGACGAGGACGACGAGGACGAGGACGACGAGGACGACGAGGACGAGGACGACGACGACGAGGACGACGAGGACGAGGACGACGAGGACGAGGACGACGAGGACGAGGACGACGAGGACGAGGACGACGAGGACGAGGACGACGAGGACGAGGACGACGAGGACGAGGACGACGAGGACGAGGACGACGAGGACGAGGACGACGAGGACGAGGACGACGAGGACGAGGACGACGAGGACGACGAGGACGAGGACGAGGACGACGAGGACGACGAGGTCGAGGACGAGGGCGACGAGGACGACGAGGTCGAGGACGAGGGCGACGAGGACGACGAGGACGAGGACGAGGACGACGAGGACGAGGACGACGAGGACGAGGACGACGAGGACGAGGACGACGAGAACGAGGACGACGAGGACGAGGACGACGAGGACGAGGACGAGGACGACGAGGACGAGGTCGACGAGGACGACGAGGACGAGGACGACGACGACGAGGACGAGGACGACGAGGACGGGGACGACGAGGACGAGGACCTCGAGGACGAGGACGACGAGGACGACGAGGACGACGAGGACGACGAGGACGAGGACGAGGGCGACGAGGACGAAGAGGATGAGGACGACGACGACGAGGACGGGGACGACGAGGACGGGGACGACGAGGACGAGGACGAGGACGACGAGGACGAGGACGACGAGGACGACGACGACGATGACGAGGACGACGAGGACGACGAGGACGACGAGGACGACGAGGACGACGAGGTCGAGGACGAGGGCGACGAGGACGACGAGGACGAGGACGACGAGGACGAGGACGAGGACGAGGAGGACGAGGACGACGAGGACGAGGACGACGAGGACGAGGACGACGAGGACGAGGACGACGACGACGACGACGACGAGGACGACGAGGACGAGGACGACGACGACGGGGACGAGGACGACGAGGACGAGGACGAGGACGACGAGGACGAGGACGACGAGGACGAGGACGACGAGGACGACGAGGACGAGGACGACGAGGACGAGCACGACGAGGACGAGGACGACGAGGACGACGAGGACGACGAGGTCGAGGACGACGAGGACGACGAGGTCGAGGACGACGAGGACGAGAACGATGAGGACGAGGGCGACGAGGACGAGGACGACGAGGACGACGAGGACGAGGACGAGGACGACGAGGACGACGAGGACGAGGACGGCGAGGACGACGAGGACGACGAGGACGACGAGGACGAGGACGAGGGCGACGAGGACGACGAGGACGAGGACGACGAGGACGACGAGGACGAGGACGACGAGGACGACGAGGACGAGGACGAGGACGACGAGGACGACGAGGACGAGGACGACGAGGACGACGAGGACGAGGACGACGAGGATGACGAGGACGAGGACGACGAGGACGAGGACGAGGACGACGAGGACGACGAGGACGAGGACGACGAGGATGACGAGGACGAGGACGACGAGGACGACGAGGACGAGGACGACGAGGACGACGAGGACGAGGACGACGAGGACGACGAGGACGAGGACGACGACGACGAGGACGACGAGGACGAGGACGACGAGGACGAGGACGACGAGGACGAGGACGACGAGGACGACGAGGACGAGGACGAGGACGACGAGGACGACGAGGACGAGGACGACGAGGACGAGGACGACGAGGACGAGGACGACGAGGACGAGGACGACGAGGACGAGGACGACGAGGACGAGGACGACGAGGACGAGGACGACGAGGACGAGGACGACGAGGACGAGGACGACGAGGACGAGGACGACGAGGACGACGAGGATGACGAGGACGAGGACGACGAGGACGACGAGGACGAGGACGACGAGGACGAGGACGAGGACGACGAGGACGAGGACGACGAGGACGAGGACGACAAGGACGAGGACGACGACGACGGGGACGAGGACGACGAGGACGAGGACGACAAGGACGAGGACGACGAGGACGAGGACGACGAGGACGAGGACGACGAGGACGAGGACGACGAGGACGAGGACGAGGACGACGAGGACGAGCACGACGAGGACGAGGACGACGAGGACGACGAGGACGAGGACGACGAGGACGACGAGGACGAGGACGACGAGGACGACGAGGACGAGGACGACGACGACGAGGACGACGAGGACGAGGACGACGACGACGAGGACGACGAGGACGAGGACGACGAGGACGAGGACGACGAGGACGAGGACGACGAGGACGAGGACGACGAGGACGAGGACGACGAGGACGAGGACGACGAGGACGAGGACGACGAGGACGAGGACGACGAGGACGAGGACGACGAGGACGACGAGGACGACGAGGTCGAGGACGACGAGGACGACGAGGACGAGGACGACGAGGACGAGGACGACGAGGACGAGGACGACGAGGACGAGGACGACGAGGACGACGAGGACGAGGACGACGAGGACGAGCACGACGAGGACGAGGACGACGAGGACGACGAGGACGAGGACGACGAGGACGACGAGGACGAGGACGACGAGGACGAGGACGACGAGGACGAGGACGACGAGGACGAGGACGACGAGGACGAGGACGACGAGGACGAGGACGACGAGGACGAGGACGACGAGGACGACGAGGACGAGGACGACGAGGACGAGCACGACGAGGACGAGGACGACGAGGACGACGAGGACGAGGACGACGAGGACGACGAGGACGAGGACGACGAGGACGAGGACGATGAGGACGAGGACGACGAGGACGAGGACGACGAGGACGACGAGGAGGAGGACGAGGACGACGAGGACGACGAGGACGAGGACGGCGAGGACGAGGACGACGAGGACGGGGACGACGAGGACGAGGACGACGAGGACGAGGACGACGAGGACGAGGACGACGAGGACGAGGACGACGAGGACGAGGACGACGAGGACGAGGACGACGAGGACGAGGACGACGAGGACGAGGACGACGAGGACGAGGAAGACGAGGACGAGGACGACGAGGACGAGGACGACGAGGACGAGGACGACGAGGACGAGGACGACGAGGACGAGGACGACGAGGACGAGGACGACGAGGACGAGGACGACGAGGACGACGAGGACGACGAGGTCGAGGACGACGAGGACGACGAGGTCGAGGACGACGAGGTCGAGGACGAGGACGACGAGGACGACGAGGACGAGGACGACGAGGATGACGAGGACGAGGACGACGAGGACGAGGACGAGGACGACGAGGACCACGAGGACGAGGACGACGACGACGACGAGGACGAGGACGACGACGACGAGGACGACGAGGACGAGGACGACGAGGACGAGGACGACGAGGACGAGGACGACGAGGACGAGGACGACGAGGACGAGGACGACGAGGACGAGGACGACGAGGACGAGGACGACGAGGACGAGGACGACGAGGACGAGGACGACGAGGACGAGGACGACGAGGACGAGGACGACGAGGACGAGGACGACGTGGACGAGGACGACGAGGACGAGGACGACGAGGACGAGGACGACGAGGACGACGAGGATGACGAGGACGAGGACGACGAGGACGACGAGGACGAGGACGACGAGGACGAGGACGAGGACGACGAGGACGAGGACGACGAGGACGAGGACGACAAGGACGAGGACGACGACGACGGGGACGAGGACGACGAGGACGAGGACGACAAGGACGAGGACGACGAGGACGAGGACGACGAGGACGAGGACGACGAGGACGAGGACGACGAGGACGAGGACGAGGACGACGAGGACGAGCACGACGAGGACGAGGACGACGAGGACGACGAGGACGAGGACGACGAGGACGACGAGGACGAGGACGACGAGGACGACGAGGACGAGGACGACGACGACGAGGACGACGAGGACGAGGACGACGAGGACGAGGACGACGAGGACGAGGACGACGAGGACGAGGACGACGAGGACGAGGACGACGAGGACGAGGACGACGAGGACGAGGACGACGAGGACGAGGACGACGAGGACGAGGACGACGAGGACGAGGACGACGAGGACGAGGACGACGAGGACGACGAGGACGACGAGGTCGAGGACGACGAGGACGACGAGGACGAGGACGACGAGGACGAGGACGACGAGGACGAGGACGACGAGGACGAGGACGACGAGGACGACGAGGACGAGGACGACGAGGACGAGCACGACGAGGACGAGGACGACGAGGACGACGAGGACGAGGACGACGAGGACGACGAGGACGAGGACGACGAGGACGAGGACGACGAGGACGAGGACGACGAGGACGAGGACGACGAGGACGAGGACGAGGACGACGAGGACGAGGACGACGAGGACGACGAGGACGAGGACGACGAGGACGAGCACGACGAGGACGAGGACGACGAGGACGACGAGGACGAGGACGACGAGGACGACGAGGACGAGGACGACGAGGACGAGGACGATGAGGACGAGGACGACGAGGACGAGGACGACGAGGACGACGAGGACGAGGACGAGGACGACGAGGACGACGAGGACGAGGACGGCGAGGACGAGGACGACGAGGACGGGGACGACGAGGACGAGGACGACGAGGACGAGGACGACGAGGACGAGGACGACGAGGACGAGGACGACGAGGACGAGGACGACGAGGACGAGGACGACGAGGACGAGGACGACGAGGACGAGGAAGACGAGGACGAGGACGACGAGGACGAGGACGACGAGGACGAGGACGACGAGGACGAGGACGACGAGGACGAGGACGACGAGGACGAGGACGACGAGGACGAGGACGACGAGGACGAGGACGACGAGGACGAGGACGACGAGGACGACGAGGACGACGAGGTCGAGGACGACGAGGACGAGGACGATGAGGACGAGGACGACGAGGACGACGAGGACGAGGACGACGAGGACGAGGACGATGAGGACGAGGACGACGAGGACGAGGACGACGAGGACGACGAGGACGAGGACGAGGACGACGAGGACGACGAGGACGAGGACGGCGAGGACGAGGACGACGAGGACGGGGACGACGAGGACGAGGACGACGAGGACGAGGACGACGAGGACGAGGACGACGAGGACGAGGACGACGAGGACGAGGACGACGAGGACGAGGACGACGAGGACGAGGACGACGAGGACGAGGAAGACGAGGACGAGGACGACGAGGACGAGGACGACGAGGACGAGGACGACGAGGACGAGGACGACGAGGACGAGGACGACGAGGACGAGGACGACGAGGACGAGGACGACGAGGACGAGGACGACGAGGACGAGGACGACGAGGACGACGAGGACGACGTGGACGACGAGGACGAGGACGAGGGCGACGAGGACGACGAGGACGACGAGGACGAGGACGACGAGGACGAGCACGACGAGGACGAGGACGACGAGGACGACGAGGACGAGGACGAGGACGACGAGGACGACGAGGACGAGGACGACGAGGACGACGAGGACGAGGACGACGAGGACGACGAGGATGAGGACGACGAGGACGACGAGGACGAGGACGACGACGACGAGGACGAGGACGACGAGGACGGGGACGACGAGGACGAGGACGACGAGGACGAGGACGACGAGGACGACGAGGACGACGAGGACGACGAGGACGAGGACGAGGGCGACGAGGACGACGAGGACGAGGACGACGACGACGAGGACGGTGACGACGAGGACGGGGACGACGAGGACGAGGACGACGAGGACGAGGACGACGAGGACGAGGACGACGACGACGACGACGACGAGGACGAGGACGACGAGGACGACGAGGACGAAGACGACGAGGACGACGAGGACGAGGACGACGAGGACGAGGACGACGAGGACGAGGACGACGAGGACGACGAGGACGAGGACGACGAGGACGAGGACGACGAGGACGAGGACGACGAGGACGAGGACGACGAGGACGAGGACGACGAGGACGAGGACGACGAGGACGAGGACGACGAGGACGACGAGGACGAGGACGAGGACGACGAGGACGACGAGGTCGAGGACGAGGGCGACGAGGACGACGAGGACGACGAGGACGAGGACGACGAGGACGAGGACGAGGACGACGAGGACGAGGACGACGAGGACGAGGACGACGAGGACGAGGACGACGAGGACGAGGACGACGAGGACGAGGACGACGACGACGACGACGACGAGGACGACGAGGACGAGGACGACGACGACGGGGACGAGGACGACGAGGACGAGGACGACGAGGACGAGGACGACAAGGACGAGGACGACGAGGACGAGGACGACGAGGACGAGGACGAGGACGACGAGGACGAGGACGACGACGACGAGGACGACGAGGACGAGGACGACGAGGACGAGCACGACGAGGACGAGGACGACGAGGACGACGAGGACGAGGACGAGGACGACGAGGACGACGAGGACGAGGACGACGAGGACGAGGACGACGAGGACGAGGACGACGAGGACGACGAGGACGAGGACGACGACGACGAGGACGAGGACGACGAGGACGGGGACGACGAGGACGAGGACGACGAGGACGAGAACGACGAGGACGAGGACGACGAGGACGACGAGGACGACGAGGACGACGAGGACGACGAGGACGAGGACGAGGGCGACGAGGACGACGAGGACGAGGACGACGAGGACGACGAAGACGAGGACGAGGACGACGAGGACGAGGACGAGGACGACGAGGACGACGAGGACGAGGACGACGAGGACGAGGACGACGAGGATGATGAGGACGAGGACGACGAGGACGACGAGGACGAGGACGACGAGGACGAGGACGAGGACGACGAGGACGAGGACGACGAGGACGAGGACGACAAGGACGAGGACGACGACGACGGGGACGAGGACGACGAGGACGAGGACGACGAGGACGAGGACGACGAGGACGAGGACGACGAGGACGAGGACGACGAGGACGAGGACGACGAGGACGACGAGGACGAGGACGACGAGGACGAGCACGACGAGGACGAGGACGACGAGGACGACGAGGACGAGGACGAGGACGACGAGGACGACGAGGACGAGGACGACGAGGACGACGAGGACGAGGACGACGACGACGAGGACGAGGACGACGAGGACGGGGACGACGAGGACGAGGACGACGAGGACGGGGACGACGAGGACGAGGACGACGAGGACGAGGACGACGAGGACGAGGACGACGAGGACGACGAGGACGACGAGGACGACGAGGACGAGGACGAGGGCGACGAGGACGACGAGGACGAGGACGACGACGACGAGGACGGGGACGACGAGGACGGGGACGACGAGGACGAGGACGACGAGGACGAGGACGACGACGACGACGAGGAGGAGGACGACGAGGACGACGAGGACGAAGACGACGAGGACGACGAGGACGAGGACGACGAGGACGAGGACGACGAGGACGACGAGGACGAGGACGAGGACGACGACGACGACGACGAGGACGTGGACGACGAGGACGACGAGGACGACGAGGACGAGGACGACGAGGACGACGAGGACGAGGACGACGAGGACGACGAGGACGAGGACGACGAGGACGACGAGGACGAGGACGACGAGGACGAGGACGACGAGGACGAGGACGACGAGGACGAGGACGACGAAGACGAGGACGACGAGGACGAGGACGACGAGGACGAGGACGACGAGGACGAGGACGACGAGGACGAGGACGACGACGACGACGAGGACGAGGACGACGAGGACGACGAGGACGAGGACGACGAGGACGACGAGGACGAGGACGACGAGGACGAGGACGACGAGGACGACGAGGACGAGGACGACGAGGACGAGGACGACGAGGACGACGAGGACGACGAGGACGAGGACGACGAGGACGAGGACGACGAGGACGAGGACGACGAGGACGAGGACGACGAGGTCGAGGACGATGAGGACGAGGACGACGAGGACGAGGACGACGAGGACGACGAGGACGAGGACGAGGACGACGAGGACGACGAGGACGAGGACGGCGAGGACGAGGACGACGAGGACGAGGACGACGAGGACGGGGACGACGAGGACGAGGACGACGAGGACGAGGACGACGAGGACGAGGACGACGAGGACGAGGACGACGAGGACGAGGACGACGAGGACGAGGACGACGAGGACGAGAACGACGAGGACGAGGACGACGAGGACGAGGACGACGAGGACGAGGACGACGAGGACGAGGACGACGAGGACGAGGACGACGAGAACGAGGACGACGAGGACGAGGACGACGAGGACGAGGACGACGAGGACGAGGACGACGAGGACGACGAGGACGACGAGGACGACGAGGACGAGGACGACGAGGACGACGAGGACGAGGACGAGGACGACGACGACGGGGACGAGGACGACGAGGACGAGGACGACGGGGACGAGGACGACGAGGACGAGGACGACGAGGACGAGGACGACGAGGACGAGGACGACGACGACGGGGACGAGGACGACGAGGACGAGGACGACGAGGACGAGGACGACGAGGACGAGGACGACGAGGACGACGAGGATGACGAGGACGAGGACGACGAGGACGACGAGGACGAGGACGACGAGGACGAGGACGAGGACGAAGAGGACGACGACGACGAGGACGAGGACGACAAGGACGAGGACGACGACGACGGGGACGAGGACGACGAGGACGAGGACGACAAGGACGAGGACGACGAGGACGAGGACGACGAGGACGAGGACGACGAGGACGAGGACGACGAGGACGACGAGGACGAGGACGAGGACGACGAGGACGAGCACGACGAGGACGAGGACGACGAGGACGACGAGGACGAGGACGACGAGGACGACGAGGACGAGGACGACGAGGACGACGAGGACGAGGACGACGACGACGAGGACGACGAGGACGAGGACGACGAGGACGAGGACGACGAGGACGAGGACGACGAGGACGAGGACGACGAGGACGAGGACGACGAGGACGAGGACGACGAGGACGAGGACGACGAGGACGAGGACGACGAGGACGAGGACGACGAGGACGAGGACGACGAGGACGAGGACGACGAGGACGAGGACGACGAGGACGAGGACGACGAGGACGAGGACGACGAGGACGAGGACGACGAGGACGGGGACGACGAGGACGAGGACCTCGAGGACGAGGACGACGAGGACGACGAGGACGACGAGGACGACGAGGACGAGGACGAGGGCGACGAGGACGACGACGACGAGGACGGGGACGACGAGGACGGGGACGACGAGGACGAGGACGACGAGGACGAGGACGACGAGGACGACGACGACGAGGACGAGGACGACGAGGACGACGAGGACGACGAGGACGACGAGGACGAGGACGACGAGGACGACGAGGACGAGGACGAGGACGACGACGACGGGGACGAGGACGACGAGGACGAGGACGACGGGGACGAGGACGACGAGGACGAGGACGACGAGGACGAGGACGACAAGGACGAGGACGACGAGGACGAGGACGACGAGGACGAGGACGACGAGGACGACGAGGACGAGGACGAGGACGACGAGGACGACGAGGTCGAGGACGAGGGCGACGAGGACGACGAGGACGAGGACGACGAGGACGAGGACGAGGACGACGAGGACGAGGACGACGAGGACGAGGACGACGAGGACGAGGACGACGAGGACGAGGACGACGAGGACGAGGACGACGACGACGACGACGACGAGGACGACGAGGACGAGGACGACGACGACGAGGACGACGAGGACGAGGACGACGAGGACGACGAGGACGAGGACGAGGACGACGAGGACGACGAGGTCGAGGACGAGGGCGACGAGGACGACGAGGACGAGGACGACGAGGACGAGGACGAGGACGACGAGGACGAGGACGACGAGGACGAGGACGACGAGGACGACGAGGACGACGAGGACGACGAGGACGAGGACGAGGGCGACGAGGACGACGAGGACGAGGACGACGACGACGAGGACGGTGACGACGAGGACGGGGACGACGAGGACGAGGACGACGAGGACGAGGACGACGAGGACGAGGACGACGAGGACGAGGACGACGACGACGACGACGACGAGGACGAGGACGACGAGGACGACGAGGACGAAGACGACGAGGACGACGAGGACGAGGACGACGAGGACGAGGACGACGAGGACGACGAGGACGAGGACGACGAGGACGAGGACGACGAGGACGAGGACGACGAGGACGAGGACGACGAGGACGAGGACGACGAGGACGAGGACGACGAGGACGAGGACGACGAGGACGACGAGGACGAGGACGAGGACGACGAGGACGACGAGGTCGAGGACGAGGGCGACGAGGACGACGAGGACGAGGACGACGAGGACGAGGACGAGGACGACGAGGACGAGGACGACGAGGACGAGGACGACGAGGACGAGGACGACGAGGACGAGGACGACGAGGACGAGGACGACGACGACGACGACGACGAGGACGACGAGGACGAGGACGACGACGACGGGGACGAGGACGACGAGGACGAGGACGACGAGGACGAGGACGACAAGGACGAGGACGACGAGGACGAGGACGACGAGGACGAGGACGAGGACGACGAGGACGAGGACGACGACGACGAGGACGACGAGGACGAGGACGACGAGGACGAGCACGACGAGGACGAGGACGACGAGGACGACGAGGACGAGGACGAGGACGACGAGGACGACGAGGACGAGGACGACGAGGACGAGGACGACGAGGACGACGAGGACGAGGACGACGACGACGAGGACGAGGACGACGAGGACGGGGACGACGAGGACGAGGACGACGAGGACGAGAACGACGAGGACGAGGACGACGAGGACGACGAGGACGACGAGGACGACGAGGACGACGAGGACGAGGACGAGGGCGACGAGGACGACGAGGACGAGGACGACGAGGACGACGAAGACGAGGACGAGGACGACGAGGACGAGGACGAGGACGACGAGGACGACGAGGACGAGGACGACGAGGACGAGGACGACGAGGATGACGAGGACGAGGACGACGAGGACGACGAGGACGAGGACGACGAGGACGAGGACGAGGACGACGAGGACGAGGACGACGAGGACGAGGACGACAAGGACGAGGACGACGACGACGGGGACGAGGACGACGAGGACGAGGACGACGAGGACGAGGACGACGAGGACGAGGACGACGAGGACGAGGACGACGAGGACGAGGACGACGAGGACGACGAGGACGAGGACGACGAGGACGAGCACGACGAGGACGAGGACGACGAGGACGACGAGGACGAGGACGAGGACGACGAGGACGACGAGGACGAGGACGACGAGGACGACGAGGACGAGGACGACGACGACGAGGACGAGGACGACGAGGACGGGGACGACGAGGACGAGGACGACGAGGACGGGGACGACGAGGACGAGGACGACGAGCACGAGGACGACGAGGACGAGGACGACGAGGACGACGAGGACGACGAGGACGACGAGGACGAGGACGAGGGCGACGAGGACGACGAGGACGAGGACGACGACGACGAGGACGGGGACGACGAGGACGGGGACGACGAGGACGAGGACGACGAGGACGAGGACGACGACGACGACGAGGAGGAGGACGACGAGGACGACGAGGACGAAGACGACGAGGACGACGAGGACGAGGACGACGAGGACGAGGACGACGAGGACGACGAGGACGAGGACGAGGACGACGACGACGACGACGAGGACGTGGACGACGAGGACGACGAGGACGACGAGGACGAGGACGACGAGGACGACGAGGACGAGGACGACGAGGACGACGAGGACGAGGACGACGAGGACGAGGACGAGGACGACGAGGACGAGGACGACGAGGACGAGGACGACGAAGACGAGGACGACGAGGACGAGGACGACGAGGACGAGGACGACGAGGACGAGGACGACGAGGACGAGGACGACGACGACGACGAGGACGAGGACGACGAGGACGAGGACGACGAGGACGACGAGGACGAGGACGACGAGGACGAGGACGACGAGGACGACGAGGACGAGGACGACGAGGACGAGGACGACGAGGACGACGAGGACGACGAGGACGAGGACGACGAGGACGAGGACGACGAGGACGAGGACGACGAGGACGAGGACGACGAGGACGAGGACGATGAGGACGAGGACGACGAGGACGAGGACGACGAGGACGACGAGGACGAGGACGAGGACGACGAGGACGACGAGGACGAGGACGGCGAGGACGAGGACGACGAGGACGAGGACGACGAGGACGGGGACGACGAGGACGAGCACGACGAGGACGAGGACGACGAGGACGAGGACGACGAGGACGAGGACGACGAGGACGAGGACGACGAGGACGAGGACGACGAGGACGAGCACGACGAGGACGAGGACGACGAGGACGAGGACGACGAGGACGAGGACGACGAGGACGAGGACGACGAGGACGAGGACGACGAGAACGAGGACGACGAGGACGAGGACGACGAGGACGAGGACGACGAGGACGAGGACGAGGACGACGAGGACGAGGACGACGAGGACGACGAGGACGACGAGGACGAGGACGACGAGGACGAGGACGACGAGGACGAGGACGACGAGGACGAGGACGACGAGGACGAGGACGACGAGGACGAGGACGACGAGGACGAGGACGACGAGGACGAGGACGACGAGGACGAGGACGACGAGGACGAGGACGACGAGGACGAGGACGACGAGGACGAGGACGACGAGGACGAGGACGACGAGGACGAGGACGACGAGGACGAGGACGACGAGGACAAGGACGACGAGAACGAGGACGACGAGGACGAGGACGACGAGGACGAGGACGACGAGGACGAGGACGACGAGGACGACGAGGACGACGAGGACGACGAGGACGAGGACGAGGGCGACGAGGACGACGAGGACGAGGACGACGAGGACGACGAGGACGAGGACGACGAGGACGACGAGGACGAGGACGAGGACGACGAGGACGACGAGGACGAGGACGACGAGGATGACGAGGACGAGGACGACGAGGACGTGGACGAGGACGACGAGGACGACGAGGACGACGAGGACGAGGACGACGAGGACGAGGACGACGAGGACGAGGACGACGAGGACGAGGACGACGACGACGGGGACGAGGACGACGAGGACGAGGACGACGAGGACGACGAGGACGAGGACGACGACGACGAGGACGACGAGGACGAGGACGACGACGACGAGGACGACGAGGACGAGGACGACGAGGACGAGGACGACGAGGACGAGGACGACGAGGACGAGGACGACGAGGACGAGGACGACGAGGACGAGGACGACGAGGACGAGGACGACGAGGACGAGGACGACGAGGACGACGAGGACGACGAGGTCGAGGACGACGAGGACGACGAGGACGAGGACGACGAGGACGAGGACGACGAGGACGAGGACGACGAGGACGAGGACGACGAGGACGACGAGGACGAGGACGACGAGGACGAGCACGACGAGGACGAGGACGACGAGGACGACGAGGACGAGGACGACGAGGACGACGAGGACGAGGACGACGAGGACGAGGACGACGAGGACGAGGACGACGAGGACGAGGACGACGAGGACGAGGACGACGAGGACGAGGACGACGAGGACGAGGACGACGAGGACGACGAGGACGAGGACGACGAGGACGAGCACGACGAGGACGAGGACGACGAGGACGACGAGGACGAGGACGACGAGGACGACGAGGACGAGGACGACGAGGACGAGGACGATGAGGACGAGGACGACGAGGACGAGGACGACGAGGACGACGAGGAGGAGGACGAGGACGACGAGGACGACGAGGACGAGGACGGCGAGGACGAGGACGACGAGGACGGGGACGACGAGGACGAGGACGACGAGGACGAGGACGACGAGGACGAGGACGACGAGGACGAGGACGACGAGGACGAGGACGACGAGGACGAGGACGACGAGGACGAGGACGACGAGGACGAGGACGACGAGGACGAGGAAGACGAGGACGAGGACGACGAGGACGAGGACGACGAGGACGAGGACGACGAGGACGAGGACGACGAGGACGAGGACGACGAGGACGAGGACGACGAGGACGAGGACGACGAGGACGACGAGGACGACGAGGTCGAGGACGACGAGGACGACGAGGTCGAGGACGACGAGGTCGAGGACGAGGACGACGAGGACGACGAGGACGAGGACGACGAGGATGACGAGGACGAGGACGACGAGGACGAGGACGAGGACGACGAGGACCACGAGGACGAGGACGACGACGACGACGAGGACGAGGACGACGACGACGAGGACGACGAGGACGAGGACGACGAGGACGAGGACGACGAGGACGAGGACGACGAGGACGAGGACGACGAGGACGAGGACGACGAGGACGAGGACGACGAGGACGAGGACGACGAGGACGAGGACGACGAGGACGAGGACGACGAGGACGAGGACGACGAGGACGAGGACGACGAGGACGAGGACGACGTGGACGAGGACGACGAGGACGAGGACGACGAGGACGAGGACGACGAGGACGACGAGGATGACGAGGACGAGGACGACGAGGACGACGAGGACGAGGACGACGAGGACGAGGACGAGGACGACGAGGACGAGGACGACGAGGACGAGGACGACAAGGACGAGGACGACGACGACGGGGACGAGGACGACGAGGACGAGGACGACAAGGACGAGGACGACGAGGACGAGGACGACGAGGACGAGGACGACGAGGACGAGGACGACGAGGACGAGGACGAGGACGACGAGGACGAGCACGACGAGGACGAGGACGACGAGGACGACGAGGACGAGGACGACGAGGACGACGAGGACGAGGACGACGAGGACGACGAGGACGAGGACGACGACGACGAGGACGACGAGGACGAGGACGACGAGGACGAGGACGACGAGGACGAGGACGACGAGGACGAGGACGACGAGGACGAGGACGACGAGGACGAGGACGACGAGGACGAGGACGACGAGGACGAGGACGACGAGGACGAGGACGACGAGGACGAGGACGACGAGGACGAGGACGACGAGGACGACGAGGACGACGAGGTCGAGGACGACGAGGACGACGAGGACGAGGACGACGAGGACGAGGACGACGAGGACGAGGACGACGAGGACGAGGACGACGAGGACGACGAGGACGAGGACGACGAGGACGAGCACGACGAGGACGAGGACGACGAGGACGACGAGGACGAGGACGACGAGGACGACGAGGACGAGGACGACGAGGACGAGGACGACGAGGACGAGGACGACGAGGACGAGGACGACGAGGACGAGGACGAGGACGACGAGGACGAGGACGACGAGGACGACGAGGACGAGGACGACGAGGACGAGCACGACGAGGACGAGGACGACGAGGACGACGAGGACGAGGACGACGAGGACGACGAGGACGAGGACGACGAGGACGAGGACGATGAGGACGAGGACGACGAGGACGAGGACGACGAGGACGACGAGGACGAGGACGAGGACGACGAGGACGACGAGGACGAGGACGGCGAGGACGAGGACGACGAGGACGGGGACGACGAGGACGAGGACGACGAGGACGAGGACGACGAGGACGAGGACGACGAGGACGAGGACGACGAGGACGAGGACGACGAGGACGAGGACGACGAGGACGAGGACGACGAGGACGAGGAAGACGAGGACGAGGACGACGAGGACGAGGACGACGAGGACGAGGACGACGAGGACGAGGACGACGAGGACGAGGACGACGAGGACGAGGACGACGAGGACGAGGACGACGAGGACGAGGACGACGAGGACGAGGACGACGAGGACGACGAGGACGACGAGGTCGAGGACGACGAGGACGAGGACGATGAGGACGAGGACGACGAGGACGACGAGGACGAGGACGACGAGGACGAGGACGATGAGGACGAGGACGACGAGGACGAGGACGACGAGGACGACGAGGACGAGGACGAGGACGACGAGGACGACGAGGACGAGGACGGCGAGGACGAGGACGACGAGGACGGGGACGACGAGGACGAGGACGACGAGGACGAGGACGACGAGGACGAGGACGACGAGGACGAGGACGACGAGGACGAGGACGACGAGGACGAGGACGACGAGGACGAGGACGACGAGGACGAGGAAGACGAGGACGAGGACGACGAGGACGAGGACGACGAGGACGAGGACGACGAGGACGAGGACGACGAGGACGAGGACGACGAGGACGAGGACGACGAGGACGAGGACGACGAGGACGAGGACGACGAGGACGAGGACGACGAGGACGACGAGGACGACGTGGACGACGAGGACGAGGACGAGGGCGACGAGGACGACGAGGACGACGAGGACGAGGACGACGAGGACGAGCACGACGAGGACGAGGACGACGAGGACGACGAGGACGAGGACGAGGACGACGAGGACGACGAGG
Organism: Andrena hattorfiana; assembly: GCA_944738655.2. NCBI lineage: Eukaryota > Metazoa > Arthropoda > Insecta > Hymenoptera > Andrenidae > Andrena > Andrena hattorfiana. Next base: position 19,981,900 of record OX122893.2, on the reverse strand, counting down.
ACGAGGACGACGAGGACGACGAGGACGAGGACGACGAGGACGACGAGGATGAGGACGACGAGGACGACGAGGACGAGGACGACGACGACGAGGACGAGGACGACGAGGACGGGGACGACGAGGACGAGGACGACGAGGACGAGGACGACGAGGACGACGAGGACGACGAGGACGACGAGGACGAGGACGAGGGCGACGAGGACGACGAGGACGAGGACGACGACGACGAGGACGGTGACGACGAGGACGGGGACGACGAGGACGAGGACGACGAGGACGAGGACGACGAGGACGAGGACGACGACGACGACGACGACGAGGACGAGGACGACGAGGACGACGAGGACGAAGACGACGAGGACGACGAGGACGAGGACGACGAGGACGAGGACGACGAGGACGAGGACGACGAGGACGACGAGGACGAGGACGACGAGGACGAGGACGACGAGGACGAGGACGACGAGGACGAGGACGACGAGGACGAGGACGACGAGGACGAGGACGACGAGGACGAGGACGACGAGGACGAGGACGAGGACGACGAGGACGACGAGGTCGAGGACGAGGGCGACGAGGACGACGAGGACGACGAGGACGAGGACGACGAGGACGAGGACGAGGACGACGAGGACGAGGACGACGAGGACGAGGACGACGAGGACGAGGACGACGAGGACGAGGACGACGAGGACGAGGACGACGACGACGACGACGACGAGGACGACGAGGACGAGGACGACGACGACGGGGACGAGGACGACGAGGACGAGGACGACGAGGACGAGGACGACAAGGACGAGGACGACGAGGACGAGGACGACGAGGACGAGGACGAGGACGACGAGGACGAGGACGACGACGACGAGGACGACGAGGACGAGGACGACGAGGACGAGCACGACGAGGACGAGGACGACGAGGACGACGAGGACGAGGACGAGGACGACGAGGACGACGAGGACGAGGACGACGAGGACGAGGACGACGAGGACGAGGACGACGAGGACGACGAGGACGAGGACGACGACGACGAGGACGAGGACGACGAGGACGGGGACGACGAGGACGAGGACGACGAGGACGAGAACGACGAGGACGAGGACGACGAGGACGACGAGGACGACGAGGACGACGAGGACGACGAGGACGAGGACGAGGGCGACGAGGACGACGAGGACGAGGACGACGAGGACGACGAAGACGAGGACGAGGACGACGAGGACGAGGACGAGGACGACGAGGACGACGAGGACGAGGACGACGAGGACGAGGACGACGAGGATGATGAGGACGAGGACGACGAGGACGACGAGGACGAGGACGACGAGGACGAGGACGAGGACGACGAGGACGAGGACGACGAGGACGAGGACGACAAGGACGAGGACGACGACGACGGGGACGAGGACGACGAGGACGAGGACGACGAGGACGAGGACGACGAGGACGAGGACGACGAGGACGAGGACGACGAGGACGAGGACGACGAGGACGACGAGGACGAGGACGACGAGGACGAGCACGACGAGGACGAGGACGACGAGGACGACGAGGACGAGGACGAGGACGACGAGGACGACGAGGACGAGGACGACGAGGACGACGAGGACGAGGACGACGACGACGAGGACGAGGACGACGAGGACGGGGACGACGAGGACGAGGACGACGAGGACGGGGACGACGAGGACGAGGACGACGAGGACGAGGACGACGAGGACGAGGACGACGAGGACGACGAGGACGACGAGGACGACGAGGACGAGGACGAGGGCGACGAGGACGACGAGGACGAGGACGACGACGACGAGGACGGGGACGACGAGGACGGGGACGACGAGGACGAGGACGACGAGGACGAGGACGACGACGACGACGAGGAGGAGGACGACGAGGACGACGAGGACGAAGACGACGAGGACGACGAGGACGAGGACGACGAGGACGAGGACGACGAGGACGACGAGGACGAGGACGAGGACGACGACGACGACGACGAGGACGTGGACGACGAGGACGACGAGGACGACGAGGACGAGGACGACGAGGACGACGAGGACGAGGACGACGAGGACGACGAGGACGAGGACGACGAGGACGACGAGGACGAGGACGACGAGGACGAGGACGACGAGGACGAGGACGACGAGGACGAGGACGACGAAGACGAGGACGACGAGGACGAGGACGACGAGGACGAGGACGACGAGGACGAGGACGACGAGGACGAGGACGACGACGACGACGAGGACGAGGACGACGAGGACGACGAGGACGAGGACGACGAGGACGACGAGGACGAGGACGACGAGGACGAGGACGACGAGGACGACGAGGACGAGGACGACGAGGACGAGGACGACGAGGACGACGAGGACGACGAGGACGAGGACGACGAGGACGAGGACGACGAGGACGAGGACGACGAGGACGAGGACGACGAGGTCGAGGACGATGAGGACGAGGACGACGAGGACGAGGACGACGAGGACGACGAGGACGAGGACGAGGACGACGAGGACGACGAGGACGAGGACGGCGAGGACGAGGACGACGAGGACGAGGACGACGAGGACGGGGACGACGAGGACGAGGACGACGAGGACGAGGACGACGAGGACGAGGACGACGAGGACGAGGACGACGAGGACGAGGACGACGAGGACGAGGACGACGAGGACGAGAACGACGAGGACGAGGACGACGAGGACGAGGACGACGAGGACGAGGACGACGAGGACGAGGACGACGAGGACGAGGACGACGAGAACGAGGACGACGAGGACGAGGACGACGAGGACGAGGACGACGAGGACGAGGACGACGAGGACGACGAGGACGACGAGGACGACGAGGACGAGGACGACGAGGACGACGAGGACGAGGACGAGGACGACGACGACGGGGACGAGGACGACGAGGACGAGGACGACGGGGACGAGGACGACGAGGACGAGGACGACGAGGACGAGGACGACGAGGACGAGGACGACGACGACGGGGACGAGGACGACGAGGACGAGGACGACGAGGACGAGGACGACGAGGACGAGGACGACGAGGACGACGAGGATGACGAGGACGAGGACGACGAGGACGACGAGGACGAGGACGACGAGGACGAGGACGAGGACGAAGAGGACGACGACGACGAGGACGAGGACGACAAGGACGAGGACGACGACGACGGGGACGAGGACGACGAGGACGAGGACGACAAGGACGAGGACGACGAGGACGAGGACGACGAGGACGAGGACGACGAGGACGAGGACGACGAGGACGACGAGGACGAGGACGAGGACGACGAGGACGAGCACGACGAGGACGAGGACGACGAGGACGACGAGGACGAGGACGACGAGGACGACGAGGACGAGGACGACGAGGACGACGAGGACGAGGACGACGACGACGAGGACGACGAGGACGAGGACGACGAGGACGAGGACGACGAGGACGAGGACGACGAGGACGAGGACGACGAGGACGAGGACGACGAGGACGAGGACGACGAGGACGAGGACGACGAGGACGAGGACGACGAGGACGAGGACGACGAGGACGAGGACGACGAGGACGAGGACGACGAGGACGAGGACGACGAGGACGAGGACGACGAGGACGAGGACGACGAGGACGAGGACGACGAGGACGGGGACGACGAGGACGAGGACCTCGAGGACGAGGACGACGAGGACGACGAGGACGACGAGGACGACGAGGACGAGGACGAGGGCGACGAGGACGACGACGACGAGGACGGGGACGACGAGGACGGGGACGACGAGGACGAGGACGACGAGGACGAGGACGACGAGGACGACGACGACGAGGACGAGGACGACGAGGACGACGAGGACGACGAGGACGACGAGGACGAGGACGACGAGGACGACGAGGACGAGGACGAGGACGACGACGACGGGGACGAGGACGACGAGGACGAGGACGACGGGGACGAGGACGACGAGGACGAGGACGACGAGGACGAGGACGACAAGGACGAGGACGACGAGGACGAGGACGACGAGGACGAGGACGACGAGGACGACGAGGACGAGGACGAGGACGACGAGGACGACGAGGTCGAGGACGAGGGCGACGAGGACGACGAGGACGAGGACGACGAGGACGAGGACGAGGACGACGAGGACGAGGACGACGAGGACGAGGACGACGAGGACGAGGACGACGAGGACGAGGACGACGAGGACGAGGACGACGACGACGACGACGACGAGGACGACGAGGACGAGGACGACGACGACGAGGACGACGAGGACGAGGACGACGAGGACGACGAGGACGAGGACGAGGACGACGAGGACGACGAGGTCGAGGACGAGGGCGACGAGGACGACGAGGACGAGGACGACGAGGACGAGGACGAGGACGACGAGG